>JAZKJV010005017.1:0-416515 GCA_037367405.1 Ottelia alismoides
TACGACTCGATCGGAGGTTGGTGATGTAATGAACTAAAAGCTAATCTAAAGACTGGAAGTAAATGCTAGAATTAAATGCTATCTATTAACGTGATAAAGCAGCTCTTATACCTGGCCGAACACTAGGGGGCAGGGGCGACGCCGGAGCTCCGTCGTGGGTGCTGCCTCGACTCCTTCATCCTGCTCACGACTCCGGAAGGATCCCCCTATCACGAGGATGCACTCTAGAGTGGATGCGAGGGTGGAAAAAGCTCAAAAGGAGACCAAATTGGGGAGGAGGACGAGGCACTTATTTAAGGACATGGCAATGCACCCTTATTGACCGGGGTGCCACGAAGAATTGCTCGATCAGATGATCGATCTGAAATGGTGGCGTGGGAGATGGATCATGGACAAAGCTTTTTCATGAAGGAATCGAGGTGATCTACTCATTGATTTGGTTTGGGAAAATCAGAGAAGATGGGCCGAGATGACGTCTGACGCGAGGCGGCTGGTGGCAGAGGAGTTGACCCGGCAGTCAACGATGGACAGGCTCTGATTGGTCCACATCAGTGCCGATTTGACCCATTGATTAAACATGATAAATTATTTTATTAATTTTTGTTTATAAAATAAAAAATGTTTATAAAATAATGTAGTATTTATTTATGATTTGTATTTATTTTTTGATGTATTTTGTTATGGGTTTATTTTAATAGTATATTTATGGGTATATTTACATGTATTTGGTACAATTTAATTTTTTTTATTTTGTGTATTTTATTATATTATATTTTATATATTTATGAATTATTTTTGTGAGTATAAATATATTTTTATTTGATTTTTATGAGTTTGTCTTCATATTTAAGTAAATAGGTATATATAATATGTAGGTATACTTATAGGTATTTTACCTATATTTTTATAAACATTTTATTTATTTAATGAATTTTATTGGGTTTTATTTTGGATTTTACATATTTAATGGAATATCAATAATAGTTACAATTTAATAAAAATATAAATAATAGAAGAATGAAGTCCCTTTTTATTCATATATAAATCATACACAGGTATCTTTCCTATGTAATCGCATAGACTTATTTTATTTAAGGTTTTCTTTTTAGTTTTCTTTTAATTTCCATATCTACATGTATTCTATGTATTATTTACAAAATTCTAAAAATATAAATTTATAAAAATAATGAATAATGAATATAATGAATATTTTAATCGGTATTATGTACAATGAGGGCCAAAAACCTAACTTTCATAGATGAACTCCAGAAATTGTGAAACCAATTTTATTAAATAGTTCTTGAAAAGCTATATACAATTAAAGGTGATTTTGGTGGATTTTGAGTTTTATTTGAGAGATATAGGTCTGTGAAGTTGAGATTTTGGCTTTTTATTCTGTGTATAAAATTTGTTCTGTGTATTTTTTTGTACAAACTTAATTTTGTATTTTTATTTACATTATTATCAACAACCTTCATGTTTAAAGTTTCTTTATTTGATAAATAAATATTAGATACAAAATAGGTGCCAAAAATGCATAAATCAAGAAGGAATAAATAAAATATTTACTGTATTCTCAGCCCTTATCTCCCCCTGCTTTATTCCTTGTCGACCAATTCCATTCTGGACTTGGTCTCGGGGTCAGGGTCATAAAATATTTGTAATATTTTACTCCTTTTTCTTTTCTTCTCTTTATTCTATAATTTTTACATTAAAAACCTTATTTTATATACAATAAATGCGATGAATAATGAGTGCTATTATAGACAAATTAATGTTATTTTCATGCATTAGCTAGGATTTTCAAGGCCAAAATGATAGAATAAAGGTGATGAAATGAAGATTCATCAGTCGCTTGGGGGTTGAAACTATAGAAGCTCTAGTGGGATGTCATCGCCTCGACTCGTCAGCGCACGAGGAGGCCCCTCACACGACAGTGAAGCTTCTTACCTAATTAAATAATCAAAATTATATGAAATACCTATATAAAATAATAAATTATATTATACAAAATAAAATTTAAATAAAACTTCAGAAAATAAATAAAAATATGTATAATATACTACATAAAATTCTAAACATTTTTATTTTATAACATAAAATTAGTTAATTCTTTTATTATTTTATATTCATTTTCTAAGGCATTTTTTCCTTGCAATTTCTAGGAGACTTCACTTGTTGACCTCTGGTCAATTGCTTTGACCTCCAGTCGTCGTATCAAAGACCTCACGGATGCCCATCTTCTCTCCATTTTCACTCAACCTCCAACGCCTCCTACACCTCGAGTTGACCACCCTTCCCTACCTAGTACCTCAGCCACCCTCGCCAACCTCCCCATCTCCACCTACCCCTGCTCGATCTCGTGCAATCGAGCCTCAAAGTCAGCACGTTCACCTTCTATAAAACCTTCTCTATCTTCTTTTTTTTTGGTTTGATCCTTCCTGGAGTGTTCTTAGCCCCTCAAGTCATCATTAAAGCTCACAGTTGGTGACAGGAGCTCGTGGGTGGCGTCTTGCAACGAGGAGGAGCTCGCCGGACAAGATCCACGCATCGTCGGTAGCTTCAATGGCAGGTTCAGACCTTTGGTTTAATTCAACTTCTCATTTTAAATTTCTAGTTTTAGTGATTAATTTAGTTTATTTTTAGAAATCCCTTTTTACCTGGAGCTTGAGCTGCAAGCCAAATTACCTCTATTCTTGCATGTGTCTCGACCCATTCACACTCCCTCTCTGTTCCTCGTCACATTCTTCGCAAAAGACTTCATTGATCATCCTTGATTCCAAATGAATCGAGGATCAACAGAGCTCCTCTTCCTGTGCTACGTCAGATCTCATCGCACCTTCATATCACGAAGCCTCCAGCTTCGATTTTAGGTCGGGACGACTAGTCTTGAGCTGCTGAGTCTTTTTGTGCGGGCAAGGACCCAGAGGGAGTGCCTGGAGGTGAATTGAAATCCATCTTGGACCTCTAGGTCACGCGAGCAAGAAGGTCCTCCAAATCCCCATCGTTGGGATCTTAAATATATCTAAGGGTGTTTGCAGCTGCAAAGCTTCTCCAAGAAGCATTTGGACCAGTTGGCGAGGCAAATCAATCCCGGTGCGAGGAGGAACTAGAGGAAGCAACCATGGTCGGAGTTCATCCTAGTTCATCAAGAGGGCTTCGGAGCCATTGGATCCGCGTTGAGGTTGATAAATCCCAAATATGTCATCATTAATCATCATTTTTATTTCTCTTTCTTAAGTTAAAACACAAGATTCATTGACTAATTAACACTAACTATTAATTTGTGTGTTGTATATAATTGACTCTAATTATTAAATATTAATATAACCCTATTATTGTGCTATTATTTTATGTATTTATTTCCCAATAAAAAACAAATAAAAATTAGATTAACATTGTATATAAAAAATTAACATAAAAGAAAATAAAAATACAAAAAAATAAATAAAAGAAATTGTTTTATATTGTTTTAATTAGTATTTAATTTTTATATATCTATAAACGACCTTTGATGTCTTTGACTTCTTCATAAAAGTTGCAGATCTCATCGAGATCTACAAATTTCATGTTCACTAGTTTTCTTGATTCAATTCCTAACTATTTTATTGCTAATATTTTTGATTTATCTAATTCTTTCCATCCTGATTGGGCCACGTGGTGCCTCCGCAGATGCCCACGTAACCAGCTATAGTTTCACCATATGCCTATGGTTGCTTACCGTTGGATCCGTGATCAGATCTAATCATCACCATCCTTCAGCACCCTATTTTCAGCCACAGGATCCGTATGGATCAGATGCAAATCCAACCGCATGCTTCTGCCCAAATTCTGATCGTTGGATCCTAATCCAACGGCTCTTCTATTGCCTTCAACCTCCGCCCACCTCTTCCAAGAGAAGCACCTCTTCGCATCCTCTCAATTTCTCCATTTTTCACAACCACCTCTGTCACCCACTCCCCCAACTTCCATTGCCCTAATCCTTGCCTTCATATCCTGATCTTCGCCAACCACCTAGAACCACCCAACTTCCCCTCTCCCAATCGGAGGTGGTGGTTGAAACCATCACCTTTCTTCTCCAAACCTCCAAACTTCCCTCCCCCTAGAAACCTTGACCTCGGCCTTCTACAATCGCATCTGCCATTCTTGGAGTTGCACCCTAGTCTCTTCAACCTCTAGTGACAGCAACGAGGGAAGGATTGAGTGCGAAGGCGGATGTGCACCTCAGGCAAGATCCTCGGCCAAGCTGGCCATGATTCAACTCTTCTACGGCTGAGCGAGCTCAGATCTTGGCCCAGATCTTTGAGCGAAGATACGGAGCATCTCTTCTCCACTCCAGGCCTGCAGCATCACTCAGAAACCATCTTTGATTCAACTTTCATATCCAGGTGAAATTATTAATCTCATTTGCTTTAATTTCAATCAATTTATTTCACTGATTATCATTCATGATTTCCTGATCTGAACATCGAGTTATACTCACCATAGATCCATCCTCCACGCGTACCTCTCTAGTGAATCAATCCATTTTTCTCATTGATTCATTCTCGAGTGGCTTAGCATTTGAGAACCCATTAGGGGTCGCAGGTGCTTGTCCATTGTTTGAACTAACTTTGCAAGAGACATAAGCTTCAATGGTCGGAGATTGAAATATATCTCCAATCTCCATTTTCCACTCCGGAAGCACTCCATTGATAGATCTATATAATGCGTCCCGCATCTTCTGGAGCCCTCGACGATCATCACGACACATTCAGAGAGGTCAACCGACCTTAATCGAAGGATGTTAAGCACGGAGGAGTACCAGCAACCTCGCCAGAGCATAGTCTCGAGCGTCTCCTTGCGTGGAGGCGCAGAAGAACAGGAGGAGAGCAGTTGTCGTTGATTCCCCCAATTTGGGTGAGAATCAATGGTCCCGATAGATCCACGTCTGCTACCTAAAGCAGCGGTTCACTCCTGAGGCTCGAAGTCCAAGCCTATGTCCGAACCTGAGTACGAGCCTCGCGTGAAACATCATAAGTCGACATGTGGTCGAAACCTCCATTAACTAACCTCGCTAGGTCACATGACTTGCACACGAGATTGTGAAATTTGCAGTGCTGGCCCCTGACTTCTCAAGAATTACATATAAGTCCTCCTGCACTGTGAAAATTGCATAATATCCCCTGTGGGTTACTTTATTGCATTGTAGTCCAAATTTGTCCTGTTTTGTTATAAAACTTAGAGTTTTTCTTGCAAAAATGCCTTTGGTTTAGTTGTTAAATAAATTTTTATCTATAAATCCAATTAAAGTGATTTTGATCTCGTTTGAAAGTTATTTTGTTGTTCTCTCATTTGGCGAGGTTTATTGGCATTTCTGCATTAAAAATCACACGCAATTTAATTCTTCTTCTTAGAGCTTAATTAGAATTTTAAATGAAGTTGAAAACAAAATCTTAGTGAACAATTGAACCTGATTTCCTTGATAATTCTTAATAACCAATCAATAGTGGTTTTCGATCATTATTGATAAGCTAATAAATGGTTTCATTGCTTGATAAACTGATTTGAGTAAAAAAGTGAAATCGAATGTCAATGTTACTTTGAAATTGCTTTCTAGATTAACTATTGATTAAATCTATCTTTGGATTTGATTTTAGATCTCATTGGATGTTCAATTGATTCAGAAAATTCTTGTGATTAACCCCAGTTGTTCATTGTGTTTCTAATTACATTGTGAGTTATATATGCTTATTGTTTGTGCATTATGGTTTTCATAAAAATTAATTGCGTAAAAATCGATTGAAAATTATCTCTTTTGTGAATCTTGCATGTGCTCAAGAGAATTACCCTATAAATTGCCACTTAAAATATTTGACATCTAAATTTCATCACTTGATTACTCACATCCTTGTGTTCGACCTGGACTTCCCAGGTTAACATTTAAGTCGAATCCTCCTCATGGAGATTATTTATCTGATTCTGTATGACACACTAAGTGTCCGTGCTACAATGAATCTGTATTAGTACATGCATTTAGAACTTCATCAGATGGTGCCATTGCCGGGGATGCGGCACATTTTGTGATCATTTTTAGGGTCAATATTTATTTAGTGATTTTTAGGTTAATTATATTTTATCTTGTTTTGATTGATTTTGTCTTTATGTTCTTTTGTGATTTTACTTAATTAATTATTTAGATCTCTCTAGAACTTATCTAATAAACTTATTATTTTGTGGAAGGCTCGTGGAACCGATGAATCTCGAAGAACCGCGGAGGCGTGTAGCTTGGAGTAACTTGTTGGAGAGGCCACAAAGCAACTTATCGAGTAGAGAGATTATTTATATTAATTGAGTTCATTTTATCGAGTTGTGATTATTTGTAATTTTATCGCCTATTTATAGTGGTTCTTGTTTGATATCTCGCATGTCTAACAAAGGCATGTAGACTTTATTATTTTTATATGGTGGTTGTGTCGAGAGTGGTTCTCAACTTGAGTGAAGTTTTAGAAGCAAGCACTATGTAAAATTAGACATATCGTAGGTCCTTTTTGTTTGATCTATTTCGTAACATTAAGACACACGCCACAATCTCATAAGATTCACAATTGCAAAATCTTAAGAGATTCATATATGCACGTAGCATACGCTTTACTTAGTCAAATTAATTGGTTTCTTCATCGCTAATAGAACTACTGCTTAGGTGTGGCTTTTCAACATCATATAGCTAGATTTAAAAATTCAGTTATGCATCCACATGGTGAGTTCCAGGAAGCATTGTAAGTAACTCTAATGACTGCATGCATCACTGATTTCTGACTGCATTCTGTTTTTTTGCCTTCTCCCTCAGTTTTATCAACTTAAGGAAAAAGGAAAAGGGACTCTATGTTAGATGATATTTATGGTCATTGAATACAAACGATAACTAAACTCTTAAAACCGAGACTGAATTAATGCAAGTTGACCAAAATAAATTGGAATAAAAGAACCTTATTTTACGGGTGCATAAAGCCCTCATTGTTTGAATTTATTTGCAAGTGAGACAGGGACGGACATTAGGATAGAGCCATGCCAAGATTTTCGTATAAACTACTGGTTCTACAAAAATGGTTAGCCACTTCTTAGTGAGGAAAATATGGGTAGCAGGCAAACAGTTAGGATTTCTTTAGCAGAGTGGGAGGTTTAGAAGACATTGTGTAAGTCTTTATCCTAAAGTAACAGGTAGCCGTATTTTTGCAGTCCGTACTTACTCCTATATTGGATGAAAGTGGGTGCAACTAGACATAAGAATCAGGACAGTTTGTAAGGAAATACAGGTACCCAACAGTTTGTAACTCTTTCAAGATTTGCATTTATCACCAATAAAATTGATAAGATAATAAAGCCATCATCTCCGACCTTCAGTGTTGAGTTGGTGAATTCAAAAGGGTTTGTATGGATTGTTTTCTGTGACTAACTCCATACATTCAAGTTCCCAGTAGAACTAGATCCTTTTATATCGAGTGTGCTCCCTCTTGAATTCGAAGATGGATAATTGGTCAGATATTTGCTCGGATTTTGTGAGCTTATTGTTGAACCGCCCAAATAGCATATCTTCATCGATCCAGTCCCCTTCTTCTTCTTCAACTGGACCTTCTCGATTTGGAAACAATCTTTTTTCCGAACTGGTGTATCATGATTCCCTTCTTAGGGTGGTTACATCTCAACCAACCCCTATTCTTTTGTACTCACTGCGGGAAGACCATTGCCTTGGTGAGATAGATTCGATTTCGTTATCATCATCTAGATCTCACTTAGACCCTTTGTTTGATGAAGGTAAATGGGACTCATTAGAGATGTCTCCTAGGAAGCAAAATTGAGAGGAGGAAAAATGAACGGACCCAATGCATGCAGTATTGGCTAGGTTGGTAGAGTCCAAGCAGAATCAAGCACTTATGCGAGCGCAACTTGGCCAATTACAGTTAGGTAGAGATGCACCGATGGATGTGGCATATAATTATGGGCAATATCAAATGGCTAATTGGTTAAGCCCAATTGAACCTGAAGTTGAATATGATTAAAGCAGCAGCTTCTTAGTCTGCTGCCACATTTCCATGGGAATGCACATGAGGAACCTTATGATTCCTTAGGGACTTTGAGTCGGTATGTACTAATCTTCAGCATCCTAGGTTAAACAAGACTACATTAGGCTCAAAGCCCTACCTTTTTCCTTAAAGGATAAGGCGGATTACTGGATGAAAAACCTGGGGGTAGTTGTAACTACCTTTATGCAGTTTAAGGACCTCTTCCTGAAGAATTTCTACCCTCTGAGTAGAACTAACTTGATGTGTTCACGCATCACGAGTTTCTCCCAACTTCCTAATGAAGCCTTCTGTGATACATGGGAGAGATTCAAGGATCTTTTACAGAAGTGTCCTTGTCATGGCTTAGAGCCTACCATCTAGGTTCGATCCATTTATTGTGGTCTACACCCTGAGGTGCACGGTTTGGTTAGTGTTGCTTATGGAGGCAGCTATGTGTCACGAGGTGCGAACACTGTCTGGAAGGTGTTCAGCGGATGGTCGAGACAAGTAGGGCACAGACCATGAGCAGAGCTCAGCTAGAGACCCCCAATCTATTCATATCTAGCGGGGGAGTGAAGACTACATTGGATCCTTTTGACATGGGCCTTATAGCAGATAAACTCGCAGTAGTTGATAGGATCAATATGCATATGGATGAGTTGCACAACAACTTATCAAAATTACTTAAACATATGGCAGAACTTTCTGAGAAGGTATCCAAGATGAGGCTACCTTCCGTGACTGTATCTGTTGCTCCAGTTTACCGTGTTCATCATATTCCGGAGAAGCAGACGTCAGGGCAACCCCGATCATTGGTAGAGGATTAACCTTTAGCCCATTATTGTAAACAGCAACCACCATCTATGGAGACAGTCATTGAGGAGCCTTCCCAGGTATGGGAGGTAAATTGTATGTGGTACACGCATGCCCTTTCCAGACAGGGTAGTTCTAGGGACCGTTTCTCATACCAGCATCCCCAGACTTTCTACAACACATCATTCATGCCTACACCTCTTCTAGCACCACAGAGCTCTGGAACCATTCTTTACTAGGCACAAATATAGTAGCAAACGTACCAGTCGGGCCAGTAGGGCCTGCAAGTCCAGCAGCATACCTAGTAGCAGTAGCATTTTTATGACCATCAGGATCATTCTTCACATTCATCTTTTCCTTTGTCTTCTTCACAGCCACAACATTCATCTTTAGGTCCCGTAGATTTTTAGCGATAGATTTTAGAGGAGTTGTGTTCCTACATGAACGAATTACAAGATTTGAGGGTTGACCTAAACCGTCTATCTCATTTACATGATGAGCGCACCATCCCTAGTACATCCATTCCCTCCCAGGTTCAGAGTAATACCAATAGATTGAATAGATCTTAGCAAAAACAACAGTTAGATTAGGTATACTACTCAGATTCTCACCAATCTAGGCACGGGTTATTTCCCTTTAATTGTGTTAATCATATGTCCCTCAGGAGAGGACAGACTGTGGTCATACCTGACCGGGCTAGGGACATGGAGAGGACCGACTCTGAGTCTTAGCCTGAGGAGACTTCAGAGGATGATGAAGCTAGGCATCTCTAAAAAGATCACCATAGAGTGGAGTCTTCCAAGAGGAGATCAAGGAGGAGGACGAGAGCATAGCAGCGCACATCAGATTCAACATCTACGGAGGACCTTTTACCTTCAGATGAGGAGAATGCACATTCAGCAGGAATTTCTCATCCTATAGTAAATGATTCAGTTGCTATTCCAGTTTTAAAAGATTCATGTGTGAAAAACTCGATTTCTAAGAACAATAAAGTGCATGTTTCTATTTATGATTCTGATTCTTCACATCATTCTTTGTCTATCCCGTTCCTCCATGCTCTTACGACAGGAAAGCGAAGCATATATAAGATTCAAAAAGATGATCCTGATATGGCACGATTTTGTAGAGATAACATTATGGTTAAGGTGCCATTTGATGAGTATGTGGCCAGTCATCCTGCATTCCAAAAGTACTTGAAGGTGTGATGCACACCTAGCAGAGTTAGTAGGAAGAAATCAAACAATTACGTTAAGACCCATGTGTTGTCGGTTGCCACTACTTTTTATCTCAAGAACCAGAAGTTGTCACAGAAGAAGAGAGATTTTGGTGCACATTTTGTTGTGAGTCATATTGACGACATAGCATTTGCATGTACTCTCCTAGATAATGGTTCTTCGATCAATTTGTACCCTTTGTCTTATATGAGAAACTGAAAGTTGGGGCCATCAATCTAGAGCGTTACTTCAGTTTGCGGTTAAATCAATAAAAAAGTCTAAGGGTGAGGTCAAGAGTGTTATTATCTCGATTGAGGGACAAGACTATAGTATGGACTTTACCGCCCTTGACATGGATATCCCCAATCATTGGAGAGAATCACATATTATCCTTGGGCGGCCTTTCCTTAGGACTGTTGGAGCTTCATTTGATTATCAGATAGGGATGATGAAGTTTCGTTCTTCCGGTGGAGAAGTGGAACTACAGATGAAACAAATGAATGGCAGTGACCTGATTCCGAGTCTAGCATGGATTTCTCTCCCTTCTTAGAGGTTGACTGTGATGTAATTAGCATAGTTGGGATTTGGCTACATAACCCTACGGTACAAAGCGATACCCCCTCATCTGGAGAGGACAGTGCACATAGAGCAGTTGTTGATATGTTGCCAGAGTTATGCATCTCCTTATTCTCTTGATGACTTAGTAGTCCCTCTGGACTTGTCAGTTCCTCCTCCTTTGGAACGATCAAGGGAATTATATGATGAGTCGGATGCGACTTTGGTCGAATTACCGTGTTTCTATGGCGATCAGACTCACTATTCTTCAGTTCAGTCGGTGGACAGCATCATAGATGATTCATCTCCACTTTGCAGCACAGATCCAGATTCAGTGGTAGTTAAGCCTGATGTACTTGATGATTCATCCTTGCCAGAGTTGAAGCCACTACCTCCTACATTAAAATATGCCTTCCTTACAGGACCAAAGAATAAGTTTCCTATCATCATTAGTTTTAGGTTGACTGCAGAATAGGAGACAAGGTTGTTAGATGTATTAGAGAAGAACCGTAAGTCCATAGGATGGACTGTATCGGATCTCGTGGGTATAAATCTCACACTCTATTCACACCACATTTATTTTGAGGATGATGCTAGATCTTCCCGTGAGTTCTAGAAGAGACTTAATCCAAATCTATGGGAAGTAATTTAAAAAGGGATCAAAAAATAGTGTGTAGCAGGTTTTGTCTACCAAGGGATCAAAAAATAGTGTGTAGCAGGTTTTGTCTACCCTATCTCCGACTCCAAATGAGTGGCACCTTTACATATTATCCCTAAGAAGTCGGGTTCAGATGGTCACCACTGAGGAGGGAGTATAGATTGCGACATGAGTACCCACGTCGTGGCGCACCTATGTCGATTATAGGTGTCTGAATGCTGTGACCACGAAAGATCGCTTACTCTACCTTTTATTGATCAGATTTTGGAGAGACTGGTGGGGAAGGAGTTTTTTTTCTTGACAGGTACTCCGGCTACAATCAAGCAGCTATCACCCTTAAGGAACAGGAAAAGGCCACTTTTACATGTCCTTTCGGCACATACGCATTCAGTTACATGCCCTTTGGGCTATGCAATTTCCCATATACTTTTCAAAGATGCATGATTACCGTGTATGCCGAAATAGTTGGGGATTTCCTTGAGGTCTTCATGGATGACTTGTTGGTCCACGGTGATTCATTTGACTCTTTTTTGGTGCATTTGGGCTAAGTTCTTAAAGGTGTAGAGAGGTAAATCGGGTACTCTCCTGAGAAAAAGTCATTCCATGGTTAATGAGGGTATTGTGTTGGGGCACGTAATCTCCAAGAAGGGAATGGAGGTTGATCATTCCAAGATGGACGGGACCAGGAAACTTGATCCACTAACCAACATCAAGTCAGTGAGGTCATTTCTGGGGTACGTTGGAGTTTACAGACGATTTATTCCGTATTTCTCTAAGATTTCCCAACCCCTGACTGAGCTCTTAGGAAAAGACATTGAGTTCTTTGTAGATCACAAGTGTCTTGAGGCCTTTGAGCTCCTTAAAAAGAAGATTTGTGACTCACCTATCTTGTAGGCTCATGATTGTTCTCTTTCCTTTGAGATCATGATTGATGCTTCAGATTTTACTATAGGAGATGTATTGGGGCAAAGGCAAGATCGAATTCCGTTTGTTATTCACTACGCTATAAAGTTTTGGATCCAGCACAAAGGAATTATACAGTGATCCAAAAAGAGATGCTTGTCGTAGTCTGGGCTTTAGAGAAGTTTAGGTCTGTGATTCTTGGCTCAAAAGTGACAGTTTATACCGATCATTCAACCATTAGGTATCTCATGGAAAAGAAGGATGTAAAGGCACATCTTCTTAGGTGGATATTGTTACTTCATGAGTTTGATTTGGAGATTAAGGATAACCCTAGAATCAAAAATATAATGGTTGATCATCTCTCAAGGATTTAAACAAAGGATTCCTCTGATACTGAGCCTTATCGAGAGACCTTTCCAGATGAGTCTATTTGTGTTGTAGACTCACTCCCATGGTATGCCAACATGGCGAGCTTCCTTGTCTCCAAGCAAGTTCCCCATGGTTGGACTAGGAGCAGTATAGACCGACTCAAGCCGGATTCGAGGAAATACCATTGGGAAGATCCGCTCCCTTTCTTTGAAGGACCGGATTGTATCTGGAGAAGGTGTATTCCTCGGGAGGAATACCAAAGTGTCTTCATGTATTGTCATTCACTTGAGGCTGGAGGACACCATTCAGGAAAGAGAACTACTCACAAGGTGTTGCAATGTGGGTTCTTTCGGCCGACCTTGTTTAGAGATGCTATTGATTTTTACGGTTGTGCCTTGTTTACCAGAGAATGGAGGGAATGTTGGTGCTAGAGATGAGATGTCCATGCAGCCTGTGATTTTTTGTGATTTTTTTATGCTTGTGGCATAGATTTCATGGGTCCCTTCCTTGATAGCCAAGGTTTTGAGTACATCTTGTTAGCGGTTGGTTACTTATCAGGAAGAGTGGAGGCTATTTGATGAGAGAGATTTTATCAAGGGTTGTACGGTTTTACAAGGTAAAATTGTAGTCGGTGTGTTGACCACTAATTAATCCTCAATCAATCAACAATCAATCCACTATAATCATCAAGCAATGAATAGCACAAAATGTAAGTCAAAATTTATTATTCTCTACAACTAAATGTATAGTAAGCAAGCACGTAGAGGTCGAACCACAGAGAGCAAAATCAGTAGCCTACGGTTATTTTTATCCAAAGAGCATTATGTACAGGCATGTCAATTATTATATATATATATACATTTATTTATTTATTTATTTATTTATGGGTTTTTAATTTTGTATATGTTTTCTTTTTTGTTTTTGATTTTATATTTTTGTGTTTTCTTTTTAAATGTTATATATTATTTTTTCTTTTTCCTTTTTAATAGTTAATATAATATATAAGGCTATATATGCCATAATAGATAATGTAGATATAAATATAGCTAAAAATTACATAATTAAATTTTTTTAAATAATTTTTAGTAGTTTTTTTTATTTTCTGGCATTTTTTATAATTTTTATGGATTTTAAAAATCAAAAATAGCTTAAAACAGGGATAAAATACTAGGCCGAAATTGAAATGGGAGTTAAAAATAGGAAGTTAATCCAAAATTTTCCAAATAAATTTTCCATACAAGTAATAACATATAGAAAATTATACAACAAAAAACCATTTTTAGGATTTTTTAGGATTTTTTAGATTTTTATAAAGGTTCTTGTTGTTTTTCAATTTTTAAGAGTTTCTTTTTTTATTTTTAGGGTTTTTTGGACTGGAATTAAAATATGATAAAATAAACAACATGTGATTTTTTGGAATTTTACAAAATATTTTTTGATGTTTTGGTATTTAGTACTATAGACAGAATAAAAATGTGTTTATTTTGATTTTTAATAAATAGCAAAAAGGTCAAAAACTATAAAATAAAAATATGATGTAAAACTACAATCAATCAGGAACCTACACCTTTTTTGTGATTTTTGGAGCATAACAACTATTTTAAATAAATACAACAAGCACATAAAGATACAATTGGTGGCAAGGGAATATGTGCAAACAAATAAATTCTAGGGACCTCTGTGCAATTTGTCCAAAAATATACAACATACATTAATTTTTATTGGACTAAAAATAAATACAAAAAGTGGAAGGGATGATCTTGCAAAATGTCCACCTCACGTGGGATGACACGTGAGGTGACCTGGCATGGGCCTATATGTAATATAAAATAAAGACAGATGTCTACATGAAATTTCACCATTTTATTTATATTATCTCTTTTATTGATAGGACTAATTAATAAATACAAAAAGAATGGGGTTAAGTATGCAATTTACCCTTAACATGTAGGAGAGAACGGCTAGATCTGATTCACTAATCCACGTGGAATCCTCTCGATGCAAGATGACGCTTCGTTGTAGACGGTTGAGATTAGATCTCTAAAGACAGATCAACGGTAACTGCTTGCTTCAATCAGACAAATATGGACAGATCTGGTGCGGTGAGTAGATCGGACGGTAGAGAGGGCACTGGAAGAACAGCTTAAGAACTCGCCGATGGCGAGCTCCGATCAACTCTCCTGAGCTCCTTCGGCCATCTGGATTGCTCGGGCAAGAGGCAAAATGGAGCAGATGCTCAGTCATGTCAGATGAGGTCCTCAGGAGGTATGTTGGAGCCATGCTAACGTAGAACGAGGTCGAGGAAGATCACGGGCTCCAGGTACCTCCTTCTCATGCAAAATCAACTCAAAAAGAGTCCTTTGGTCACCAGGTCCTGCAGGAGTTATGCACAACAAGAAAGAGGGGCTCTGGGGCATATGAGAGAAGCGGAAGGAGGAGTCTGAGGTGATTGTTGATGTCAGAACAAGGTGGTAACAATAAAATGAGTTCATCGAAGCAGAGCTCCGGTGAACTGCGATCTGAGTTGTTTACGCTAAATCAGATGATTAAAAGGATAAAGTAAATGCAGGAATTGAAAATCTAAGCTAATCCTATCTAAAAAGCAATAAAGGTGCAGCTCTTACCTATCGGCGAAGGAAGGGAGCAGAGACAGTCGGTGAGCCGCCCTGGGTGCACCTCCATCCTTCTGGAGCTGATCCAGACCTCAGGGGGTCTCCTCCTTCATGAGGATGCTTTCTAGACCAAAGTGTAGGGCTCTAAGGCTCGGAATAAAGACCAACATGGGAAGGGAGGTCGGAGGTTTTATTTATAGCCAAGTGTATGCACCCATATTGATGGCCATCTTGGAAGGAATTTGCACTATGTACAGGGGATTTCCAGGCCCAGTGTGACTCATGGAACATCAGTGACGATTTCTTATGAAGGAATCAAGGTCGATGGATTGATGAGTCGAGCAGAAAAAAAGGAGGAAAATCGGAGACTCGATAGGTCTGACGGGCAGCAGAGCCCCCAAGGAGAGTTGACCGGAGGTCAACAATGTTAGCAATGTGAGCCCGAGGCGAACCATTCCTACAATAAATGTTATTGTAATAAATGATTTATCAATAAAAGTTATTGATTATGTTTCACTCCCTTTTCTGATATTGAATGAATGAATGCACTATAAGGTCCCTCTGTACAATAAGGGTTATGTACCATGGCCAACTTGATAATCATACAGCTGTTGATTCATTGATTGAATCCTAGAGGTTGATGCTTGGATGGATATCTAAGGAGTTAGATAGAGGACTCATCAAGCATCATCAATGATTGACAAGTAGTGATCTCCAGCCTGAGTAGGAGATGGCAATCCTTTCTCATTAGGCTGATATCTGATCGACCTCTTGATGCAGGTCCTCTACATAGGAATAGTGATTCAGAGGTATCAAATTAGTTGAGTCAATAAGTTGACTTGATGAGATCGAGATTACCAAAGACCTATGATGAATACTGTCACATCACAGGCAAACATCCTCTGACTAGAGACAGATGTATTGCTATATGTCTAAGTGTGTACATTTAGCAGACCAATAGGTTGATGACCTAACTAAGGTCTATACACCGGCGAGCTGGTGTGCATGTAAGGTCATATGAGTAATGCGATCTCTCAAAGGGATCATACAGGTTCACTTGTGAACCGGGAGACATGAGCTCACTCATGAGGTATTGGGACTGACCAAATTCCATGCATGGTCGTCATGCTTTAGAAGCATGACATAAATTTGAAGGTAAGATATATGCTTTGTGAAAGCATATGATCTGTACCATATCCCAAGGACCAAGATTGAGAAACTTAGTGATCAGACCATGAAGATGACAGTATAAAAGTGATCTATATCTTCAGGATGATCATGAGTCTTCCAGTATGCAGGATGTACAGGTATTAGGAATACCTGAGGGTGATTTGATCATAAATGATTGTATAACCATGATGCTTCCATTCCGAGGGAGTGATGACACAGGTCTGGATTTTAGGTACTCCTCTCATTAGAGAAGTGACCTAATTTTAGTCCATGTACTGGACATTGATCTGAATGAGATTCAGATTCAATGAAAAGATTAGGTTTACGGTCTTGATTTAATCAAGCATCTATGAGAGGTCCATGGGATCTGGATTTGAGATGTGATCTCAATATCCAAGTCACTATACGTGGAACAATACAATCACCTTGTCCTTATCTCCAAGTATCTGAGGAGAAATAGCATTGTTCTTAAATGGTTTAAGAACAATTCCATAAGATCTAAGCAATGAGAAGTTGATAATTAAATGTGATTTAATTATCATGATGTATGAGGAATTATCCAATATAATTAAATGTGATTTAATTATTATGGATAATAATAATGTGGATAGTAATATCCAATTATTCATAATATATTATAAATGTGAATTATAATGTATTAGAGAGAGCTAATTATAATATATATTTGTAGATTAATTATTAATGTGTATTGGATACACATTGTCTAATTAATTGAAAATGTAAATTACATTTTGTTTTCGGTTGTGAATGTGATTCACAATTTTCCAATGTCAAGATTGCAATATTCCCAAAATTAATTGTGAATTATTTTTAGTGAATAAAATCCCAACAAATAGTTGTTGGAAATAAGTAGAGAGAAAATTAAGGAGATGTGCAATTTCATGGGAATCCATGAGATTGCCCTCCCCATTAGGAAAGGAGGTGGTGGCACCCAATTCCCTTGTGGGATTGGTGGCCGTCCACTCTCCTTTATGGGGATGGAAGATCTCCTTTGTATTTCACTCCTTATTTGATTGATTTAATTTGGTATTAATATTTATTTGATTTATCAAATATATTTAATCAAAATTATATCACAAGTTGTTGGCTTTTACCAACAACAATCTTGACCATTGGATTGACATAAATCAATCTCATCCATTGATTTTATATGTTCCATGGATTGAGATCCATGGATCCCAAAACCCTATAAATAGAGAGGAATACCTTTCTCTCTACTAACATGCTATTGTAGCACACATCTCTCTCTCTCTTTCTCCTCACACGCCAGCCCTCTCTCTCCCTCTTCTTGATGGTCGTCCACCATACCCTAAAGGAGAGAATCGTCGACGCCTACGCCACCGCGCTGCCGCTCTGATGCTCTGCGATTCTCCGTCTACTTGGAGTGCTTTGCTCACGAAGGAGACGTTCGATCTTGTGCGACGAGATCAGGAGCAACCGTTCTTGGATCAACTTGTTGGATTGCGAGTACACCGTGACTCATCCCCGCGCTCGCAAGCCGTTACTCCGACGATCGGACTTGAGACAGGAGGTCTCTTTTCTTAGAGACTCGATCAACCACGCTTCAAGAGGTATTGCATTATACTTGTTGTGTTTATAGATGAAACGATCCAAGAATCGTTCTTGGATCATGTGGTTTCATCGCATGAGAAATTTTTTAAATTCCGCTGCACAGAACAACTAGTACGACTAGTCGTTCTCCGTCGTATCCGATACAACGATCACGCTTCCGTGATGCGCTTGAGGATTTTTCCCATATCCTTCAATTGGTATCAGAGACTTAGGTCGATGGTTTCGAATATGATTCTCTAACCAAGGACGACTTGGGTTCGTTAAGGTCGCGAAAGTTTTCATCGCATTTGATTTCGCAGATCTGTTTAGTAAATAAATTGGGAACTATTTAAATTGTTTAAATACGAATTTAATACTTGGATTTTGTTCCCCATTAAATAAGGAAACCATAGGATCTGAGTTTGCGTAAATCGGATTTCGTATGCTCGAGATATGGTTGTTTTAATGAACATGTATGCACTGTTGCGGGTACTGTAGATCTGAACGTGATTAAAATGTTAATTACTGTTTAGACTTTTCTCGAAATGCGTGAAACATCACTTGAATTCTGTCCTAAATCAAATTAGCAATCCATAATAATTGATTTTGTCTAATTTGGATTTAATATGATTGAGATATGCTAATTTTAGTAAGTAGGGGTCACTGCTGAAATTACAGTCCTAATCAAGAACCATGTGATTGTCAGTAATGAAATTAATTGTTAATTTAAAGAAATAATTATGGAAAATATTTCAGAAATATTGGAAGATGATTATTTCCTTAATTGACTTGGCCTCAACTTATTAATTGATTAGATTTGATCTAGATAATAATTGATAACACAATCATCAAACTCCTTGCTTGAATAGGATTGGGAATTTGTCTAGCAAATTTCCTTATAATCAAAAAAATTATTTTGATTACTATATGGTATAATTTCGGTTGAAGAACTGATGATCATCTCAAATACAAATTAATCAATTTGGCATTATCCTTTCCCGAGGCAGATATGGTGACTAGTCGGAGATCGTTGGGGTAGCGGGTTGCAACGTATGTGGTCCGTCCTACTCTCGCCTGCACTGGTCATGACAGCGGGTAGGGCCGGGATAATGTCTGAGGGATTAAGTTGTATATTTCTAATTATTAAAATACAAATTAATACGTACTTTGAGAATAATACCATGTATATTCAAGCATAACAATCAAGTTTGATTGATTGAATTGGATTGATAATTAATTTAATATGATTGAATTGATTGTGTCCAATTAGAATACTCTAATATGATTAGAGTTGATAATTTCTTTGGAAGAATTGATTATATGAATGTGATTCATAGTAATTAATTAAATTTGAATAAGATATGGAGGATCACATAAGTGACATCCATGGTCTCCCGTCAATGCGAAGGGTTTCGTCGCCAGATATTATATGAGGGAGACGCTTGTCCGAAGTGACAGCTCCTGCATATGATCCATTTGGATCAGGCTCGTCGCTTCTCGAAAGAGTAAGGACGTATGCGTAGTGACCCCAATATAGGGTCCTCATATTATTGGGGCGATATTGGATTGCGCATAGCGAGTTGTATTCCTGTTGACGGTTGGTTCAATTAATGACGGGTCAACATCACTTTAGGGTGGTGGGCGCGGGTATTAAAGACCGAATTGGGAAATGCAAGTTGGACTTGCAAGGCGGAATGTGTTCCCGCTTCTCTTTATTGGAGTCATAGGTTCTCATATTTTTGGGATATGACAAAGATAAAGAGGAGATCCTAGTTCTTGCTTGAGATATATCGATAAGTATATCTCCTACTTTGAAAGTAAATAAGGGAATAAACTTTCATAGTTGACATAGCAAGACTAATTTGATTTAAAATGCCTTGATCAAATAAAACTAAATTGAATATATTATATTCTAATATAGTGCATTCTCAATTTCAGAAAATGAAGTCCATGAACCCACTGAGCAGGCTTCTGGAAGTCAACCAATTGACCGGACCGAATAACTCGGATTGGATCCGTAATTTGGAGCTTGTACTCTCGGCGGAGCGCATCAATTATGTGCTCTCTGAAGACAAGCATGAAAACCCTAAATCAAAGGAAGAAAAAACATTCAATGACAAGTATGATGAAGATCATGTCTTGGCTAGATGCTACATCTTGGGTTATCTCTCCAATGTTCTTCAGAAATAACATGTGGAGATGAGTACTTGCCAAGAAATCATGCAGAATCTAAAGGATATATTTGGTGACATAACCGCATCCAGCGGTACAATGTTATGAAAGAACACGTTCGCTGCAAGATGCAGGAAGGGAGACTTCGGTATGTGAGCATGTACTCAAAATGTTTGGGTACTTGTCGGAGCTGGAGACTCTGGAGGCAACAATGGATGCAGATATGCAATCCGATTTCATTCTGCTGTCGTTGCCCAAATCTTTCAATAACTTTGTGGTGTCATTCCACATGAATAAGCTGGAACTGACAAATGCTGGGCTTCTTGCTGCATTAAAGTCTGCAGAAGATGTAATGAAGAAAGATGGTCCCACTGGCAGTGCAATGGTTGCACAGGTCAGAGGGAAGCGTGGTCGGAAGCATGGTTCTCGGAAGGACTCGGCCCAGAAGATAAAGAAGAAGGGACAAAGTGTTGGCTCATCTTCCAATGCATCCACTCTAATGGCGTCGAAGAAAACCGACATCTGTCACCACTGCAAAAAGCTGAGGCACTGGAGGCGTAATTGCCCTGATTACCTGAAGTTGGTCGACAAAGGTAAAGCCCCAGCAGGTATGAAATCTACTTTTATCATTTAAACCAGCTTTCTCATCGAACGAGAAGGAAGTTGGGTTGTTGATTCTGGTGTTTCTGTTCATGTATGCAATTTGTTGCATTTGTTTCAGGAAACTAGAAAACTTGAAGAGGAGGAGATAGTCATCCAGATGGGATCTGATGCAAGTGTTGCAGCAGTCGCCGTCAGGACTTGTCAGCTATCATTATCTAGTGGAAGAGTCCTAGTACTTAAAGAGTGTCTTTATGTACCTGAAGTTAGAAGGAATTTAATATTTGTATCTAAGTTAGTTAGAAGTGGATATTCATTCCTATTCTGTAATAAGTTAGTCATAAATTATTATGATAAATATATTGCAGATGGTATTTTGACTTCTGGAGGACTCTATGAATTCTGCATTAATGAGCATGTCATGAATGTTACAACCACTAATAAAAACCATAAAAGATCCTAGAATAATGAAAATCATTCAAACATGATTTGGCATCAAAGGCTTGGTCATTTATCTCTTGATAGGATCAATAGATTGATAAAGGATGGACCTTTGGACTTTCTACAGGTTCAGTCTTTACCTACCTATGAACATTGTATTCGAGGTAAAATGACTAGGATGCCTTTCCGTAACAAGGTTACTAGATGCGAAGGTATTATTGACCTAATACATACCGATGTATGTGGTCCCTTCAGTACCGCGACTCGAAATGGATATCAATATTATTTGACGTTTATTGATGACCATTCGTGATGCGGGTTTGTCTTCCTATTACGTCATAAATCTGAAACCTTTGAAAAGTTCAAAGAATTCAAGGTGTTGGTTGAGAACCAAACCGATAGGAAGATTAAACGGATTCGATCTGATCGAGGTGGTGAGTACCTCTAAGATGAATTCAAGGAATACCTTAAAGAGAATGGAATTATCTCCAATCTCACTACTCCTGGAACTCCCCAACTTAATGGTGTTGCTGAAAGACGAAACAGGATCATCATGGATATGGTCCGTTCAATGATGAGCAAAGCACATTTACCACTTAGTTTCTGGTGATATGCAGTAGAGACTGCAATATATATCCTGAATAAGATTCCCAGCAAATCTACATCTAAGACTCCTCATGAGCTCTGGTATGGAACCAAACCTAGTGTTAATCACTTGAGGGTTTGGGATGCTTGGTTCATGCGAAGAACGTGGACGCAAGCAAGCTGGAATCTCGCACTCGTGAGTGCTACTTCATTGGGTATGTTAGAGATGGTATTGGATACCAACTCTATGACCCTGAGACCCAAAAGGTTTTATTCTCTAGAGATGTGATATTTCTGGAGGATGATTTCCTTAAAGGCCAAGACAATAGTGAAGGAGGAACTCATAGAGTCCCCTGAGGATTTTGAGCTTCTTAGACCGGAAACTGAAGAGATAAATAAAGATGAAACACCCATACCTCTTCAAAGGAGTTCGAGGGTGGTTGCACCACCTGAAAGGTGAGGATTCCATGTGTCAAGTGAAACTGACAATGATTCTACTTCATTTGATGATACACTCGCGGATCATGACATAGATAGATGGATGCTAGCAATGAAGTCAGAAATTGACTCCATGCATAAGAATGGTGTATGGACGCTAGAGGATCCACCTAAAGGGGTAAAACCCATTGGCTACAAATGGATCTTCAAGAGAAAGAGGGGACCTGATGGGAAAGTAGAGACTTTCAAGGCATGGCTCGTAGCCAAGGGCTACACACAGAGAGAAGGCATCGACTATGATGAGACATTCTCTCTTTTGGCTATGCTTAAATCCATCAGGGCATTGTTGGCTATAGCTGCATATCTTGACTACGACATCTGGCAGATGGACATCAAGATGGCTTTCCTCAATGGATATCTCGAGGAGGATATATACATGGAGCAGCCCCAAGGCTTCATGACTGAGGATGGCAAAGTATGCAAGTTGAAGAAATCCATCTATGAGCTCAAGCAAGCTTCTCGTAGCTGGAACATGAGATTTGACGAAACCATAAAGAGTTATGATTTTGTGCAGAATCCTGATGAACCTTGTGTATACAAGAAGCTTAGTGGGAGCGCCATTGTGTTCATCGTGCTTTATGTAGATGGCATCCTTATCATTGGGAATGATACAGGAATGATGACCAGTGTGAAGATTTGGTTGTCCCATACCTTTGAGATGAAAGATCTTGGAGAAGCCTCTTACATCTTGGGTCTGAAGCTGTTCAGAAACTGAGAAAAGAGGATATTGGGATTATCACAACATGGATACATTAAGAAGATTCTTGAACGATTCCGTATGGATAGTTCCAAGAAAGGATTCCTACCCTTA
Source organism: Ottelia alismoides (assembly GCA_037367405.1). Classification (NCBI taxonomy): domain Eukaryota; kingdom Viridiplantae; phylum Streptophyta; class Magnoliopsida; order Alismatales; family Hydrocharitaceae; genus Ottelia; species Ottelia alismoides. The sequence continues at coordinate 23,016 of JAZKJV010005017.1, forward strand.
AGACATGGTATCCACCTGCCTAAAGGAATGGCTCCTCAAACTGTTGAGGAAAAGAAAGCCATGGCTGGATGCCCTTATGCATCAGCTGTAGGAAGCTTAATGTATGCCATGATGTGTACTAGGCAAGATATCTGTCATGCAGTGGGAGTGGTAAGTCGTTACCAATCCTGTTATGGAGAACAACACTGGAATGCAGTAAAGAACATATTTAAATATCTAAGACGGACACAAGATTACATCTTGGTCTATGGAGATGGTGATCTCCAAGTCTTGGGATATACAGATTCTGACTTTCAATCGAATATTGATGATCGAAAGTCGACATCAGGGTTTGTGTTCCTGTTGAATGGTGGTGCTGTGAGCTGGAGAAGCAAGAAGCAGGACACTACAGCTGATTCAACAACAGAAGTCGACTACATTGCCGCATCGGATGCTGCAAAGGAGGCGGTGTGGTTGCACAAGTTTGTGCTGGAGCTTGGCGTAGTTTCCTCTGATACTCACATCCCTCTACTCTGTGATAACACGGGAGCCATTGCCTAGGCGAAGGAACCCAGATGGATCAGAAGAGCAAGCACGTGGAAAGGAAATACCACATCATTCGAGAGATTCAAAAGCATGGTGACATCACCATCACCAAGGTGGCCTCTGCTGACAACGTTGCTGATCCTCTTACCAAACCTCTGACATAGAAGGTTTTCGACCAGCATGTAATGAGTATGGGTTTAAGGATTGTTCCTGAATGGTTATGAGGGCTAGTGGGAGATTGTTAGCAATGTGAGCCCGAGGCGAACCATTCCTACAATAAATGTTATTGTAATAAATGATTTATCAATAAAAGTTATGGATTGTGTTTCACTTCCTTTTCTGATATTGAATGAATGAATGCACTATAAGGTCCCTCTGTACAATAAGGGTTATGTACCATGGCCAACTTGATAATCATACAGCTGTTGATTCATTGATTGAATCATAGAGGCTGATGCTTGGATGGATATCTAAGGAGTTAGATAGAGGACTCATCAAGCATCATCAATGATTGACAAGTAGTGATCTCCAGTCTGAGTGGGAGATGGCAATCCTTTCTCATTAGGCTGATATCTAATCGACCTCTTGATGCAGGTCCTCTGCATAGGAATAGTGATTCGGAGGTATCAGATTAGTTGAGTCAATGGGTTGACTTGACGAGATCAAGATAACCAAAGACCTATGATGAATACTGTCACATCACAGGCAAACATCCTCTGACCAGAGACAGATGTATTGCTATATGTCTAAGTGTATACATTTGGCAGACCAATAGGTTGATGACCTAACCAAGGTCTATACACTGGCGAGCTGGTTTGCATGTAAGGGCATGTGAGTAATGCGATCTCTCAAAGGGATCATACAGTTTCACTTGTGAACCGGGAGATATGAGCTCACTCATGAGGTATTGGGACTGACCAAATTCCATGCATGGTCGTCATGCTTTAGAAGCATGACATGAATTTGAAGGTAAGATATATGCTTTGTGAAAGCATATGATCTGTACCATATCCCAAGGACCAAGATTGAGAAACTTAGTGATCAGACCATGAAGATGACAGTATAAAAGTGATCTATATCTTCAGGATGATCATGAGTCTTCCAGTATGTAGGATGTACAGGTATTAGGAATACCTGAGGGTGATTTGATCATAAACGATTGTATAACCATGACGCTTCCATTCCGAGGGAGTGATGACACAGGTCTGGATTTTAGTGACTCCTCTCATTAGAGAAGTGACCTAATCTTAGTCCATGTACTGGACATTGATCTGAATGAGATTCAGATGCAATGAGAAGATTAGATTTACGGTCTTGATTTAATCAAGCATCTATGAGAGGTCCATGGGATCTGGATTTGAGATGTGATCTCAATATTTAAGTCACTATACGTGGAACAATACAATCGCTCTGTCCTTATCTCCAAGTATCTGAGGAGAAATAGCATTGTTCTTAAATGGTTTAAGAACAATTCCATAAGATCTAAGCAATGAGAAGTTGATAATTAAATGTGATTTAATTATCATGATGTATGAGGAATTATCCAATATAATTAAATGTGATTTAATTATTATGGATAAGAATAATGTGGATAGTAATATCCAATTATTCATAATATATTATAAATGTGATTTATAATGTATTAGAGAGAGCTAATTATAATATATATTTGTAGATTAATTATTAATGTGTATTGGATACACATTGTCTAATTAATTGAAAATGTAAATTACATTTTGTTTTCGGTTGTGAATGTGATTCACAATTTTCCAATGTTAAGATTGCAATATTCCCAAAATTAATTGAGAATTATTTTTGGTGAATAAAATCCCAACAAATAGTTGTTGGAAATAAGTAGAGAGAAAATCAAGGAGATGTGCAATCTCATGGGAATCCATGAGATTGCCCTCCCCATTAGGAAAGGAGGTGGCGGCACCCAATTCCCTTGTGGGATTGGTGGCTGTCGACTCTCCTTTATGGGGATGGAAGATCTCCTTTGTATTTCACTCCTTATTTGATTGATTTAATTTGGTAATAATATTTATTTGATTTATCAAATATATTTAATCAAAATTAAATCACAAGTTGTTGGCTTTTACCAACAACAATCTTGACCATTGGATTGACATAAATCAATCTCATCCATTGATTTTATATGTCCCATGGATTGAGATCCATGGATCCCAAAACCCTATAAATAGAGAGGCATACCTTGCTCTCTACTAACATGCTATTGTAGCACACATCTCTCTCTCTTTCTCCTCACACGCCAGCCCTCTCTCTCCCTCTTCTTGGTGGCCATCCACCATACCCTAGAGGAAAGAATCGTTGACGCCTACGCCACCGCGCTGCCGCTTTGACGCTCTGCGGTTCTCCGTCTACTTGGAGTGCTTCGCTCACGAAGGAGACGTTCGATCTTGTGCGACGAGATCAGGAGCAACCGTGCTTGGATCAACTTGTTGGATTGCGAGGACACCGCGACTCATCCCCACGCTCGCAAGCCGTTACTCCGACAATCGGACTTGAGACAAGGGGTCTCTTTTCTTAGAGACTCGATCAACCACGCTTCAAGAGGTATTGCATTATACTTGTTGTGGTTATAGATGAAACGATCCGAGAATCGTTCTCGGATCATGTGGTTTCATCGCATGAATTTTTTTTAAATTCCGCTGCACAGAACAACTAGTACGACTAGTCGTTCTCCATCGTATCCGATATGATGATCACGCTTCCGTAATGCGCTTGAGGATTTTTTCCATATCCTTCAAACAATCCCCGGGCCATGATTGGTCCAGGTCAGCCACTACAGGACAAAATAACATTAATTATTCGAAAATACTTAATTAATTACAGAAACTTATTTTATTAATTTTTGATTAAAAATAAAAAATATATCATTAATTTATGTAGTATTTGAATATGATTTTTATTTATATATTTGGTGTTATTAATTACAAGTTAATTTTTAAGAGTATATTTATAGATATATTTATCTATGTTTTGGTTATTTTATTTTTATTTTGTATATTTTATTTTATTATTTTATTTTCTTATTTTATATATTTATAACTTATTTTTAGGTGTATAAATATTTTTATTATAATTTTATGGTATAATATTTACACTTAAATAAATAGGGATATATATTATGTAGGTATAAATACAGGTATTTTATCTATGTATTTAGCCATATTATTTACTTTGAAGTATTTTCTTTGGTTTTGTTTTATCTTAGTATTTTTAGTAGAATATAGATAATATTTATAAGAGTATAAAAATATATATGAGTAAAAGAATAAAAGAATAGATTTCATTTTTATTTATTTACATGTATTAGCATAGGCATTTCACTTATATATTTTATATACTTATTTTATTTTGTGTTTTATTTGTGGTTTTACTTTGGTCAAAATTTGTATATATATTATAGATAATATATACAAAATTATAAAAATATATAAAAATATAAAAATAGTAAAGAATAAATAAATTAAATATTTTATTCGGGTATATCATACAATGAGGGTCCAAAACCTAACTTTCACACCTTAAATCTAAAAACTATTAACCCACCTTTATTAAATAGATTATTAAAATTTATACACAATTAGAGATGATTTTGATATATTTTGATTTTTATTTGGAAGATATGGGTCTGTGAAGTTGGGAATTTGGCTTTTTATTTTGTGTATAAAATGAATATTGTGTATTATTTTTGTACAAACTCAATTCTATATTTTTATATATATTATTATCTACAACTTTCATGTAAAAATTTCTTTATTTGAAGAATAAAAAGTAAAAAATAAAATCGGTTCCAAAATGCTTTATTGGAGGAATAAAAGAATTGGGTTTTTATTGTATTCTTGGCCCTTATCTCCCCCTACTTTATTCCTTATCGAGCAATCCAATTCTTGACTTGGTCTCGGGGTTTAGGTCATAAACTACCTTTGATATTTTATTTTTTTATTTTCTTTATTCTATAATTTTGATCTTAAAATAGAAATAATTACACAATAAATACAATAAATAATGAATGTTATTTTATGTAAATTAATGTTATTCACATGCATTAGCTATGGTTTTTTAGACCAAAATGATAGAATAAAGGTGATGAAATGGAGATTCATCACCCCCCTATATTTGCCTTCGTTATTCCTCAGCAAACATTTATGCAATAAGTTCCAAAAGGAAAACAAAGAGAAGAAAAATAAAGAAATTGGATTAAATTTTATTTTCGAACTTGTCTTCACAAAATCAAAGTTTGGATCTTAAGTCAGATCTTTGAAATTTAGTGCAAACGGAACCTTATTTGGGAACCAGATTTGAAACACAAAAGCCTTCAAGAATCCCAAAACTCTGCTCAAGTCTCCCCAATAGTCAGGTGAGAATACCTCAACGCATACGCAAACCCTTACGACTATGAATCTGATTCGTACAGTGTATGTGATAGTGGCTCCCCTCAAGTGAAATGGCAAAGAGACTGACTTATCCAGCATGACAACCTAATGATTCCCCAATCCAGCAACTCTTTCCTCGAGGAGCGGGGTATTCCCTTCTAAGTTCAAGTGGCAACCAGTTCAAGAGAAGGGGTGAAGAGAAGAATGGATGGTAGCCAGTATAGCTACCTATCGTAGGATGCATGACCAGTGTAGTCAAGTCATCCACCTAAAGGTTCACAAAGGTATGACTTTGAAGCTCAAGCTTGCTTATTGACTATACAAATATACACTCGGCATGCATTTTATTTTCAATCAGGCATGTCCACTTTTTTAGAGTTTTTGCTTTTTGCATTTTTTTTGAAATACTATATACAACAGCATTTATATAAAGAGTTTTCCCCCTTAAGCCAGTAGATTATCCCTCTTTTGAATCATTATCGCAACCCACACTCTCCTGTCTTTAGACGTCTCTACACTGGACGGGTTAGGGTGCACTTCCCTCCCTAGACGAGGACAAATGTTTCCACTTGTGTGCATCCCATACCGGCAAATCCAATCCCCTCACCACTCCAACTGAGTTGAGCCAAAAGAAAGACGCAGGTGTACAGGTTAGGTCACTATCAACAAGAGCAATGTGTGTGCTCCGAAATACTCTACTTAGGCAGTCAAGAATCCATTGAACTAAGTCTCACAATTCTCAAAGAATTAAGTCAACTAGACCGGAAGTACCTCAATTCCAATTCCTATAAGGCTCCTATTATTAGGTAGATTTAAGGTCCAACCAAGCTCCAATATTTGGATTTTACTTAGACTTGTTTAATTATCAAACTCAATCTGAAAGATGCAAATGATATGCAAATGCTATGCATAATGTAGAAAAATCTTTTTCTTGGTGGTGCAATTTTTCAAACTTTTGAACTTTTTAGGGATTTTGGAAAAACATGATGTAAATGCAAATTTTTGGCATTTTTCAAAAAGATTTTGCAAATATTTAGGTATTTTTGGTGTTACAAATGTTTTTCTAATTTTTGAAAACAAAAGATTTTGGATAAAAAAAACTAGGTACACGTATCTACACGCGGGTGCATCTTATAATTACAAGAGTTGAGTTTTTAAGAATTTACGAGGGATAAATGATTCTTTTTATAGATATGTATATAAAGAATTTTAGTGTGATGCATATATTCCTTAACCTTATTTGAAAATGATTCTTCAAACAATATTGAAAAATATAGTCCAAGATAATTTTGCAAATAGTTTTTACAAACATTTATACATACTAGAAAATCATTTTGCAAAGGTTTTTCAAGCAATATATAGATTTTTCACACTATTTTTGCAACTATTTTTCAAAATATTTGCAAATTCTTGTTCAAATATTTTTATTTCACACAAAGAAAAGAAATCTTTACAAACAAGATATTTTTACAACGGTTGAAAACATTTTACAAAATATTTTTCAAACAATTTTCAAAAGTTTTGTCAAAAAGATTTTCTCACTATTTTTCACACATTTTACAAAAGTATTTTTACCTGATTTATTAATCATCATATACAAAAATTTTGAGGAATAATATACATCCTTTTATTAAGTGTTTAATGAATTTGCTAGTATATGTTTAGTATTTAATTCTAGCCTTAGTTAAAAATACGAAAGTACGAGTTATGGCTAAAGTATATACGCAGTGTATTGATGAATATGTGATTCATCACTCTAAAAGTTGAAAATAGAGCTTTAATCCCGAGTAATTAGCTGCATATTTCCACTTATATTGCATAATTAATATTCATGCATGCATAAATAATATCTGCATTTTAGCATTCATATTTGCATTAAATAAGAAGCCCAATTCACTTGTAAATATTCACCTATATATTCACCATATTTCACTATTTGTATATATTTTATACTAACTCCAAATCCAATAACTCAACTCTATAGTGTATATATTACTAACATTAATTAAAGAAAAATATCAAAAAAATACTAACTTGTAAAATTGACCAATAAAACCCCAATCCAAGTTTGAAACTATGAGCTTTAAAATGCACATATCTCTCGCATACAGTGTCCAATTTAGGTCTACTCACTTTTAAGTAATTTACATTCAAAGACCTTCAAAACAAGACCAATTTCATTAAAATCAGAGATTGTATGTGAAACTTGGGTTTTTGGGCCCCTATTGTATATTGTACATATTGACCTTTTTGCCCTTTTATTTTATCTTTTTATTTTCTTTATTATTAAAAATCCAAAAAAATGGATTAAGTTGTAAATATTCTTTTCATATTTTCTCTATTTTTATTTTGATTTTCTCTTATTTAAAAATGACAAAAAATTACAAAAGATAAAATGTGGTATTTTATATCTATAAGGTACCGTCAAAAATACATTTTGTACAAATGACCTCTTTTGATTTTCGATCCTCACAAAAGTTATAGATCTCGTTGAGACGAGCAACTTTCATGTTGACCACTTTTTGTTTTAACCCCTTTTGTTATTTCTTTTCGATTTTTCTTTACATTTAATTTTTGAATTTTCCGGGAGCGACACGTGGCAACTCCTTGCCGCTACGTGTCATCCCATTTTTATTATTTTCAGAATTTATTTATTTTTATTTATTTAGTATTATTATTTTATTTAATTAATTATTTACATTTATTTATTTATTTTACTTTTTTATTATTTTATTATTTTACTTTTATTTTCTCTTCTTTATTTTTAGTAGCCTACTTATTTTACTTATTTTATTTTTATTTTATTTTATTTTCTCCCTTTTACTTCTTCTTTACTTGTCTTCTACTCCAAGCCACCATTTTCTCCACTTCCTCCACCATTCTCCCCACTTTCTCCATCTCTTTTCGAACTTCCTCCTCCTCTTCATATTCACATCTCCTCCATCATTTTTCGGCATCCACCTTTTGATAGGAGAGGAGCTAGCCCCCCTTGGAGTTTCAGATGACAGTTGCAGCTCCTTCACGATTGAGCAATAACCTCCTCGAGATTTTTCTCAGGTGTGATCCGGCGATCTCTCACTGTTGTAGCCCTACTCGTGAGGTTGCCAAGCTTCGAGCTTCTCAGCCAAGCTCTTGAGGCCAAGACGGAAGCCGCACACCGCAGCCCCACCTTTAGCGACAACACAGGTAAATCTTCTATCTTTATCTTTTCATTTTATTTTTTATCTAACCATTTTTTTCTTGTTGATTCATATCACCACACGTACACCGCCTCATTATCATCATTTTTATTTTTTTACATCACCAAATCATCACCTTCACCAAATCACCACATTTCCACCTCTCATTTTATTTCCACAGTTTTTTTTCTACATCTTCATCGCTGTTTACAAAAAAAATTACAACAACAAAAATTGCAAAACAAAAAAACAAAAAAAGTTTGCAGGCCGTGCGTCAGCAGCTTCCCCCAGCAACCGACGCTCCTCTGCCACGTAGAGCTGGCCCCCTGGCCATGCATCTTTGCCACGCTGCTGCACCGCGCAGCCATCGAACCCGCGTGCAGCTGACGCCCAGCTGCCCATGTGGTGCAGCATGCCCTCCGCCATCCGTGCACCCGTGCCTGTGACCGCGCACATCCCAGCCGCACGTCGACATCAGCCCTACGACCTCGCGCACCTCCGCAGGTACGCCGCCCTCCGCCTGATGCCCAGCTTCGCCGTGTGTGTGGCACTCATTACCCTTCGCGCGACCATCGCCACCTCTGCATGAGCCTCATCCCTATGCCGCCCTCCAGGTGCGTCGCCGCACCCTTCGACCAGAGCCGTGCAGCGCTCCGTCCAAGCGCGGCGCTCCGTCTAGGCCCCCGACAGCCGCCGCTTCGCCCCCTGCTAGGGAGTCTGCCAACGCCCAGCCCTGCATCTACCCCTCGCACTGCCCACTGGTTCAGCCCCACCGCCTTTGCCATGCCGCTCCCTCACCATCGACGCACGTACGTGGCCGTTGTTGTTGCCTGTTGTGCCTCTGCACGCCCATCAGTGCTCCGCCCATCGCACCGTCCCTTGAAGTCGTCGTCGTGTGCCCTAACTTGCAAAAGGGGAAGGTCCATTTCATTCTTTTTATTTTTTGTGAATATTGCGGATTTAGCCTGTCACATTTTAGTAATTGCAAAAGTGCCCTTGAGCACATTTTAAGCTCATTTATTTCACTTTCAATCTTGCAAATACACCCCTGAGTTTGTATTTTAATTTGGACATTCATCTTGCATCATTTTTTAATACAAAAATAGCATTTTGTTTAGAAATTAATTTTGTACATTCTGACTATTATTTATATTTTGTGAGCATAGGATTACTTATTAAAAATCAGAGTTTGGATTTAAATGATATTTTACTAATTTAGGCTCTGAAATTCACATAGACATAGTTCTTGCTCCAAAAATTGTGGAAAATTTGTGGATGATGCCTCTAGTTGTGTTTAACTATTGTCCACATTTCATACAAATTGGAGTTGTCTTTTGTATAAAATAAATTCCTTAGTGATTTAGGTAATTGATTTGTAATTAAATCCACGAAGACCATTTTTGAGAAATTTCAATTCTCCCGGATTCCTTATAAAAATATCTATTTGAGATAATTCTTTCTCTGGATAATTTGATTCTGTCGATTAATTAGAAATCAAATACCCACAGTCACTATGTTTGTCATTAGAAATTCATAAAAAAATCATAAAGTATCAGAAAATTCCAAAAAAAATAATATAGCTTCCTTTCATCATATTTCATTTCTACTAAAATTTTCATAATTTTTGCATTTCATTTGCACGAAAAATTGCATAAAAATCCCAAAAAAGTTTACATTTTTCATTTGTGCATCTTAAGCCCAAAAATTCCAAAAAAATACATTTTGCATTCATTATTAGATTAGGTTTTTAGAAAAATTATAACTTGGCTAATTTGGATTAATTTCACTTCAAAATCAATTTAGATAAGTTGTTGATTTTCTTATTAACCTAACTCGTCTGCATTCTACATTTGACATTTATATTGCATAAAAAATTATTATAAAAAATCACTTAGAAAACCGCAATCTAATTCATCTAATCTGATCCGAAGTTGTTCCTTTGCCTCCTTGAGTCGACCATGTGGCTTACCTAGGTTAAAAAAGCATAAAATCACGCGTACATTCATTCATCGATTCATCGATCCATGCGATTATTTTTTATCAATTCGGATTTATCTGATTGCAACGAAATCGTTAAGTCGACACTATTAAGAGGATAAAGATCCGGATCAATCATGTATACGACCCCCCATATACTTAGTTGGAGCTATGTCCTCATAGACCACAGAGAAAAAGAGAAGACATAACTCCTACTAAGTATAGAAAAGTCTAAAAAATAACCAAATAAGAGAGGAATAAGAGAATGAGAAGTTGATCGCCCCCCTATACTTAGGATCAAATAATCCTAAATATAGCATATTGTACACAAGGCAGGGAGGGGTAAGGGTGGGAAGGAACAGATCGTACTCAGACTGTCTCCCCCTATACTTAGGGTAAGATATCCCTAAGTATAGACAAGAAGAGGAGGCAGGGGAGAGGATCAAAGAATGAAATAACTCGGGGTGTACACCCCCTATACTTAGGACAAAGTACGTCCTAAGCATAGAATACTGACAAAAAGGGGTGATACACTTACACACACTTTTTTTTAATAACAAAAACAGAAAACATAAAGAAGAAAAGAAGAAAATATGAAAGCATAGAGAAAGAGTTTTTGAGTTGCATTATCCGGATCTTGTGATGCTTCTACTGATGTGGATGTATCTTCAGTGTGAAGTACTTGGATAGAGTCGACAACGGCCAAGAAATTATCATAATCAAGGTAGGGCTTCAATAGTTGACCATTAAAGATAAATGGTCGTGTGTTAGGAGACAATTCTGATATCACAATACTTCCATTGTCATGTACTTCTTGAACTTTGAACGGCCATGTCTATTTGTTCTTTAATTTGCTCGGTAATATCTTCAACTTTGCATTAAATAGCCACACTTCCTGTCTAGTGTTGAAGCTCTTTTGTCTTATGTGCCGGTCATTCCAGTGTTTAACCTTTTTCTTGTACATCAATGTGTTATCATATGCATACTCTCTGAATTCTAGGAGCTTGTTCCGGTCATCTTTCCTTTTTTGACCACCTTGTTGTGAGTCCAAATTGCAAATGTTAACTACCCATAATGATTTCTGAATCAACTCCACTGGTAGGTATCATGACTTCCCATATACAAGATGATAGGGCAACATGCCCAATGGAGACTTGTAAGTTGTTCTGTATGCCCAAAGGACTGAGTTCAAAAGTTGGGACCAATTTTCTTGTCCGTATTGACAATCTTCTGGAGTATCATCTTGATTTATCTATTGGATAGTTCCGCCATACCGTTGGTCTGAGGATGATAAGGAGATGTGACTCGATGCTTGATGTCGTACTCCTTCGTTAATTTCTTGACCTCTCTATTAATGAATGAAAAATCCCATCTGATATCAGTATCTTTGGAATCCCAAACTGCAAAATGACATTTTCTTTCAGAAAGCAACACACTGTACGGATGTCTACGGCTCGAGTATGGTTAGCTTCAACCTAGTGACTCACATAGTCAATGGCAAGAAGGATGTGCTCGTATCACTGATTGTTGGGAAAGGGTCCCATGAAATTGATGCCCCAAGCATCAAATACAACGGCTATCTGAATGAACCTCAGGGGTATGGAGTCTTTAGTTGTATGGGTTCCTTTCAGTCATTGACAGTCAGTGCAGCATTTGACGAATGTTGCGGCATCCTTAGATAATGTAGGACACCAGAGGCCACATTGCAGTACTTTCGCTGATGTTCTATCTCTAGAGTGGTGTCCGCCAGATTTGAGAGAGTGATAATGCTCGAGGACACTATGTTGCTCCTCTTGATGAATGCATCTTCGCCAAATACAATCCACTCCTTCCCTGAATAAGAGAGGAGCTTCCCATTGGTAGAAATGGATTGTTGAGAAGAATTTGTCCTTCCGAATCTTCGCCCATTCATGTGGAACTATGCCCTAGATGAGGTAGTTGACAATATCAGTGTACCAAGGGAGTGAATCCACGGCCATAATCGACTCGTCATTGAAGGTGTCTGTGATGGGTGCACTGCTCAGTAGAGTCTCTTCTTCTCAATTCTGTAGAGGTGGTCTGCTACTACATTCTAAACTCCAAACTTGTCCTTGATTTCCAAATCGAACTCCTGCAGAAGAAGGATCCATCTGATTAGTCTAGGCTTGGCATCCTTCTTCTCCTGTAAGTATCTAATAGTAGAGTGGTTAGTGTAGATCGTGACTTTTGATACAAGCAAGTAGGATCTGAACTTCTCAAAGGAGAATACCATAACCAGCAATTCTTTTTCTGTCACAGTGTAATTTCTTTGAGTTTCATCTAATGTTTTGCTGTCATAATGAATGGCATAGGACGCCTTGCCTTTCCTTTGTCCTAGAACAGACCCAACTGTAAAATCTGATGCATCTGTCATGATCTCAAAAGGAAGAGACCAATCTAACTGTTGTGAGACTGGAGCTTGAGTGATTAGATCCTTCATCTAGTTAAATGAAAGGAGGGCCTTCTGATCAACATTGAACTCAATCTCCTTGCATAGTAACTCTGTAAGAGGTCGGGCGATGCAGCTGAAGTCATGGATGAATCGTCTGTAAAATCCCACATGCCCCAGAAATGACCTCACATTCTTGACTGTATGAGGTGGCCCTAGATTGACAATCACATCCACATTTTCTAGGTCGACTTCTATGCCACGTTTGGAAACAACATGACCCAGCACAATTCCCCTCTGTGACCATGAAGTGGCTCTTTCCCATGATAATACCAGATTGACTTCACAGCATTTCTGAAGTACTCTGTCCAGGTGCTCAAGATAAGAATCAAAGTTGCCACCATAGATGGAGAAGTCGTCCATAAACACCTCGAGAAAACTACATACCATCTCGGTGAAGACTGCAAGCATGCATCTCTGTAATGTCATTGGTGTGTTGCAGAGTCCAAAGGGCATTCTCCTGAAAGCATAGGTATCGAATGGGCAAGTGAAGGTTGTTTTCTCTTGATGGTGATTGCCACTTGGTTGTACCCAGAATACCCATCCAAAAAAGAAGAAGAACTCTTTGCCAGCCAGTCTTTCCAAAGGTTGATCAATGAACGGCAAGGGAAAGTGGTCCTTCTTAGTTGTTGCAATAAGGCGGCGGTAGTTAACAAATACACACCAGGATGTCAGTACCCGAGTAGATATCTCCTCTTCTCTGTCATTTGTAACCACAGTGAGCCTTGATTTCTTCAGAACTATGTGCAGTGGGCTCATCCATTTAGAGTCGGAGATGGGATAAATGAAGCTTGCATCACACCATTTCGTGATTTTCTTCATGATGATGTCCCTCAGATTTGGGTTCAGTCTTCTTTGAAATTCATGGGACGGCTTGGCATCTTCTTCCAAATAAATGTAGTGTAAGCACAGAGCAGGATTTATACTACGGAGATCTAAAACATGCCAGCCAAGTGCCTTGTGATTCTTCTCTAGAATATTGAGAAGTCGAGATTCTTGCTCCGGGGTAAACCTGCTGTTGTTGATGACCGGATACATGTTTTCTACAACCACAAGGAAAGCATACTTGAGGTCTGTTGGAAGTGACTTTAATTCAGGTTCTAGTCTGGACGGCTTCTCGGTCACTTATGAAATTGTGCTGGTTGGAGGATGATCTGTCTCGACTTTGGAGGTAGTGCGAACCTTAGTGTCTTGCTGATCTTTGGAGGATGTGCCGAACAGATCTGCAAAGAACTCATTGTATTTGAGATGGAGTGACTCATCTGAATCAAAAGGATGCATTAGAAAATTGGATTCTGTCTCCCAAGTGTTGTCGTAGCTTGCATCAACTATGCTTTCTAGGTCCTCCTCAAGAGAAAGGATTTCCTGTGTCCATGGATCATTCAAAGAGAGTGGTGTGTCTCTGTTCTCTACAATGAAGTCACAGTCTTCTTTAGGCAGTGCTACATGACTTTCATCAGTTACAACTATAGGCTTGCTTATCATGTCTATTGTAATGTCGTTGTTGTTCGAGCTGAAAGTGATCTTTCCATATCCATAATACACCACGGTTCTGAAGTATGCAGGAATGGTCAGTCTAGGATAATAGAAGTCTGGATTAAGGGTGTGGGAGAGTCCATGTCAAGGACTACAAAATCAACTGGAAACTGCATGTCCCACACCTTTACCACAACGTCTTCTAAAAAACCTCAGGGTCATTTAATGGATCGATCAGCAAATTGAAGGATCATTTGTGTCTGCTTGAGAGGACCTAGACTGAATTCTTGCAATAATGAAAAGGGCAGGAGGTTGATGGAACACTGTCGAGCAAGTTTCGCTCAAAGACTTGATCAAAATTCTCGCAATTGATCAAAGGTGCTCCTTTATCTTGCTTCTTTTGTGGGAGATTGTTGATGGCTGCAACTATGACCATGGTAAGAACATGCTTTTATACCTGTCGGCGTCTGTTGTTACGTGTTGGTCGATGCTTGTTGGTACATGCCTCCTTCAAACCTTTCTTTATGGCGGGCATGTATTCCATGGATTTCATCAAAGGAATTTCAACAATCAGATTGTTAATAATATCCAGAACTTTATGATCATATAATGCACTTTTTGTTTTTGCATTTTTTTGGATTTTTCTATTGCATCAGAAAAAGGAATATTCACATTCTTGAAATCAAAAGCATTGTTCTTATTTACAACAAAATCCTTGTCCACAATATTCTGTACATAGGGATCACAAAAAGGAGTATAAGCTGGAGATGAAGATGATGGTGCTAGTGGACAAGAAAAAAGCGTAGTCTCTGCTTCGTCGGCTGGCATAGGATCAACTGTTGCCGGTGGCTCCTCCATGGTTGGCTCGGCTTCACGTCGACTGCAAACATCTTTTTGATCTTTTCGAATTTTCTATTTTTTGTGTTTTTGATGATGGTGGTGGAGATGAATGGCAGCTGGCATAGCTCCTTCTTCTTCTTCTTCCCCACCCAATCCTATAGCTAGTGCAGCTGATGCGGAAGATGACAATTCACCTGTCCAAGCTTCATTCTTCCTGTGGCTTGCGGCAGATGGAGGCAAAGTCCTACCGCTCATAAGAGTGATAGCATTATATAAAGCAATATTACAATCATCTGACTCTACAGGCACAGAGTAGACATCACATTCTACCTGCTCTTTACATTTAAAGCTATTGGGGTTTGCTTCGACCTGCACCGAAATTGAAGTTTTAATGGCGGTCAGATTGTCTAGCTTCTTTTTCATATCTGCTATGCCTTTTACAAGTTAGGCCAAGCAATCCAGGGTAGGGTTCATAGGATTTGCCTCAGAAGTTTCAATGTGCAGACCACGTTGTTGCATATTGTTTGTGGGTTGGGGTTGTGACTGTTGATGGTGTTGAGGAGGTGGAGGAAGCTGGTATTGTTGGTATGGAGGAGGAGGGTTCTACTGAGGTGGTGCAGCAGCTTACTGGTGGTATGGATGTGGCTGGCGGTACTGCAGCTGTGCATATTGCAGATTCTACCTCCATTGTTGTTGGTACTGTGGAGGTCGGTGGTACTGAGGTGGAGGTTGAGAGGATTGTCCATAACAACCACCTTGAGGTTGGTGGTAAGCCATGTTGGCTGGTGGTTGGCCGTGGAGGTGTCCTATAGGACGGGCTAGTTGTGCATTGTTACTCCATACATCGTTGACTTCCTGAATCAATGGTGGTGGTGGGAATGCTGGATCTGAAGGTGGAAGGAAGTCTGGCTGTTAAACTACCATCTACTGCTGTGGTGGGCCCTGATCGCACCCCTGCACGTAGTACACATGCTGGACCGTCAGTGGTTGTTGACTCGACTGAGGTGGTTGTTGCGGTGATGGCTCGTCCTTCTTCTTAATAGGAGTCTCTGTAGATGATGTTGTCAGCTGGACATAACTGATGGTGCTCACTAGCAGCTCCAACTGCTTGGTGATTTGATCCAACTTATCTAAGTGGTGCATTCTCTTTTCGATCACAGTGAGCTTCTCGGGATCCTGTGACTGTTTCTCAACTATGTCAACCTTCGAGAGATGGCCCTCGATGATGCTAAGGTTGGAGCTCTCATCTCTCTCCGCCTCACGACACGTTTCCATTTGTACTTGCTTCTAGAGGACATGGGGTTGTTTCTGATATGCTCAGGATGAAGAGAGGGTGACCTCTCCTTCGACCATTTCTTCAAAGATCTATCAGACTACATCTTCATTCTTGTTAAAATGAGATCTTCCACAGGGTGCATCGATGAGCCTTTGGCTTTCTACATTCAAGCTCCCGAAAAAATGTTGGACCAGACTGGTCCTCAGTATCTCATGATGGGGGCACTTCTCCTGCAGGTCCGTGAATCACTCTCAGGCTTCATGGATAGTCTCGTGTGCACCCTGAGAGAAGTTGCTAATCCTGTCTCACATCTGATTGAACCGACCAAGAGGATAGAATTTATGAAGGAAGGATGATTTCAGTTCCTCCCACGTCGTCACAACCTTTCCCAAATTATTGACCAAGTATAGGTCCTTGTCTTGCAAATTGAAGGGGAACGCCATCATCATCACTATGTCCAAGGAACATTTGGGTAGTGGGTAGTTTTCCATATGCACGAGAACTGTTGCAGGTGAATGTATGGCTCTTCGATGGTGTTCCCGTGGAATGGTGGTAGAAGAACAAGGAACTGAGGTGTGAGCTCAAAGTGAGCATGCACCGGTGGAATGAAGATCCACTCGGTCATCTGGTTGTCTCAAGGATTGTATGCCTCCTTCAGTGTAGGTTTCTGTCTCCCCTATTCTGGTTCTTCCTCATCTGGGTCATCACAGGGTCTGCCTCCCTCTCCTCCTGTCGGCCTGTCTCCTCCTCCCGCTGGTCTATTCTATAGATCATTCATTGTATCCTAGAAGGCAGTTTGTGCTAGGGCATGCTCAGTCAGTTGTTGTTGTATGGCTTGGATGGAAGCCAGCAACTGAGCATTCACCTGATTTCGATCTGGCATTTGTCCTTGCTTAGGTTGTGGAGGTGGTTGTTGTCCCTTGCCCTTTCCATAGGGAGACATTTCTTGGTCTGAGTCCGAGGAAATGAATTCCCTCTTGGGATCCAGGACTGGGACTGGCTTCTATTTGAAATGCGAAAAAATCCCAATAAGATTGCTTGGAATTGAATCCAGTTGCCAAGATGAATCTAGAATTAAGGTCAATCCCAGAGTGTTGGAATGAAAAGATGTAGACTGAAATCGACTCACATTCACAATGGCAAATGCGGGACAAAAGTGATCCTACTTTATTGGGTGGTCAAAGAAAAGAAGACAAGGAGTCTCGAGATCATCCCACAAAGTTCAAACAGGGTTCTCGAGAATCGCCTTGAATTATTGACAATGTCGAGTTTATGGAATCAATGTGGGTGTCGGTGGAGTCCTGACTGAACCATCCATGGATCTCCATCGTGAAGAAAAAGGATATCGACACAAGAGGAAAGATATTGTGGTCAAAGAGGAATAAAATGGAGTGTAAAACTGCAGAAAGACTCGAACTGAGCAGGGGTCAAAGAGGAAAACATGTATGACAAAATTTTACGTAAATGTGCAGAACTCACTCTTTGAACCTTAATCTAGATCCATACAAACACAATACAAAATTGGGTTCACCAACTCACGCCATGTGAATCCGTGAAGGTTTGGTTATTTATTATCTTGTCAGTTTTAGAGTTGTTATTTCAGGCATATCTTTTAACAAGTCCTTAGCATGCTAACCCTATAGGAGAGAGAGTACTGTCAAAAAAATATCTCGTACTTGTCCTCCTCCTTTGTAATGTGTAGTCTACACTTTTTGAGGTCCTCGTAACGCCTTCCTAGATCCCTACTCAGCCAAATAAATAAAGAAAGGAAGACGATAGGCGAAACCACTAATTTAGTCCTCGCTCGCAACGGAATCATCCGTGAGCGTGCAAAAACCTACTCGGGTGCAAACTTATGAGACAAACACACCTGTGAGGGAATGGCCTAAGCTCAGTACTTCGTACCATGTTGATGTTCCATAGAAGGCGGGAACACCATCACTGAAAAGGCCCTACTCAATCATGTATGATGGAAGCGTAATTACTTCGGAAATCTAGGCGATACACAAGGTAGTTACAGACTGGGTTCTGGCTCTAATCCTTAGCAAGTCGTGCCTCGCTTATGGGAGGGTTTTGGTCCCCTCTTAAGGTACCTGAAAACAATGAGTGTGTTATTAACCCAAGATAATGAAAGTCCAGTACAAATTTTAATTAAGGTCAAAGTTTATTTAGTAGTCCCCTTGTTTTAATTCTTTTTGGATTTTCACTTTTTTTGGGGTCTTTTTTCATACCAGTACCTAATGTTTTTTTAGATTTTCATTTAAGTCCTATGTACTCAAAATCAGAGGGAGATAGTGAAAAGGTCGTGCAAGTCAATTCGATGATGAAAATCTCACTATTGAATCTAATGATGCATGCTGAGGTAGAGGACTTATAGTGCTTCCCAGCTCTCTTCATGTGGTATGCAAAACCAAATTTTTAAACCTAACTACATGGGGTGTGCAATCGACAAAATCGCCCTAAACAGTGCTATTAATCGTGAAGAACTATTTGTTAATTATTCAGAGATGAGACCAAGGCTCGGTCTTCAACCTAAACAGTGCTATTAATTGTGAAGACATGGGTCACGCAAGCATTGTATACGACCTCTCTCAGTGTGCGATCTCAAATCCAAATAACTAATATTTATTAATTTGACTAGATCCAAACGTAAGAGACTGTAGGTACATGCATTATTTTTAGGGTTTGGACCTAATTACCGAGGTAAGCAACTTAAGTTTAGGAGCTCTGTGCACACAAAAAAATAAAAAGAAAGGCAGAAAACTCAAAACATCGTGAAACAAAATAAAAGGTCATAAAAACACAGAAAACTGTGAGGAAGCCCCCGGGTGAACAGATACCCGGGCACTAAACCTCGTTGTGGAGAGTAGTGTGCAAGTCTTAATTATTACAAATTATAATTGTCTCTCTTTCTCACCAATAAATGAATCTAAGCTATTTCTATGCTAAGTAGTTTTCTCTTTGCTTCATTTGTGGCCTCTTTGACTAGTCAAAGGGTGAAGACCAGTCTCCACCAAGCTCGGCTGCCCCGACCTCCTAAGAAACCATCCTCACATAGCGGGCCCTCGTAACAAATTTGCAAAGAGATATATGTTAGCACAGATAATCAAATAATATAATCAAAATGAACTATATATACAGAATAATTGAATGGATATGTTTAATCAAAATAAATAAATAATTACATAAATAAATCAATGAATAAATAATAATGACTATACATGATAAATGACAGCATAGGCTAGGCTCATTGCTACATGGCAACAGTGCCATTTGATGAGAGAGATTTTATCGAGGGTCGTACGGTTTCACAAGGCGAAACCATAGTTGGTGTATTGACCACTCAATAATCATCAATCAGTAAACAATCAACCTACTATAATAATCAAGCAATTAATAGCACAAAATATGAGTTAAATATTTATTATTATCTACAACTAAATGTATAGCAAGCAAGCATGTAGAGGTCGAACCACAAAGTGCAAAATCGGTAGCCTACAGTTATTTTTAACCAACTAGCATTATGTACAGGCATGTCATTTATTATATATATGTGAGGGGTTTAATTTCGTATATTTTTTTCCTTTTTTATTTATATTTTTGTAGTTTCTTTTTGCATGTTATATATTCATTTTTTACTTTTCCTTTTTAATAGTTAATGTAATATATAAGGCTATATATGCAATAATAGGTAATGTATAACTATAACTAAAAATTATAGAATTTAATATTTTTTTGTTTTAAATAATTTTTTAGTGTTTTTGTGATTTTTTGGTATTTTTGATAATATTTATGGATTTTTAAAATTAGAAATAGCTTAAAACATGGATAAAAAAATAGGCCAAAATTGAAATCGGAGAGAAAAATAGGAAGTTAAATCCAAAATTTTCCAAATCATTTTATCATATAGGTAATAACATGGAGAAAATTATACAACAAAAAACTATTTTGGGGTTTTTGAGGATTTTTTAGATTTTTATAAAGGTTTTGCAGTTTTTTAATTTTTAAGAGTTTTCTTTTTCTATTTTTAGGGATTTTTGGACTGGAATTAAAATATGATAAATTAGACAACATATTTTTTTGGAATCTTTCAAAATGTTTTTCGATTTTTTTGGTATTTAATACTGTAGACAGAATAAAAATGTGCTCATTTTTATTTTTAATAAATAGCAAAAAGGTCCAAAATTGCAAAATAAAAATCTAACATGAAACAAAAGCAATCAAGAGCCTACACCTATTTTTTGTAAATTTTGGAGCATAATAGATATTTTTAATAAATACAACAAGCACACAAAAAAAACAATTGCTGATAGGGGCACATATGTAAATAAAATAAACTCCAGGGGCCTATGTGTAATTTATCCAAAAATATACAACGTACATTAATTTTTATTGGACTAAAAATAAATACAAAAGGTGACAAGGGTGATTTTGCAAAATGGTCACCTCACGTGGGACGACACATGAGGTGACCTACATGGACTTAAATGCAATATAAAATAAAGACCGGGGTGTACATGCAATTTCATCATTTTATTTACACTATATTTTATTTATAGGACTAATTAATAAATACAAAAAGAATAAGGCTAAGTATGCAATTTACCCCTTAACGTGCGGGAGCAAACGACTAGATCTTGTTAACTAATTCACGTAGTGTCATCCCCATGCACGATGATCTTCGCCGCAGATAGTTGAGATTAGATCTCTGAAGAGAGATCAACGGTTCATGCTTGCTTCAATCCGACGGCTACGGACAGATCTGGTGTGGCTAGCGGATCGGACGGTAGAGGGGGCTGCTGGAAGAACAGCTCATGAACTCGCTAATGGCGAGCTCCAATCAGCTCTCCTGAGCTCCTCCATCCATCTGGAATGCTCGGGAGAGAGGCAAAATGAAGATCATGGGCTCCGGGTACCTCTTTCTCCCGCAAAATCGACTCAAAAAGAGTCCGTTGGCCACCAGGTCCTGCAGGAGTTATGCACAACAAGAAAGACGTATGGGCGAAGGGAGATGCAAGATGGAGGGTGGCAGAGACTTCTCGACGAGGCGGCGGAGTTGGGAAGCTAATCTCCAGACCCACAGTGGATCTGGGTGAATGAGAGGTGGCGGAGAGGAGAGAAGCGGAAGGGGAAGGAGTCTGAGGTGATCGTTGATGCCAGAACAAGGCGGGTAATACCTCCGGCAAACTATGATCTGTGTAGTTTACGCTAGATCGAACGGTTAAAAGGCTAAGTAGATGCAGGAATTGGAAACCAAAGCTAATCATACCTAAAAAGCAATAAAGGTGTATCATGTACCTGTCGGCGAAGGCAGAGAGTGGAGATGGCCGGCAAGCCGACATGGTTGCACCTCTGTCCTCTTGAGCCGATCCATACCTCAGGGGGGTCTCCTCCTAGAGTAATGCTTCTTAATAGTGCAGTTGAAGAACATAATTCCTTGAATATGGTCCCAAAAATGTTAATTCCCTGAGTAATGTCGTGAAATCGCATGGATTCTATGCGTTATGTATATCGCATATAAGACATGCAACATTCATATATTATTGACAATTAAAAAATATATAACGCATAGAAAAAATATGTTTTTCATATTTTTAGCTATATCACATAGATTCCATAGATTTTTATTATTATTAAATGTCAAAAAATGTCAACTTTGGTTTATTATTGTACAAGTGTCGCATTTTATATATGTGACATGTATATCGCATAGATTCCATGCGATTTTACTACATTACTCAAGGAATTAACATTTTTGGGACCATATTCGAGGAATCATGTTCTTCAATTGCACTACTAAGGAACATTACTCTCTCCTCTTGTCACGGGGATTCTCTCTAGACCAAGGTGTAGGGCTCTAGGGCTCAGAACAGTGACCAAAATGATAAGGGGAGTCGAAGGTTTTATTTATAGCCAAGTGTGTGCACCCTTATTGACGGCCGTCTTAGAAGGAATTCACACTATGTACAGGAGATTTGCAGGCCCGGCGTGATTCATGGAACATCAATGATGATTTCTTATGAAGGAATCGAGGTCGATGGATTGATGAGAGAGCGGGAAAAAAGGAGGAAAATCGGAGACTCAATAGGTCTGACGAGTAGCAGAGCCCCTAAGGGGAGTTGATCGGAGGTCAACAATCCTCGGGCCCTGATTGGTCCACGTCAGCCACTAAAGGGCAAAATAACAATGATTATTTGAAATTAATTAATTAAATATAGTAAATGATTTTTTTATTTTTGATTAAAAAATAAAAATTATTTATTATTTTATGTAGTATTCGAATATGATTTTTATTTTTTTAGTGTTATTAACTACAAGTTAATTTTTAAGAGTATATTTATAGGTATATCCATCCATGTTTTGGCTATTTTTATTTTGTATATTTTGTTTTATTATTTTATTTTATATATTTCTAACTTATTTTTAGGTGTATAAATATATCTTTATTATATTTTTATGATATAATATGCACACTTAAATAAATAGGGATATATATTATGTAGGTATAAATACATGTATTTTACCTATACATTTAGCCATATTATTTACTTTGAAGTATTTTCTTTGGTTTTATTTCATCTTAGTATATTTATTATAATATAGATAATATTTACAAGAGTATAAAAATATAAATGAGTAAAAGAATAAAATAATAGATTTCATTGTTATTTATTTACAAGTATTAGCATAGGCATTTCACCTATATACTTTATATACTTATTTATTTTGGATTTTATTTATGGTTTTACTTTGGTTTTAATTTGTAAATATATTGTAGATAATATTTACAAAATTATAAAAAAATAAAAATAGTAAAGAACTAATAAATGGAATATTTTATTCAGGTATATTGTACAATGAGGGTTCAAAACCTAACTTTCTCACCTTAAATCTAAAACCTATTGAATCACCTTTATTAAATAGCTTATTAAAAGTTATACACAATTAAAGGTGATTTTGATACATTTTGAGTTTTTATGTGGAAGATATGGGCCTGTGAAGTTGGGATTTTGGCTTTTTATTTGGGATTTTTACACCCATAACCCTGAGTAATTTTAATAACATTCATAACCTTATATAATCGTGAATTACGCTTAGGATCCTGAATAAGTGTGTCGTCGTACATCCATAATCTTCTGTTACTTTATTTCATTAACTTAACCAAATGATTGAGTTAATCTAACCAATCAATGATCTAACGGCTGGAATTAATCTAAATAAAAAAATCACATCCTTTTCTCTTGAGCCAACATCTGCAACTTGACTAACAGACTTCCACGCGGCAAGGAGAGGGATGGTGGAGGATGGCTACGGGGGTGGGGATCTTGCATGCGGAACAATAGTGGAAGGTTGCGACGGGGATGAGGGGTCTATGATGACGGGGGGTTAGGGGGCAGGGGTGTTGAACACGAAAATCGGGAGGTCGTGTCGATTCACAAGGCGAATCAACAGTCGCTGAGTTGACCTCACACGAAATCCGCAATTCAAACAACAATTAACCCACAAGAATAATCAAACAAGGAAAAGCGGTGCAGAGTTAAAATTTATTATAACTCTACAAAGGATGTGTATAGTTTGCAAGTAGTATAGAGGTCGAATATAGGGAGCAGACAGGTAGAACGGGGAAAAATTGCTCAAAATGTGAATGTGATGTATTTGCCTATTTATGTTATTTTTTGTGGGGTTTTAATTTTATATTTTTTCTTTAATTTTTAGTTTTATATTTGTGTATTTTGATTTTTTTTAATTTTCTAATTTTCTATTTTCTTTTTTTGTATTTTATATTTTTTATATTTTCTTTTTGAAATAAGATATAAAGCTATATAGAATATATAATACAAGAGAGATAAGAGGGAGATAAAATCGGAAAAAACACTCAAAATACAGGAAATAAAATGTTTTTGTTATTTTTATATTTTTCTAGTACTTTTGTGATTTTTCTAGATTTTTTTATAATTTTTTTGGTATTTTTAAAGGCAAAAATACTAGAAAACAGTGAACAAGTTGCTGGCTGAAACTAAATTGAGGATGAAAAATACTAATCAGAGTTCAAAAATCCTCAAACTAATTTTAATTGAAAGATAATAAAAAAATTCAGAGACCAAAATTATATTTTTAGGAATTTTCTGGACTTTATAGGATTTTTATGAAGATTTTTAGGGTTTTTATATTTTTATGGGTTTTCTTTTGTATTTTTTTAATGATTTTTGGATAGGAGTTAAAAGACATAGAAACACATAAAAGGTAATTTTTTTAGAATTTTTAAAGGTGTTTTAATTTTTTTGTATTTGCTAATTCATACAGTAAAGAATGCATGTTTTTGAATTTTTATAAATATTAAAATGCAATAAAAATTTAAAACAAAAATATGAGTGATAATATGATGCAACAGGAACACTAGGTAATTTTTAGGGATTTTTTCGAGATTTATAGAGGCATGAAATAATTACTAGAAAGAAAAAGAAAAATCAATCTGGCAAGGGTATTTCTGTAATATGCGATAAATTAGAGGGCCAACATGCAATTTGTCCAGAAAATATATAACTAATTAAAGATTTTTCTAGACTAAATATCAATAGCCAAACACGTGATGTTAACATTACAAAAACACCCAGACGCGTGTGACAAGCACATGCGCCTGGGAGGACCAAAACGTAATATCAAAAGATCCAAGGGCTAAGCTGCAAAAATGCCAGAACTTTATAACTACACATAAAATATTTTAGACTAAAGATAAATATGCAAAATATCCGGGGTTGCCTGGCAAAATGGCCAATTCACGTTCGTAGCGCACGTGACCTGGCAGGGACCAACCTGTAATATTACAAAATTCTGGGGTGCAGTTCACAAATTTCATAAAAGTTTAAAACAGACTATGAAAGATTTAAAGTTGATTATTAAACACAAAAACGGGCTGGGTATGCTTGCAAAATTCCCAGCCTTAGGTGGATCGGACGGTCGTAAACCTTTCACTTAAGACGTGGCGCGCACTGATCGCGTGATACCCCTTCATGGATCGACGTCCACGATTAAATCATTGATCTGATCTGATGGTCGAGGAAGGTGCGGATCCTACGGCTGCTGGATGCCTGGAGGAACAGAGCTGACCGGACGGCGGATTGGGGTTGACAAAGAATAGGGAGAAACTCACGACGTGGCAAGCTTCCCCTGCCCATATCTTCCTTCCCCGCCAGAATTTGGCGCTACAAAATTGCCCAATCTCCTCCTGGGGACGTCCTCTCTCGTCTGGAAGCTCCAAAATACCTCGGCGGAGCCCGAGGTACACCAGCGGGGACAAGGTCGCACGGCGGTTCTCGGTTCCACTGATGAGGCTCAAAATGAACTCCAGGTAACTCTTTTGGCACCAGGACCTGCATGGAAGCAACTGGGGACGAGGGGAAACTGCCTCGTCCCTTTAGAAGGGCTGAATGGAGCAGAGGAGGCGAGGTGGGGAGCTCGCCGGAGCGAACTCAGGCGCGCAGTGGATGAAGGTGAAGGGACTGGCGGAAAACGAATATGTCGATCGGAATCGATCCTAAGGATATAACAAAGTAAAAAATGCAAGAAAATAAGAAGGAAACTGGACCTCAAAGGTTGAAAACCCAAGGTGGGAACCTCATGGCCACGGTGGCCGGAGATGGGTGGAAGTCGCCCTTCAACGCCTTGCAAAGGTTCCGCACGTGTGCTAGAGATCTCCCTGTCACAGAGATCGATCCGGAGCTCGCCAACGAGAGCCAAAACAATGGTCAAATGGGGTTCAAAGATGGAAGGAAGAGGAGGGGTGGTTTTTGAAAGAATGGTCGAGCGGCTCCAAGATGGAGATGTAGGCATCGATTCAGTGATGCAATCCCCAATAAGAACTATAGGCGTGTATCCTTGATCTATGGGGAGAAAAAATGCATAAGGTTTCGACATCAATCGATGAAAGATCCGACCTCAAAAAATCCGCAAAAGCAGGTCAAAAATGAGGTCTGACAATAAGGCAGAGGGGGAGTCAGACAGTTGACCCGCCGTCAACTGTCAGACGCACATGGTTGGTCCACGTGGACTAACCAGGAAAATCCTCCTGAAAATTATTTCAAAATTCATTTTAAATTAGTAAATGAATTTATTATTTTTAGGTTATAAAATAAAAAATGTTTATTATTTTATAAATTATTTTATTATGATTTTTATATTTTTTATGAGGTTTATAATTACAAGTTGCCTTTTTAGGCCTATATAGGTATACATATCTATATATTTTAATATTTTATTTTTATTTTGTGAATTTAATTTATTTATTTTTGTTTATTATTTTATAAAATATTTTTATACACTTAAATATATTTTTATTTTATTTTTCTGATGTATTTTGTATACTTAATAAAATAGAAGTATTAATTACATATGTATGTGTTTTGGTATTATACCTATGTATTATATACAAGTATTTTATTTTTGTATTTTCTTTAGGTTTTTATTCTGATTTTAATGTACATATACATTTTAAAAAATATTTATAAAATTATAAAAATATGAAATTATGAAAATAATGAATAAATAATAAAATGAATATTTTAATCTGTACAAGTATACAAGAGGGGTCCAAAACTCAACTTTCAAACTGTAGCTCCGCCAAATGCGAAACCACCTTCCTTAAATAGCCTATTGAAAATTATATAAACTAAAGGTGAGTTTGACGCATTTCGAGTTTTTATGTGCGAGATACAGGTCTGGGAAGTTGGGATTCTGGAATCTTATTCAAACCATAACTTTTTATCTGTACATTATTTTTTAGTGAAATCAATTTTGTATTTTTCTTTATTTAATTATCTGTAACTTTCATGTAAAAGTTTCTTTATTTGAAGTATAAAAAGTGGAACCAAAAATAGGTCCCAAAATGAATAAAGAATGGATAAAACAATAGGAATCTTTATTGGTATTTGGCCCTTGTCTCCCCCTACTTTATTCCTTGTCGACCTAGTCATCGAGATGCCTAGGTCTCGGGGTTTCGAGTCATAAAATATTTACAATATTTTATTCTTTTTATTTTCTTTATTCTATAATTTTGGCTTCGAAAACCGCATCTTGTACACTATTTACACAAGAATGCATGAATGATAAAATGCCTAAATTGACGCTATTTACACACATTTACTAGAGTTTTAAGGCCAAAATGATAGAATAAATATGATGAAACGTAGATTCATCATCCCCCTATACGTGCCTTTGCTAGTCGCTAGCAAACACTTATGCAATAAGTGCAGAAAAAGAAAAACAAAGAAAAGAAAAAGAAGTTGGATTTAGTTTAATTATCAAACTTATCTTCACAAAATCAAAGTTTGGAGCTTAAGTCGGACCTTTGGAATTTTAGTGTGGGAGGAACCTTAATGGGAATCGGATTTGAAATCCAACATCCTTCGAGAATCCCAAAACTCTACTCAAGTCTCCTCAATAGATAGGTCAGATATATCTCAACTCATACGCAAACCCTTACGGCTATGAATCTGACTCGTACAGTGTAAGTGATAGTGGCTCTCCCCAACTAGAATGACAAAGAAACTGATTTCTCCAGTATGACAACCCAATGATTCCCCAATCCAACAATTCCTTCCTCGAGGAGTGGGGTATTCCCTTCTAAGTTCAAGTGGCAACCAGCTCAAGAGGAGGGGTGAAGAGAAGAATGGATGGTAGCCAGTGTAGCTACCTATCCTAGGATGCAAGATCAGTGTAGTCAAGTCATCCAGCTGCAGGCTCACATGATATGACTTTGGAACTCAAGCTTGCTTATTTTCTATACAACATATTCACATACTTTTGCAGGCATTTTATTTTTGTACAGGCATGTCCACTTTTTTGGAGTTTTTTTTTCTTATTTTTTTTGAAATACTATATACAACAGCAATTACATATGGAGTTTTTCCTCTTGAGCCAGTAGACTATCCCTCTTTTGAAGCTTTATTGCAACCTACACTCTCCTGTCTTTAGAATTTCTCATCACTGGACAGGTTGGGGTGCACTTCCCTCCCGAGAGGAGGACAAGTGTTTCCACTTGTGTGCATCTCATACCGGCAAATCCAATCCCCTCACTGCCCCAACTGAGTTGAGCCATGTGAAAGGTGCAGGTGTCCAAGTTAGATCATTATCAACAAGAGTCGTGTGTGTGCTCCGAAACACTCTACTTAGGCAGTCAAGAATCCATTGAACCAAGCCTCGTGATCCTCAAAGAATTAAGTCAACTAGACCTGAAGTACCTCAAACCCAGTTCCTACAAGGTTCCTGTTATTAGGTAGATTTTAAGGTCCAATCAAGCTCCAATCTCTGGATTTTACTTAGACTTGTTCGGCTGTCAAACTCAATCCGAAAAATGCTAATGCTATGCAAATGCTATGTAGAAAAATATTTTTATGATGCAATTTTCAAAGATTTTAAACTTTTTATGGATTTTTGAATAGATGATGATGCATATGCATTTTTTGGGTTTTTCAAAAAGATTTTTCAAATGTTTTTGAATTTTAATTTTGCAAATGTTTTTGGGATTTTTGAAAACAAAAAGTATTGGCTAAAAACTAGGTACAAATATTTACACGGAATGCTTCTTATATCTACAAGAAGTGGATTTTAAGAATTTAGGGGTAAGTGATCTATTTTATAGGTATATATATAAAGGATTTTGGTGTGATGTCTGTATTCCTCAAACTTATTTTGAAAAAGGTTTTCCAAACAATATTGAAAACTATAGTCAAAGTAATTTTTACAAACATTTTTGCAAGCATGTACACATATTTGAAAATCATTTTGCAAAGGTTTTTCAAACAGTATAGATAGATTTTTCACATATTTTTGCAACCATTTTTCAAACCATTTGCAAATCATTTTCCAAACATTTTATTTCACACAAAGAAAATAAAATTTTCAAAACAAAACATTTTACAAAGGTTTAAAATATGTAACAAAACGTTTTCCAAATAGTTTTCAAAGGATTTTCACAAAGATTTTCAAACTATTTTTCAAACATTTTGCAAAAAACATTTTCTCCCGATTTATTAATCAGTACATACAAAAAGAATTTGAGGAATGATCAACATCTTTTTATTAAGGTTTTTAATGAACTTTAAAGAATTATTAGCCATATTATTAACAAAATACGAAAGTACGAGTTATGGATAAAGTATATATGCAGTATATACGACCCCCCTATACTTAGATTGAGCTATGTCCTCATAGATCAGAGAGAAAAAAGAAGAAATAACTCGTACTGAGTATAGGAAAATCTAAAGAATAAGCGAACGAAGAATAGAATGAACGAATGATAAGTTGATGGTCCCTTATATACTTAGGATCAAATAATCCTAAGTATAGCAGACTGTACATAATGCAAGGAGGGTCAAGGGTGGGAATGAACAGATCGTACTCAGATTGTCTCCCCCTATACTTAGGGTAAAATATCCCTAAGTATAGACAAGAAGAGGAGACAATGGAGAGGATCAAAGAATAGAGAAACTCGGGGTGCACACCCACTCTATACTTAGGACAAAGTATGTCCTAAGTATAAAAGACTGTCAACAAGGGGCGACACCTTTTTGATAGATACAGAAGATAGAAAAGGAAAAGAATAAAAGAATAAAAGAAATTAGAAGATAGAAAAAGATAGAGAAGGATGTACACATCACTCCCCCTATACTTAGGGTAAAAGAAGCCCTAAGTATAGGCGACGACAGGAGTGATGAAATGGAACGAAGAAAGAACACTCGGCTCGTCCACCCCCCTATACTTAGGACAAAGTAAGTCCTAAGTAAGGCAAACACGAGAATGGGTGGATGAGCAATACGAAAGATAGACAAAGGGAAACAAATGAATATACAACAGGGTGGATGTACACATGATCAAGAAGGTAGAAAGCGAAACTTCTTGCAAGACCGCTGAGGGATAGATCTGGTGTGGTGCAAGTCTACATCGAGGTCCACAGTGGATGGAAGCCGATCAGGGTCGACAGAGTGAAGATTCTCAGGGGCCCTAAGGTGTGAAGGCATAGACGGGTGAGTGGAAGAAGTACGGCTAGGTCCAGCCTTGGGAGTCTTGCTGATATCAAAGTGAAATGGGACGAACTCATCATCATCAGAAGTAGTGTAATTAGTGTCGTCCTGCGAGGTCTTGTCCAGGTCAAAACCAAAAGGAAAGAACTCATTGGTGGAAGTAGTCGAACTCTGTTCGTCCTTTATAATCTCAACCGGATCATCTTTCTCATCAAAAGGCCCGAAATCCTGAATAAAAGCAATCAGATCAAACTCGGCCTTTGTCTCATTAGTATCTACGTGAACAGGAGCGGTCTCATCGGTGAAAGTAGTCAAGACATGCCCGTCCTATCTGGTCTCTAAATCTGCCCTCCGCTCAATGGTGCCAATCATGTAAATCCCGCGGATGTCATCAACACAACGCCAAGTCCCAGAAGAAGGAACGTTGAGGTCCATGCTTTTCGAGTCTTCCTAAACATGGAGGAATTCTCGAGTCTCAGTGGAATCCAATAAGCAGCAAAATTCTCTGATAGTATCATCAAGGTCATGGTCCTCGAGGTCAGCCAAGATGAGTGAAGTCGCATCAGGTGCAAGTCTCTGGTCAACGGTGGGTGTGGTGATCAACAATTCACTCTCGTCAGCAGGACGGAAGCGAATCTCTCCTGATCCATAATCAATAACGACCCTCGCAGAGGCGAGGAATGGTCCCAGGATGATTGGAGAATGCTCCCATGTGGAGGTCTCCATAGGCAATACGACAAAATCAACATGGTAGCTCATGCCATGAATCGAGATGACGGCGTTTTCAAGGATACCCTTCGGCCTCTTGATTGATCCATCAGCAAACTGTACGATCATCTTGGTTTTCTTGAGAGGCCCTAAGTGAAGAGATTGTACCAGCGAGAAGGGTAGTATGTTAATCGAAGCACCGCCGTCGAGGAGAGTGTGATCACATGTGTGGTCAGAGATGGTGCAGCTAATGAAAAGTGTGGCATTGTTCTTCTTCCTAGGAATGGGATGGTGTGTGATGGCGTGGGCAGTGGCCATGGTCAAGATATGATGCTCAGATCTGCTCCTCCGCTTTCTCTTCTTGGGAAGAGGAGTTGATAATTCGATCATGGCCTGTTGAAGTGGGGCCTGGATGATCTCATGTATGGTGGCCACCACTTCGGGTTCAGTCAACATTTTTTGAATTTTTGGACCTCCTCCATATAGGGGAGGAAGTCGTAATCAGCATATACACGAGGCATGCCAAGAGCAGTCTGTACAGCAGCATCCTCGGGGTCAAAGGTGGGACAAGGTGTGAAAGGCTGTGTGGTCAAAGTATCTAGCAAGTGGTACCTCTCCTCACAGTCTGACTCGATCATGTGTCTCCCGAACTCTTTTTGGATTTTTAAAATTTTCTCATTTTTTTGTGTTTGGGCGATTGCAAGCTCTCATGACAATCCTCAAATGAATCCAAATCCTCAAAGAATGGAGCATCATCCTGGATATTATTTAAACTAGCTATATCACTCATCCTCGAGTTCATATGCTCCATCATCTGATTCAAGGTCACAAGTGTAGAAATCATGAAAGGTGACTCCAAAATCTCAGGATCGGGGGTGTCGAATGTGGGTGATGGGTATGGAAAAAAATCACATTCCGGATCAGGGTACTTAAGGAAGAGCGGGTTGTTGAAATGTGTAGGAGATGGTGGTGGAAATGATTGGTGAAGGTCAAAGTCCGAACCTGAAATAGTGGGTTGGTCGGATATGTACAAAAATCAGGAGCAAAGTCCTCTTGGAAAAAGTGAGGTGGAACGGCTGGAGTGAATAAGGGATCCGCAAAGTCCAGATAAAATACGCTCCAGGGGTCCATCTCAAAAATGAGAGGAAAATGATCGGGAGAGCATGAGGGTCAAGTCAATAGAGTGAAAAAAGGCGCAATTGTGTAGAGGCAATCTAGAATGCACACAAACAATCACAATCAAACGCACACAAAACAAACTCTCAATTCACCTACTCAACTCGATAGAGACCGAAAAGTCGGTCTTTTAATCTTGTTTGTTTTAGAGTTAGGTGAGAAGTCAAAGAATTGCACAAACACTTAGGGGGCTTGAATAGGATTTGGGCACTAGCCTTAGTGTGTGCGTGAGCAAGTAAAAGCGAGGACAATGAGGGGATTACTCGCCCCAAGACAAAGTTGTTCTTTTTCATCGATTTTAGGGTCGAGTAATGTTAGCAGTCCCAATTTTATTTGATTGTCACTTTTTGGATTTTTAATAGAAATGCACGCGTCTAACGAGGAATCAACTCTTTTAAGCACCTAGGTGATCAAAATCAGAGGGAGAGTCGGAAAAGCAATGCAAGCAGCAAAACGATGATGTATGCTAAAGCGTAAATGCTCACCTTGCCTCCAGCACTCTACATGCAAGGATGCTCAGTAGAAAACCTATCTATATGCTAATGCAAAGCTGATGAAATCGCCCTAGGGTAAGCAGTTGCTATTAGCGTGAAGAACGGTTTTCAAAATTTGACTAAGTCCAAACGTTCTCTATAGGAGCATGCAATGGTGATTAATGTGTTTGGACCTAATATTATCGACAAGCAACTCCTACAACTAAGGGCTCAATCACACAAAAATAAATAAAATCGAAAATCGGAAAACAAAGTAAAAAAATGCGATGAAACCGTAAAAACTACGATGAGCCCCCAAGTGTACAAACACTTGGAAATTAGGTTCGAGAGTCCAAAGTTCGGGGGTACCTATATTATTACAATAAATAGAGTCTCTTTCTCTCTCTCACTTGAAATTACAAAAATAAAGAAATACAGAAAATAAATACAGCAACTAAAGGTGGAGCTCGGTCTTCAAAAATCCCTCTTCGTCTCCTTGGTGCTAGGCTGGCAGATGCCGGCTTCACGTGGGTGCCCAGGCGCCTAGGGTAGAGTGCCTCCCTCGATCCGCAGTACGTCGCACGAAATCAAAAAAGAGAGGGGTTAGACAGCTCAAACAATTATATCAAATAAAAAGCAAATAAGTAGAAACGCAAAAATAGACAAACGATCACAATCAAGCAAAAACCCGAACTAAGCGTTGTTGCTCCGCGGTAATGGCGCCATTTGTTGAACATGAAAATCGGGAGGTCGTGTCAATTCACAAGGCGAATCAACAGTCGCTGAGTTGACCTGACGCGAAATCCGCAATTCAAACAACAATTAACCCATAACAAGAATCAAACAATGAAAAGCGGTGCGGAGTTAAAATTTAT
Source organism: Ottelia alismoides (assembly GCA_037367405.1). Lineage (NCBI taxonomy): Eukaryota > Viridiplantae > Streptophyta > Magnoliopsida > Alismatales > Hydrocharitaceae > Ottelia > Ottelia alismoides. The sequence continues at coordinate 56,406 of JAZKJV010005017.1, forward strand.
TATAACTCTACAAAGGATGTGTATAGTGTGCAAGCAGTGTAGAGGTCGAACACAGGGAGCAGACAGGTAGAAGGGGGTAAAATTGCTCAAAATGTGAATGTGATGTATTTGCCTATTATGTTATTTTTGTGGATTTTTAATTTTATATTTTTTTATTTAATTTTTAATTTTATATTTTTGTATTTTGATTTTTTATTTTTCTATTTTCTTTTTTTGTATTTTATATTTTTTATATTTTCTTTTTGAAATAATATATAAAGCTATATAGAATATATAATACAAGAGAGATAAGAGGGAGATAAAAATGGGAAAAAAACACTCAAAATATAGTAAATAAAATGTTTTTGTTATTTTTATATTTTTCAGTGTTTTTGTGATTTTTCTAGATTTTTCTAATTGTTTTTGGTATTTTAAAGGCAAAAATACTAGAAAACATTGAACAAGTTGCTGGCTGAAACTAAATTGAGGATGAAAAATACTAATCAGAGTTCAAAAATCCCCAAACTAATTTTAATTGAAAGATAATAAATCAGAGAAAATTTAGAGACCAAAATTATATTTTCTGGAATTTTTTGGATTTTTATGAAGATTTTTAGGGTTTTTATATTTTTATGGGTTTTCTTTTGTATTTTTTAATGATTTTTGGATAGGAGTTAAAAAACATAGAAACGCATAAAAGGCATTTTTTTAGAATTTTTAAAGGCGTTTTTATTTTTTTCGTATTTTCTAATGCAGACGGTAAAGAAAATGCATGTTTTTGAATTTTTATAAATATTAAAATGCAATAAAAATGCAAAACAAAAATAAGACGTGATAATATGATACAACAGGAACACTAGGTAATTTTTTGGGATTTTTTCAAGATTTATAGAGGCATGAAATAATTACTAGAAACAAAAAGAAAAATCAATCTGGCAAGGGTATTTCTGTAATATGCAACAAATTAGAGGGCCAACATGCAATTTGTCCAGAAAATATATAACTAATTAAAGATTTTGCAGGACTAAATATCAATAGCAAAACCCGCGAGGTTAACATTGCAAAAATGCCCAGACGCGCGTGACAAGCACATGCGCCTGGGAGGACCAAAACGTAATATCAAAAGATCCAAGGGCTAAGCTGCAAAAATGCCAGAACTTTATAACTACACATAAAATATTTTAGACTAAAGATAAATATGCAAAATATCTAGGGTTGCCCTACAAAATGGCCAAGTCATGTTCGTAGTGCATGTGACCTGGTAGGGACCAACCTGTAATATTATAAAATTCTGGGGTGTAGTTCGCAAATTTCACAAAATTTTAAAACAACCTATGAAAGATTTAAAGTTGATTATTGAATACAAAATTGGGCTGGGTATGCTTGCAAAATTCCCAACCTTAGGCGGATCGGACGGTCGTAAACCGTTCACTTAAGACGTGGCACGCACTGAGCGCGCAATACCCCTTCGTGGACCGACGTCCACGATTAAATCACGGATCCGATATGATGGTCGAGGAAGGCGCGGATCCTACGGCTGCTGGATGCTAGGAGGAACAAAGCTGATCGGACGGTGGATTGGGGTTGACGAAGAACAGGGAGAAACTCGCGGGGAGGCGAGCTTCCCCTGCCCAGATCTTCCTTCCCCGTCGGAATTTGGCGCTACAAAATTGCCCAATCTCCTCCTGGGGATGTCCTCTCTCGTCTGGAAGCTCCAACATACCTCGGCGGAGCCCGAGGTACACCAGCGGGGACAAGGTCGCACGGCGGCTCTCGGTTCCACTGATGAGGCTCAAAACGAACTCCAGGTAACTCTTTTGGCACCAGGACCTGCATGGAAGCAACTAGGGACGAGGGAAAACTGCCTCGTCCCGTTAGAAGGGCTGAAAGGAGCAGAGGAGGCGAAGTGGGGAGCTCGCTGGAGCGAACTCAGGCGCGCAGTGGATGAAGGTGAAGGGACTGGCAGAAAATGAATATGTCGATGGGAATCGATCCTACGGCTATAATAAAATAAAAAATGCAAGAAAATAAGAAGGAAACTGGACCTCAAAGGTTGAAAACCCAAGGTGGGAACCTCACGGCCACGGTGGCCGGAGATGGGTGGAAGCCGCCCTTCAACGCCTTGCAAAGGCTCCGCGTGTATGCTGGAGATTTCCCTGTCACAGAGATCGATCCGAAGCTCGCCAACGAGATCCAAAACAAGGGTCAAATGGGGTTCAATGATGGAAGGAAGAGGAGGGGTGATTTTTGAAAGAATGGTCGAGCGGCTCAAAGATGGAGATGTAGGCATCGATTCAGTGATGCAATCCCCAATAAGAACTATAGGCGTATATCCTTGATCTATGGGGAGAAAAAATGCAGAAGGCTTCGATATCAATAGATGAAAGATCCGACCTTAAAAATCCGCAAAAGCAGGTCAAAAACGAGGTCTGACAATAAGGCAGAGGGGGAGTCAGACAGATGACCCACGGTATCTGTCAGACGCACCTGGTTGGTCCACGTAGACCAACCAGGAAAATCCTCCTGAAAATTATTTCAAAATTCACTTTAAATTAGTAAATGAATTTATTATTTTTAGGTTATAAAATAAAAAATGTTTATTATTTTATAAATTATTATTTTATGATTTTTATTTATTTTTATCTGGTTTATAATTACAAGTTGCCTTTTTAGGCCTATATAGGTATACATATCTATATATTTTAATATATTATTTTTATTTTGTGAATTTAATTTATTTATTTTTATTTTATAATATATTTTTCTACATTTAAATATATATTTTTTTTGATGTATTTTGTATACTTAATAAAATAGAAGTATTAATTACATATGTATGTGTTTTGGTATTGTACCTATGTATTATATACAAGTATTTTATTTTTGTATTTTCTTTAGGTTTTTATTATGATTTTAATGTACATATACATTGTAAATAATATTTATAAAATTATAAAAATATGAAATTATTAAAATAATGAATAAATAATAAAATGAATATTTTAATCTGCACAAGTATACAAGAGGGGTCCAAAACTCAACTTTCAAACTGTAGCTCCGCCAAATGCGAAGCCACCTTCATTAAATAGCTTATTGAAAATTATATACAATTAAAGGTGAGTTTGACGCGTTTCTAGTTTTTATTATGCGAGATACAGGTCTGGGAAGTTGGGATTCTGGAATCTTATTCAGACCATAACTTTTTATCTGTACATTATTTTTTAGTGAAATCAATTTTGTATTTTTCTTTATTTAATTATCTACAACTTTCATGTAAAAAGTTTCTTTATTTGAAGTATAAAAAGTGGAACCAAAATAGGTCTCAAAATGAATAAAGAATGGATAAAACAAAAGGAAATCTTTATTGGTATTTGGCCCTTATCTCGCCCTAATTTATTCCTTGTCGACCTAGTCATCGAGATGCCTAGGTCTTGGGGTTTCGAGTCATAAAATATTTACAATATTTTATTCTTTTTTTTCTTTTCTTTATTCTATAATTTTGGCTTTAAAAACCGCATCTTGTACACTATTTACACAAGAATGCATGAATGATAAAATGCTTAAATTAACTCTATTTACACGCATTTACTAGGGTTTTGAGGACAAAATGATAGAATAAAGATGATGAAACGTAGATTCATCAGGGAGACCGATGGGGGAGCTTGCAGGGACTGTGCGGGGGGCTGCCTTGCATAGGAGGAGGGGGGCTTGCTGAGGTCAACGGCGACTGGGGGGTTGCAGAGGGTGTGGCGGGAGGCGGTTGTGAGGGGGTGGCTTCGGGAGGGGGTAGGGAGGCTTGTGGAGGTTGCAGAGGGTGCGACGGGGGGTGGGGAGGTTGTAGAGGGTGCGATGGGTGGCGGTTGTAGGGGGGCATTACAGGGACCGGGGTTGCAGAGGGTTGACCTGGGGGGCTGCAGAGTTCAACGAGGGGGTCGAATGTGGGTTTCCTTTCGCAAGTAACAGCTTCACCGTCTTAGGGTAAACGAAGGTGACGAACCCGAACATCCTCTACTGCTGGTATGGATTCCTCACATAATGCACTAGTCCGAAGATGCTACAATGGCACCAGCATCCACACAAAGTTAAAAACTTGTTTTTTCTTGCTTAAACAAGCAGCAACCACCCAAAATAAGCCCACCAACCTAAAGTAGTTGGACACATCCTCCTCCCTACAAGTGCTACTGGCAGGGATGGTCAAGTAAATCTGTCGCGAATCGAGATTTGCCATTGTTGCATAATCGATCCTATCCCGCTGTGATCGCCCCATAAACTTGTGGGCTTCATCGAGAATGAACGACGCTATCACCCTGCAGTCAAAAAATCCTCAGAGACCCATATCCCAATTCTACGAGAAAGACTCGCCCGCAAGTAAAAGATCTTATATTGTTACCTTTAGCCCTCGCTCTACTACTGCTGAAGTAGAAAGTTCATGAATTTTCCTCCGGTTAGTGACGTGGTGGAGCTCGAAAAGCCGCAGACGAAGCCATCAACTGGGGAGGTGCGCAGACGGCCTGTGGTGTCAGGAGGCAGAGGCTCTTGCGCATGACGGCCGCCAGCTCCTCCAAAGTGATGGAGAGAGAACGTAATGGCATGATTTTCAAAAAAGAATGAGTATTAGGGTAACTTTGTCTTTTACAAACGGAAATCGTCAAATATAACTGACATCTCAAACGGAACATAACACAGGGTTATGTCATGTAAGAGTTAAGCATTACTTGGGGTTTCTCATGTAATTCACGATTATGCAGGTTTATGAATGTTATTACAAATTACTCAGGGTTATTGGTGTAAAAAACCCTTTTTATTTTGTGTATAAAATGAACATTGTGTATTATTTTTGTACAAGCTCGATTTTTAATTTTTCTATATATTATTATCTACAACTTTTATGTACAAAATTTCTTTGTTTGAGGTATGAAAAAGTAGAAAATAAAATAGGTCCCAAAAATGCTTTATTGGAGGAATAAAAGAATTGGGTTTTATCGTATTCTTGGCCCTTATCTCCCCCTATTTTATTTATTGTCGACAAATCCAATTCTTGACTTGGTCTCGGAATTTAGGATCATAAACTACCTTTGGTATTTTATTCTTTTTTTCTTTTCTTTTCTTTATTTATAATTTTTGTCTTAAATCGATAATATTTACACAATAAATACAATAAATAATGAATGTTATTTTATGCAAATTAATGTTATTCACATGCATTACCTAGGATTTTTAAGGCCAAAATGATAGAATAAAGGTGATGAAATAGAGATTCATCACTATTCCAACCCGAGCCACAGATGGTAGGACTATCTGCAAGTATATTAAGGATCATATTATTTCATGGTTCGGGATGCCCAAAGTGTTGATATCTGATGGGGTAGCCACTTTGTGAATGGAATGATGAAATCTTTATCAAAGTACCATGGATTTGAGCATTAAATAACTAGTCCTTACCAGCCTCAATCAAATGGCATGGCAGAGGTTTCAAATAGGGAGGTGAAGAGCATTCTTTAAAAATTAGTCTGTCCAAATAGGAAGAACTGGTCTCGGTTGTTGGACTAAGTTCTGTGGGCTTAAGAACGATCTACAAGGCACATCTTGGCACTTCACCTTTCAGTATGATTTATGGCAAGCCATGTCATTTGCCCGCTGAGTTAGTACACAAATCTGAATGGGCAATAAAGAAGTTAAACCGAAGATGTCACTTAGGGAAGTTGTGTAGACACCTTGACTTAAATGAACTATAGTCGAAATCCGCAACCGAGCATATGACAACAGCATGATCTATAAGTATAAAGTTAAGAAATGTCATGATGCGCATATTAGATGCAAGAACTTTGTTCTGGGACAGAAGGTATGATTGTTTAATATGAAGTTAAAGATTTTCCATGGGAAACTTAAGTCAAAGTGGACGGGTCCTTTCATTGTTAAGGAAGTGCATGAGAATGGTAGTGTAGAAATTTCAAAGCTTTCAGACAATGCACCTTCCTTTCTGGTTAACAGGCAATTACTTATGCATTTTGTAGAGTCCAAGGAAAGGTTGACTCCCGTTGAGATGATTGACTTCGTGCCTATTGATTCAATTTCAGATTTCTAAGACAAGGCATGTGTATCACGATAGATTCACATCAAAAGATTCGGTATCCAAATATTCATCTTTATGCTAACTTTATTTTTGTAAATTCCTTTCGATTATTATTCTTTTTCTTACTAACACTTAGGCTATTCTCAGCCTAAGTATAGGATGGATTCGTCCATACATTCTCCTTTACTCGGGTCTCTCCTTTGTACTTATATCTATCTCTTTACATTTTACTTAGGTTGTTCAAAATCTAAGTATGGGGGGACCCTCCTTGTATATTCATTATGACTCATTCTTTCTCATTCTTGCACTTATCTTATTCTCGAGTCGGTTCTTATAGATTATTTTATACTTAGTTTAGCTATGGCTTCATCTCACTTTGTGCTACGAGGATATAGCAAAAGCTAAGTATAGGGGGGTCTACCGTATATATTACATATATACTTCAGCCATAGCTCGTATTTTTAAATTTTTAAAACCTTTGGGAATATGTGTATCGTATACATTTTTGACCTGAGTTTTATACAAATTTTTTGAAAGTGTTTTGAAAATTATATATATATATATGACATGATTTTTCAAAAATATTTTACATGGTTTACAAAAATACGGGTTGGCATGTTTTGAAAAGCATTTGTAAAGTATTTTTGAAAACCTATGTATATTTATGTGACAGTGTTTGCAAAAAAAAGTTTTCAAAAATCTTTTCAAAGCTAAGGGTGTAATTGAGTTTAATTAACTTAATTTAAATATATATGTATATAATTTGGAAAAATACAAATTCATTATTCGGTTGTGTTTCTTCAGCATCCTTTGGTGTTTTAGGGTTCTAAGAGGTTGCGAAGTTTCACTGTACCATTTTATTCTTTGTAAGGTTGTCTTTCCTTAGAGTCTTTCAGAGTCATACATGGAGGAAAGTTTGGATTTCAACTCTATATTTTGGAAGATCAAGTTGATAAAGAGTTCATTGAAAAGAGTGATGCCGATTGAGGAGGATAATTTATTGATAGAAGAGTTAGATATGGAGGTTCCCTTACCCTTTCTCGAGGATGTTCAGTCTTTGAACCCCTATCATCCTTATAAATTGGGTCATCCTTCTATTTTTGGCTTTTCTTTTCCAAGGGAAATCCAAAAGTCTATTGCAGGATTTCAAGGCTTAATTCGTCTTCCCATGATTATGAAGAATTTTGAGGCTTTCCATGTTGATATGGATATTACTTTTGAGGAAGAATGGCATTATGCTAGAAGGTTGAGATTCCAAGTTGATGAAGAACTTTCATATTCAGATTCTAAAGTGTATTTTGTTAGGAGGAAACAGTTTAAACACAAGGCAGCCTGTGATTTTCGACCTCGAAGAACCAATCTTGACTTGTAAGGAGCTGAAGTTTGTAATTTTGTGTAGGATATCCTAGTGTTTCTTTGAGTTGTCTCTGTTTTGTTCCATTAAGGGTACTCATTCTGTGAATTTGTCTTAATAAAGCTAATATTTTCTTAATCCTTTTGAAAACAACTAACACATTAATTGGTGTCTTTCCCTAACACTTTCACTCTGCACTCAAGGCTTGAGATGATCTTTAACACTCTGTTTAAGGAGTCTAGACTTGAAATTATCATGTATTGAACATTAGGGTCTCGGACATAAAAATTCACACTCTCCTAGTTCAAAGATATTTGTGTTATATTTCATGCTTATTCTCCCTTAAAAGAATTTGACTATCATTCACATGCACGACTGCCTTCATGATTGAGATGAGTCAAGGTATCACTGAGAAGACTGGAATTGGAAGTTTGAGTTTGTACTTGATCTATATGATGCTCGAGGATGGGATAAGATTAATGACGGCTTCATGAAATCCGAGTGTCAACATCTTAGCCAGTATGGGACATGTTCTCATGTTATCTCTTGAATTTGACCTAAAGTTCCAGGGTGTGATGACATTTAATTAATAAGTTGATCAGTGTGCGCCAATCCTTGGTAAAAGCAGTGGAGCTAGCCAAAAAGAAGGGAAGTTCTAGTAAATATTGGAAATCATTATAAAAAGAAATGCTCATTCCATTACAAAGTTACATTATATGAGATATTATATTCAAGGCGAACGCTCCCAACCTTTAAAATCCACTTGGACCAAATCATTAGGCTTTTATGGGTCGGGCTATTCATCGTTAGCGCTATAAGTACGAGTGTCAGTATATTAGATACTTCAAAAAGATGCACCCCGGTGTATTCCCAGGAAAACAAGTACGGACGACTCAGTGTGTGTGTGTGTGTGTGTATGTGCATGCGTGTGTGTGTGTGTGTACGCATGTGCGTGTGTGCACGTGTGCGCGAGTGTGCGTGTGCGCGTGTGTATGTGAGTCTGACAATTAGAGGAGTTGAATTCCTTTTTATTAATGCTTGGATCAACTTAGAGTTTTAGGGTTCCTAAAACCTAATGTTCTAGGTTAAATCAAGCCTTGTATATTCACTTGCACTTGTCAGGGATTTCACTAATTAAACTGACTCTATAATTCATTCTTTATTTATTAGCTCGAGGACGAGCTTAGCTTAAGTATAGGAGGCTGATAAATCCCAGATCTATCATCATTAATTATCATTTTTGACTCTCTTGATTAAGTTAAATCATAAGATTCATTGACTAATTAACACTAATTATTAATTTGTGTGTTGTATATAATTGACTCTAATTATTAAATATTAATATAACCCTATTATTGTGCTATTATTTTATGTATTTATTTCCCTTTAAAAATCAAATAAAAATTAGATTAATATTATATATAAATAAATTAACATAAAACAAAATAAAAATAAAAAAATAAATAAAAGAAAATTTGAAAGAAATTATTTTATATTATATTAATTAGTATTTGATTTGTATCTATCTATAGACAACCTCTGATCTCTTTGACTTCTTCATAAAAGTTGTAGATTTCATCAAGATCTACAACTTTCATGTTCACCAGTTTTCCTGATTCAATTCCTAAGTATTTTACTTCTAATATTGTTTGATTTAACTAATTCTTTCCATCCTGATTGGGCCACGTGGCACCTCCACAGACGCCCACGTGACCAGCTCTGGTTTCTCCATTTGCATGTGCTTGCTCACCGTTGGATCCGTGATCAGATCCAATTGTCACCATCCTTCAGCGCCCTATTTTTAGCAGCAGGATCCATATGGATCAGATGCAAATCCAATTGCATGCTTCCGCATAAATCCTGACCATTGGATCCTAATCCAACGGCTCTTCTATCGCCTTCAACCTCCGCCCACCTCTTCCAAGCAATGCACCTCTTTGCATCCTCTCAACTTCTCCATTTTTTTTACAACCACCGCTATCGACCACTTCCCCAACTTCCATCGCCCTAAGCCTTACCTTCCTATCCTGGTCTTCACTAACTAATTAGAACCACCCAACTTCCCCTCTCCTAATCGGATGTGGTGGTTGAAACCATCACCTTTCTTCTCCAAACCTCTGAACTTCCATCCCCCTAAAAACCTCGACTTTGGACTTCTACAACCGCATCCACCATTCCTGGAGTTGAACCCTAGTCTCTCCAACCTCTAGTGACAGCAAGGAGGGAAAGATTGAGTGCAAAGATGGATGTGCACCTTAGGCGAGATCCTCAGCCAGATTGGTCGTGATTCAGCTCTTCTACGGCTAAGCGAGCTTAGATCTCGGCCCAGATCTTTGAACAAAGATCTGGAGCATCTCTGCTCCACTCTAGGCCAACAGCATCACTCAAAAACCATCTTTGATTCAACCTTCATATCCAGGTGAAATTATTAATCTCATTTGCTTTAATTTCAACCAATTTATTTCATCGATTATTATTCATGATTTCCTGATCTGAACATCACGTTATCCTCACCATAGATCCATCCTCCACGCATACCTCTCTAGTGAATCACTCCATTTCTCCATCTGTGTTCCTCATCGATTCATTCTCGAACGACTTAGCATTTGAGAATCCATTAGGGGTCTATCATTCACCTTTACAAAGCCCTTCATTTCACTTCACATTACCCTTCATATCCAGTCACAGGTGCTTATCCATTATTTGAACTAGCGTTGCAGGAGACACAAGCTTCAATGGTCGGAGATTGAAATATATCTCTTATCTCCATTTTCTACTCCAGCAACACTCCATCAACAGAGCTGTACAAGGTGTCTCTCATCTTCTGGAGCCCTCGACGAGAATCACGTAGAGAGGCTAATCGACCTTAATTGGAGGTTGTGGAGCATGAAGGAGTACCAGCAACCTCGCCGAAGCACAATCTCGAGCGCCACCTTGCGCGGAGGAGCAAAAGAACATAAGGAGAGCAGTTGTTGTTGATTTCCCCATTTTGGGTGAGAATCAATAGTCCTGATAGATCCACGTCTACTACTCAAAGCAGCGGTTCACTCCTAATGCTCAGAGTCTAGCCTATGTCCGATCCTAAGTACGAGCCTCGCGTGAAGCATCATAAGTCGACACGTGGTCCAAGCCTTCATTACCGAATCTCGCTAGATCAAGTGACTTGCGGACGTGACTGTGAAATTTGCAGCGCCGGCCCCTAACTTCTAAAGAATTGCATATAAGTCCTCCCGCACTGTGAAAATTGCATAATATCCCCGACGAGCTGCTTTAATTGCATTGTAGTCCAAATTTGTCATGTTTTGTAATAAAACTTGAAGTTTTTTCTTGTAAAAATGCCCCTGGATTGATTGTTACATAACTTGTTATCTATAAATTCAACTAAAGTGATTTTGGTCTCGTTTGAAAGCTATTTTATTGCTCTTTCATTTGGCAAGTTTATTGACATTTCTACATTAAAAATCACATGCAACTTAATTCTTCTTCTTGGAGCTTAATTTGATTTATAAATAAAGTTAAAAGGAAATCTTAGTGAACAATTGAACCTGAATTCCTTAATAATTTTAATGATCAATCAATAGTGGCTTTTGATGATTTTTAATAAGTTAATAAATGGTTTAATTGCTTAATAAACTTATTTGAGTAACATGTGAAATTGAATGTCAATGTTACTTTAAAACCGCTTTCCAGATCAAGTGTTGATTAAATCTATCTTTAGATTTGATTTTAGATCTCCTTGGATTTTCAATTGATGCAAGAAATTCTTGTGATTAACCCCAGTTATTCGTTGTGTTTCTAATTACATTTTGAGTGATATAAGCTTATTGTTGGTGCATTATGGTTTTCATATAAATTAATTGCATAAATATCTGTTGAAAATTGTCTCTCTTGTGAATCGTGCATGTGCTCAAGAGAACTACACTATAACTTGCCACTTAAGATATTTGACGTCTAAATTTCATCACTTGATTGCTCAAGTCCTTGTGTTCGACCCGGGACTTCCCAGATTATAAATTAAAGTCGAATCCTCCTCGTGGAGATTATTTATTCAGTTCTGTATGATACATTACGTGCCCATGCTACAACGGATCTGTATTAATACATGCATTTAACGCTTCATCAGAGGCACAGGTCTAATCCTTGTCGTTGAAGGGGAAACGGAGCGATGTGCCTAGCATCCATCGATCGAGCTTACCTTTATTTTGATTTCCATGTAGGTCCAACACCAGCTCAACTCACGTGCCCTTCACATGAGCTGGGTATTTTATGCTTGTAACCACCGGACTTTGTGTATTGCAAATTAGTATAAAAAATTAAGTTTAAGTTCAAAGTTTCTGGTATTTTTTCATATGGACCCCTCAGTTAATTATTATTACAAAAATACCCCTGACAACTTGAGTATTTTTGTGTACATTGATTTATTTTATATAAATATCATCTGTGCTCCAAAAATCATGGGAAAATAGGATAATGTGCTTGATCAATTGCTCTTCCATGCCATAAATTTTAGTTTGCATATTATTCACATTTCTATTTATTAAAAATCAAAACTATCACGTTTAGTCCATGTTTGCCTTATAAAATACAAAAAAAATATAAAACCATAATTCAAAATTCCAAAAAATCCAAATTCACAAAAAATATTAAAAGAAACTCTAAAAATTAACAAACCCTTGCTAACCCTAAAACAATTGCAAAATATTTTTGAAAGCCAAAGATATTATTTTATGTTCTATATTTTTATATATATTATTATCTACATATTAAAATTGATGTGGATAAATTTTGAACCTTTTTTGCTATTTTTAAATTTCAAATCAATTTGGTATATTTTACAAGTCCCTGATTTTGTGAATTTTAGACTTTAAAAATAACTACAAATTAGCAAAAAATCCAAAAATTCACAAAAATAGAAGAAAAATATAAAAAAACATAAAAATACTTTATTTTATAAATGTTAACTATATATAACTATATTTATAATTATAATACTTTATATTGTATTGTGTACTTATATATAAATACATATAGTTTATATTTATATTAATTATTATAAATACCCTAATATATTTTTAATACCTTTAGAAAATAAAAAGGTCTATTCTAAGGGATATTTTCTGATTTTTGTACATTTATTATATATTTTTACTAATACTACTTATAACATATATATTTTATGTACCTACTTTTATATATACTCTTATGTACTTATATATATTATTTATATTTTATATAGTCCTAAATTAAAAATAAGAAAATTTATATATATATATAAGAGTCATTTGATTTAATTAAAATCCACAAAAACCTTAATTCTTTAATTGGGCAAATATTGTACATTTATATGTATATTATTTATTCATTATTTATTTATAAATAATGTACCTACTACACCAACTTGTCTTCCTATGTTCGACCCCTACCTGCTTATCCACTATATACATTCATCATAGGGTATAATAAATTTTGATCTACACATGTGCTTTTGTTGCTTCATTTTTATACTGTGGATTGATTGTTGTTTTAATCACTTGGGTTTGGTGTCAGTCACCTCAACGACTGTCGGTCCTGCCTTGTGTGGACCACAAGACTACTCCACCTGAATCATTTAGATAAACAGGAATGAGCATTTCCTTGACATGCAAGATGCTAATTAGTAAACCAAGCCAGCATACACAGACTAGACACCTTCACCATTCGGATTGAGAACAATGCAAAATAATTCCAATGTACTTGCGATTTATCGATCAAATTTGTTCATCGACATTATACTATATAATCATCAATCAGAAATATTAGGTATCTTAAAATATTTATGAGATCCTAAAATTTCTAAGCACATCAAGCAACCATGTTTTGCATGTAAAAGTTGTCCTGCAACTATTGTAGGATAAACTAGGGTTTTCATGAAACATACATTCAATTACTAATCAGTTATTATAATAAATATTAAGAATCAATTTAAACAAGATAAATTCATGATTTCCATGATTTTTGATGAATGATAAATGCATTAAGCTAGAAGATTTGATGATCCAATCATCATCCAACCCATCTCCACTAAATATGGAATATTTAGGGCAAATAGAGTCGGAATCACGTGAAATAAATTCGAGCAGTTTGCTGGTTTCTTTCTCTACTTAATACAAGTGTTTATTTTATGTTTCATGATGAGAAAATATATGCGAAAAATATTTTCTTACATATCCTTGAATACATGCAAAAACATTCTCATAGCGAGAACTCTTTGAATTCTCATTCATGCACTTTTGGTGTCAATAATATGCTGGTATTTTTGAAACATATTTACAATTTATAAATACATTTTAATAACTAAAAAAATTCCCACATAGTGCACAAATATTGGGGTTTTATTTTAGCGAAAAACCATTTCAAAACTTACATCTCATGCAAAACAACGAGTCCCTGCGCATCTGATATACAAAACCTTGTTCACCTAGGGTTTTGGATTGTATCCAAGACCTTGAACAAGGCTCTGATACCACTTTAAGGTAAGGGTTTAGGCCTTAGCTCATCACGTAAGCGTGAAGATCGTATCAGATGCGATCAGGAGCGACTAGTCATACTAGTAGCTCGAGGCAGTAGAATTTAAAAAATTTAAAGCAATGAAACAACATGATTTGAGAACATTTATCGAATCATTTCATCAAAACCACAAATAAAATGTAAGAATACCTTTTGAAGCGTGATTATGATCGAAGTATCTAAAGTAAGAGACTGCATGTCTCCAGTCCGACCAGATGAAGGAGACGTTTGCGAGCGCGTTGATGAGACACATCCTTCTCATAATCCAAGATGAAGATCCAAGCAATGGATTTCCTGATTTCTTCTCACGAAATTCAAGGTATTCTTTACGTGCAAGGATCACCAAGGAAGATGGAGATCCATGAGCGGTCGAAGCGGCAGCACGACAACGTAGCGATAACGGCGAGTCTCTCTAGGTCAAGAGGTGAGGGCATGCGATGAGAATGATAGAGAGAGGGAGAGATTGTAAATTACGTTGTGCTAAAAGAATAGTTAGGGTTGCCTCTTCTTTTATGATATCTTGGAAGTACATGGATCACAATTCATGTGCCACACAAAATCAATGGTTGAGATTAATTTATGTTTTCATTCAATGGTCATGATTTTGTTGTACAAATTTACAACAATAATTAATTTAAATTAAATTAAATATCTTGAATAATTATAAATATAATTTAATTCAATAAAATCAATCTGCGTAGAAGGATTAGGAAGAAGGCAAGGCTCCTTCCAATTAAGGGGGGGGGGGGGGGGACGGCCACCTTGATTTAGGACTCAAGAGTGGTCGTCCACCCTCCTTACATAGAAGGTGCCTTCGTCTTCCAATTATGTGAGATCTTGTATCTCACATAATACTTCATTATTTGCAACAACTCTTATTGCAAATTTATTCACAAAAATAATTCCAAATTATTTTGTATAATTTCAATCACACCATTGAAAATATGAATCAGATTCATACATCCAAAATAAAATGTAAATTATATTTTCAATTAATTATCCAATGTAAATCCAATTCACATCAACATTTAATTTGTAAATACTATTTATAAATAGATCTCTCTAATATATTATAAATCACATTTATAATATATAATTAATATGGACAGTACTATCCACAATATTCATATCCATGATATATAAATCATATTTAGTTTTCTTGGATCATCATTCTCATGCATCTAAATAATATGAATCATATTCACATTATTCATGATATTAAATCACATTTAATTATCAATTTCTCAATGCTCAGATATACAATTCAACATTGGAACTATTCTTGTACTCTATCAAGAATAATGTGCTTTCTCTGTGGATACTTAGATATAAGGACATAGTGATTGTATGTTCCACGTATAGTGACTTGGATATTGAGATCATATCTCAAATCCAGATCTCGGGGACCTCTCAAAGATGCTTGATTAAATAAAAGTTGTAAATCTAATCTTCTCATTGCATCTGAATCGTATTCAGATTAATGTCCAACATTTGGACCAATGAGAGATTACTTATCTACTGAGAGGAGTAACTAAAATTCAAACATGTTTCATCACTCCCTCATAATGGAAGCGTCATGGTTATACAATCGTTATGATCACAGCACCCTCAAGTATTCCCAGTACCCATACATCCTACATACTGAAAGACCTAGAATAAACCCGAAGTTTAAGATCTCTTTTAGATTGTCTTCTTCAGGGTTTTATCATTGAGTTTCTCATTCGGTCATTGGGAGTTGGTATCGATCATATACTTTTCAAAAGCATGTATTATACCTACAAATTCTTGGCATGATTCCAAAGAAAGACGACCATACATGGAATTTGATTAGTCCTAATGCCTCATGAGTGAACTCATGTCTTCCGATTCAATAGTGAACATGTATGATCCTTTCAAGAGATCGTATTACTCATATACCCTTGTATGCACACCAGTACATCAATGCATAGACCTTGATTAGATCATCAACCTAACAGTCAGCCAAATATACATACTCGGACATATAGTAATACATCTGTCTCTGGTCAGAGGATGCTTGCCTATATCGTGATAGTATTCGTCATAGGTCTTGGTTATCTCGATCTCGTTAAGTCAACTCTTTGACCTAACTTATCTGACACCTCTGAATCTCTATTATTATGCAGAGGTCTATATCACGAGGTTGGTTAGATATCAGCCTTTTAGAGAAAGATTCTCGTCTCCTTCTCAGGCTGGAGATCATCTCTTTAGATATTCATCCAAGCACCAATCTCTATGATTCAACCATTGAATTAACAGATGTATGATCATTAGGATGGTCACAGTACATAACCCTAATTGTACTAAGGGATCATATAGTGCATTTACTCATTTAATCTTAGACGGAGAGTGAAATAAATCAATAACCTTTATTGATATATCAAAGATTACAATAACATTTATTACAGAAATGGTTCGCCTCGGCTCACATGGCTAAAACATGGTATACACATGTCTAAAGGGATGGCTCCTCAAAGTGTTGAGGATAAGAAAGTCATGGTTGGATGTCCCTACGCATCAGCTATGGGAAGCCTAATGTATGCCATGATGTGCACAAGGCCAGATATCTGCCATGCAGTGGGAGTGGTAAGTTGTTACCAATCATGCTATGGAGAACAATACTGGAATGTAGTAAAGAACATCTTTAAGTATCTAAGATGGACGCAAGATTACATCTTGGTCTATGGAGATTATAATCTCCAAGTCTTAGGATACACATATTCAGACTTCCAACCTGATATAGACGATCGCAAGTTGACTTCAGAGCTTGTGTTCTTATTGAATGGTGGTTTTGTGAGATGGAGGAGCAAGAAGGAGCACACTACGGCTTATTCAACAACAAAAGCTGAATACATTACAGCATCGGATGCTTCAAAGGAGGTAGTGTCGTTACACAAGTTCATCTAGAAACTTGGCGTGGTTTCCTCTAATACTCTCATCTCGCTGCTAGGCGATAACATGAGAGACATAACTCAGGAAAAGGAATCCAAATTGCATCAAAAGAGCAAACACGTGGAAATAAAAAACAACATCATTCGGGAGGTTCAAAAGCGTGGTGACATCGTCATCGCCAAGATGACCTCTACCGACAACATTTTTGATCCCCTTACCAAACCTTTACCCCAAAAAATTTTCAACCATCATGTAATAATCATGGATTTAAATATTATACCTCAATAGTTCTAAGGACTAGTGGGAGATTGTTAGCCATTTAAGCCCAAGGTGAACCATTCCTACAATAAATGTTATTGTAGTCTTTGATATATCAGTAAAGGTATTGATTTATTTCACTTTTTATCTGAGATTAAATAAATGAATGCACTTATAAGATATCTTAGTAAAATTAGAATTATGCACCACAGCCATCTTAATAATCATGCAGCCATTGATTCAATGGATGAATCATAGAGGTTGGTGCTTGGATGATATCTAAAGAGTTAGATTGAGGACTCAACAAGCACCGTCAAATGATTGTTAAAAGATGATCTCGAGCTTGAGAAGGAGACGACAATCCTTCTCTAAAGGTTGGTATCTGACCGACCTCTTGATGTAGGTCCTCTACATAGGAATAGAGATTCAGAGGTGTCAGATAAGTAAAGTCAAAGAGTTGACCTATCAAGGTCGAGATAACCAAGACTTGTGTCATGTGATGTCACAATATAAGCACGCATCCTCTGACCGAAGACAGATGTATTGCTATACGTCTAAGTATGTATATTAGGCAGACCATTAGGTTGATGACCTAATCAAGATCTATACACCAATGAGCAGGTATAAATACGAGGTCCTATGAGTAATACGATCTCTCAAAGAAATCATACAGGTTCACTTCTGAACCGAAAGCCATGTGCTCATTCATAAGGCATTGGGAACGATCAAATTCCATGTATGGTCATATTGCTTTGGAAGAATGACAAGAATTTGTAGGTATGATATATGCTTTTGGAAAGCATATGATCAATACCAACTACCAATGACCAAATGAAAAACTTCATGATAAAACTCTGAAGAAGACAGTCCAAATATGATCTAAAACTTCGAATTTATTCTAGGTCTTTCAATATACAAGATGTATGGGTATTGGAAATACTCGAGGGTGATGTGATTGTAAAGGATTGTATAACCATGACACTTCCATTCCGAGGGAGTAATGAAACAGGTTTGAATTTTATTGACTCCTCTTAGTAGATTAGTAATCTAATCTTAGTCCAAATGTTGGACATTGATCTAAATGTGATCCGAATGCAATACGAAGATCAGATTTACAGTTTGATTTAATCAAACTTCTTTAAGAGGTCTTAGAGATCTGGATTTGAGATATGATATCAATCCAAGTCACCATACATATAATGTACAATTGCCATATTCTTATCTCCAAGTATCCGCGAAGAAAGCACGTTGTTCTTGAAAGATTTCAAAAAATAATTCAATTGTTGATAATGTATTTGAGCATTGGGAAATGGATAATTAAATATGATTTAATTATCATAAATTTTGTGAATATGATTCATATTATTTGGACACATGAGAAATAGCCATCTAAGATAATTAAATATGATTTAATTATCAATGATATGATTAATGTGGATATTAATATCAATAATAATCATAAATATTATTAATAAGATTTATAATATGTTGGAAATATTTAATTATAAATAGCAATTACGAATTAAATGTTGATGTGAATTGGATTCACGTTGAATAATTAATTGTAAATGCAACTTACATTATATTGGATGTATGAATATGATTCATAATTGTTATTAGCATGATTAAATTAATCACAAAATATTTTTGAATCATTTTGGTGAGTTATTATGCAACAGAAAGTGATGCACATGTGCAATATTTTGTTGAGATATGATATTTTACAAAAATCGAATGAGAGAGCCACCTGCCATAGATAGAGGATGGACAGGCACACTGAGTCATATTTCAATGTCGTTGTCCACTCTATGAAAGGAAGGAGGCTTACCCTCCTTCCATTCATTCCGTATATTGATTGATTTAATTCAAATTAAATTATATTGATGAATATTCAATATATTTAATTTATTTTAAATTGATTATTTGTTGTTGCAAATTTATGCAATAAAATCATGGTCATTGATTGAAATGAATAGAATAATCTACACCATTTATTACATGTGCACATGGATTGAGATGCATGGATATCCAATATGTTTCAAAAGAAAGGCTAGACCTAACTCTTTCTTTACAATAATTGAAAGAGCAATAACTCTCTCTCTCTCTCTCTATATATATATATATATATTCGTATATGCATCATCTCTCCCTCTCAATATTGTGGTCGTCAACCATATTGATCTAGAGAGTTTCGCAGTCGTTACGATGTAGTTGTGCTACAGGATTGACCGCTCGTAGATCCCTGCCTTCTTTGGTGCTTCTCGCTCGTGAGGAATACCATTGATTTCATGAGATGAAATCAAGAGAATCTATGTCTGGATCTTCAACTTGGATTGCAAGAAGCATGTATCACATCCATGCCCCTGCAAGTGCATCCTACGTCGGATCGGACTTGAGACAAGAGGTCTCTTCTCTTAGAGACACATGGGATCGCTAACACGCTTCAACAGGTAATTCTATTACTCGTTTGCGATCTTGATGAAACGTATGAGAATGGTTCTCATACCATGTGGTTTCATCTAATTATTTTTTTTTTAATTTCTGGTACCCCGAGCAATTCATACGACTAGTTTCTCTTGATCGCATGTAATGTGATCTTCACGCTTCCATGATGCGCTAAGGCCCAAACCCTAGCCTTCACCCTCCTTCGTCAACATCTCCAAGTGCTCCAAAAGAAGGAGTGGTTCACCGGATCCATTGGGACTTCAATGACCCATCACTGCAGATATTCCCCAACCAAGGTAAAGACATTCTCGGACCACTAGAGCTTTCAGAGCCTCACTTGCACCTCCCCGGAACTTGAAAGGTGTCATCAAAGGAGGAGCCAATTCAGTAGTAGCCACATTAACAACCATCTGAACTTCGGTTAAGGTCTGATCGAGGTAAAGGAGGACCAAGAAAGGATAATCCCTCGTCTGACATCCTTCTCGCTCCTCCACTCTCCATTGGCCGGAGCACCGCTGATCTTTTTATCATCATGCCAAGGAACTGGGTCGTGTGTCAACCCTCTCTGTGCCTTCATCACCTTGGAAACGAGGAAGGAAGAGTAGCTCCTTCCATCCACATCAGGGCACCCCGCCACTTCCCCTTCTCCTTCAACACAATAGGAGCAACACTCCATCACTACCATCTAGAGCTTTTGCTCTGTCCCCCAAAGGAGCACCTCACCCAGCACCTTCATTCTCATGCGAGAGCTCAAATGAAGAAGAGGGAAGGGGTTCTTCATGCTCGAGTTCCCACCTCCCTTTCATAGATCCAGTAGCTCGAGTAATGTGTCGGACAACACATGACTTGGGTATATTTGCAACTGCACCCTCGAAACTTTCCAAGAATTGTAGAAGAGTCCCCACTCGAGAAAAATTTCATGCATACCTAAATGTCTTAAGTGAATTACATATAAACCATCCTTCTTGACCTATTTTATAGACATTGTTATTATTTTTATTGAAACTCGGTTCATGCATTGAACTTTGAACAACACTCTCATTTCAAGCCCAATATTTACAAACTTGTTGTCGTTTCAAAGATAATTGTATGCTCTATCTATTGAGATACTTTGAGATCATATTTAAAGCAACTGGAATTTACTATTTATATAAAAACTTGTATTTGGGCTATTTCTCTAACACAAATTGCATATTGTTTGAAGAAATTAAGCATGAAATATTTTATTGTAGGGGATAATAGAGGAGATACATGAGCACCAAATTTTGGAATTATCTTATTAATCTTGATGCATAAATTATAAATATATTATTGGATGGTTATACCTGAGAATTATTTGCAAAATAGATTTGATATGATTCGGGATTGATTAAATATTATTCTCTAAGCTCAAATCTTTTTTTCCGAAGAAGATTTCAATTTAGGTGCAGGAAAACAATTGGAGAAATATATCAAATTAACATGCACTCTGTCTTTAATTTATTTTATTTTTCTTTATAAAAAGATATCAAAAAACAGAGTAGTTTTTTTACTTCATTTTTGCATCACATTATCTCATTTTCGCATATTTTTCTAACATAAAAGTTATCACTATGTATAATTAAATATAAAGAATAATTAGAACCACGCAACTAAGAGTCATTGTTCCCGTAGTTTAATCATGGTATATTCACCAAGTAAAAATTGATTACACTTAAAATTGCATAAATCTGTGGCTTTTTATCAGTCATTTTCTATCTCCTATACTACGATAATTCGACATTTTTAAGAGAGGTAGAAAGCGGTTCATCATGTGTGTGTGCATATTGATGGATATTAAGGTTATGTATACTTTTTGTACATGGTACTTCTTTCGTTTTATGTTATATCATATAGTGATATAATTCGAATGTAAATATGCAACACTTTTTCTTTTTCTTGCTTTGCTTATTATCATGCATAAAGTATTTGATGTATGTTGTATTCTGAATGAGAACTTGATGCTTTTGAGTTGGTTGTTGAGTATCTTGTATTCGGGGGAGGGGGTTGTGACAACAACAAACCAAAAATTGATAGCAATATAGCATATATTGTATTGACAGTAACATATATATAAAGTCTTTAAAAAGAATCAATATAGCATATTGTGTCGGCAGTAACATACATACATGCATACATACATGCATATATATATAGTCCTTAAAATGAATCAATATAACATTATATAGCATTAACTAACACATATAGAGTATTATGGAATCTTAATAGCATAGTGATGTCATTTTTAACCGATCTTGACAAGGATTAGTATAGCAGAATTGGTGCTCTATGTAGGAATATGGCAATAAAAATCTTCTTAACAAAAACCCACCAACAAGATCGATAGCATCCTTGCAATAATTCCTACATACAACAAATTGATCCATTTAACAAAAATTTTAAAAAGGATCAGTATAGCAGCAATTTATCTATAAATTCCTCTTGACATATAGCATATAAACATAACATATTGATGAGATCAAGTTAACAGAAAACTCTCCTTAACAAGGAACAATATATACAATCCACACGTAATGGCATCGGAAAAAATCTCGAGAATTTCTCTTAATAATGAACAGACCAATAGAATGCAGGCATCTCAAGAGCATCACGTTGCTTTCAGAGCAATGAAATGAAGGAATCTCTCATAATGGCATAAAAAAACAACATAAATTTAAAATTGCATTTCCAGTACAGCACATTTCCAATAATATAAAGCGGTCCGCATGCCCTAGCGCGTGGTACTTTCCATTTTTCGAAAATGCTCTCCAACGGGTGTGCCCCTTCAAATTTCGATACCGCGGCTAAAACGAGTTGTTTGAGTCGAGTCAGATTTCCATTGCGATCGAATCTAAATTAATCCGTCTGATTAATTTAATCTACCAATCAAATGAAACTCGCAACAAAAGTATTGAGATCCGAATTGACTCTCCCGAGCCCGAGCCCGAGCCCGAGCCGAGCGTGCGTGCGTATGTGGCACTCCATTCCTCCTCTCTATTATTGCTACACGAGCTTGGGATGTGAACTCATATATAAGTCCACCAAAAGTTTAGAAACACTAGATGTGGTACTAAACGTTCACCCATAACTCTCCTTGTTTCAAATTTGGGAATTCCCAACTTTCCATCCAAATCATTTGGTTTTCCCAATTGAGACCAAATTAGCTCCTATTGTAATTGCATAAGCTTTCTAAAAAAAAGTGCTAAGCCTTCTCCCACTATAAGTAGGGTCAGCTACATAGATTCTTGCTCAAATCCATGTTGAAAGATTCGACTATTTTTTACGCTGGCCGTCGACTACCTAACGCAACCACTGCAAGAGTGGGATTTGAACCCTGGTCTTTTGTATGGTAGACACACTGTACTACCACTAGACCTAATTACATAAGCTTTCTAATTAAAATATAATTACATACTTTAAACACAACAGTACATTCTTACACCACATCCCAACCACGGGGCGCCTTCTTCACCCTCATGCCTTCCCCTTATGAATCGAGGTTTCAGAGGATCGCACGATACCCTTGCCCTCGAGCTCTAGCTCACTACATCAGGTCGCTCATGATCCTGCCCCATACCTCAACGAAGGATGGTAGTGCTGCATGCTGCAGAGCTTGTCCTCTTCTTTGTCAAAAAGCTTCTTTACTGCAGAGCACTAAATTCTTTCAAGGTTGGTCTTCCTATCGAGGTATGCTTGTTTTGATTTGTATTAAATAAGCGTGGATCATGCAAAGCTGCTACGGAAAGGCTTGGGAGGTCACATTGGGGCATTTAGCAAGTGTTGTCATTCGTATGTGCTCTCCCTTCTCTTGTAATTCTCGACCATGGTACCTAACCAAGGTTCTGGGGTTTCTTCCCACCCAAGTAGAGACGTATCAACTATCATTGTGGTCAAATTTGAGACCTTTCTTTTGGCTTGCTGTCTCCATGTCTCCTCCTCTCTGCGGGCTTCGTCGTGGGTGAGGTATGCTTTTGCTCTTACATTTGCCATTCCACCTTTGTTGTGTGCATACTGCTTACTGTGTTCGCAGATGGTTTTTGATTTGTTGCTGTTGTACTTGACTGTTGTTGTTGTGCTGCTTTTCTTGAATTTAATTTTGTCGCTCCATATCCCTTGCTTTTTTGTCAATGTGGCGAAGTTGTGTTGGATGATCGATGTGGGAAAATCTCTTGCTTTATCATCTACTTCAGTAAATATTTGGCCATTAAACTTTTTATTCGTTCATGAAAACTCTATTCAGCTCATAATTATATGTAGAGCTGGATACTATGGTTTCTGGTAATTCATCCTTTCAATTTAATCATAGCAAAGAACAAGGGTAAATATTTGCATTTATATATAAATCACATCTTCAGCACCTTCTGACATGCTAAATAACTCTTTGTTGTAATCATAATTATATATGAAACACCTATTATTTAGAATCTATCATAATATTTGGGTGATCAGCTTACTCTTAAACTTGTTGCTGCTATACTATCATACCATTAACATACCTTGTTGTCATACTGTTAATCGAATCAATCCTTGTTAAACTTTCTGTTATACCGATCTTTTAAACTTTATATTAAATGCTATACTAAAATTGCTATGTTAAATTTATACTTTCTGCTATACTTTCTACTATACCGATCCTTATAATCTCATTCCTCGACGTTGTTTTCTTCACTCGCAACAAAACCCCTATCACGTTGCCTTCTCTGTGCTTTTGTTTTCCTCTCTCAGTTGCAGTTCTCTGAGATACATTCGAGGATGTTCTCGTCGGTGTGCGCATACGAAGTTCGGGTGCTATCGTATCCTATAAGTAGATCATCAGTATCCTACGCATCGGTATTGTCGGGGTGATATCCTCTCTAAGGACAGTCTATTACATGGACGCTTCGGTGATTTCTAATCTAACTTCTTTATCGTTTTGTTTGCTGCATTGCGTTTATCACTTTGTCTTTCCTGGATCTCACCCTATTAATTTATTTTGAATAACGAAAATATTTAACCTATGGTTCTATTGGTTCATGCTTGCATATCATCATTGTAATATGAATCGGAAATACTTAATACTATTTTTGTTAATCTGTAATGCATTGATTCATATTGATCTCGATAAAAATTATTTTGTTTATATCGTGATATTGATCCTATCTTGGAGAGTATATCTGGAATCGGATTTAAAATTTTGTCGGAAACAATGTTTAAATCAAGGGTAGATATGACGGGTATGCCTGAAAAATTCAGTGTTCAGAACTTCTAGCGTTGGCAACAACGCAATGAAGATCTAGTCACCGTAGGATTAATCTCTATGCTTGAAATCAATTGCCCTACGGTGGAAAAGAAAAATCCCACACCCGATAGCCAGAAGGCACAATCCGTATGGAAGGAACGAGATCGTATATGTCATGGTTGCATCTTGTTAGCTTTGTCCAACACATTGTTTGACGTATACTATTCGTCCACGCAGATTACGAAGGGGCTATGGGAAGGATCGGAAGTATAATACCGAAGATCTCAGTATTGAAAAATACTCTGTGGTCAAGTTCCTAAAGATTTCCATGGCCGAAGAAAAGTCGGTTTCTTAACAGGCACACGAGTTTTTACTCATGCTCCATGGCTTAGAAAATGCCAAAATGAAACTTTCCGAAAAGATTCAGGTCACGTGGATTATAGAAAAATCCCCTAAGTCTTGGGAAGACTTCGGAATGACCTTGAAATACAGAAAAGGGTAAATTTCTATGGATGACTTGATGGTGACAATCGTCATAGAGGAACACATGAAACAAAAGCATGTGATTCCTGTTGATATTCAGGCTAAGGTCAATTTCATGACCTCAAAGGGTTAAGATAAAAAGGGAAAGGGTATTAACAACAGTAAATGAAACCAAAGGGCAAGATCCAAAAAAAGGAAAAAAATAAATCATGCTGACACTGTAATCAGGTTGGGCACTGGAAGAATGTTCGTCCTTAAAGGCTCAACCTAAGGCTACAGATGGGAGTCTACAAGTGAATATGATCACTACGGGACTTGAGGCTAGCGAAGGGTATGTCTCTGTAAAACCTGAACTATACCATATTCATGATACAAATTAGTGGTTCGTGGATACGGGAGCCAATGTAAATATTTGCTCTAACAGAACTTTGTTTTCTTCTTATCAGACCTGCAGTGGTGGGACTGTTAAGATGGGAAACGATTTTGCAGCAAGGGTGCTAGGGTCAGGATAAGTCAACTTGAGGTTCTCCTCTAAACGTGTCTGGACGTTGCACAGGGTGATGCATGTCCCTGACATCAAGAAGAATGTTTTATCTGGCTCTATCTTAGTTAGAAATGGTTTTGAATTGAACTTTAAATGTAATAAAGTTGTCATTCTGAGACATGGTATTTTTTATGGAAAAGGCTATTTGGCGGATTTTGATTTGTTGTTTAGAATTAGATGTGATTCAGTAGACATTGATGGAATGAATGAATTGAATTCTAAATGTTCTAATTATGTGTCTCATTTACTTAATAATCTAGAATCTTATGATCTGTGGCATGGTAGATTGGGACATGTAAATTTAAATTCAATTAAAAGAATGATGAATTTAGAAATGATCCCTAAACACACTATTGATAAAAACTCAGAAATATGAGATTTCTGTGCAGACAAAGACATCTAAGAAGTCTTTTCAGACTGTCTCTAGAGATAGTGAGATCTTAGATCTAGTGTACAGGGATATTTGTGAGTTTAATGGTGTGTTGACCAGAGATAATAAGAAATACTTTATTACCTTTATAGACGATGGTAGTAGATATTGTTATGTGTACCTTATGAAAACCAATGATGAAGCTTTAGAGAAATTTATTATATTTAAGAATGAGACTGAGACACAAACAGGAAAAGTGCTTAAACGTTAGATCAGATAGAGGAGGTGAATATAACCTCTAACTTGTTTGATGAACAATGTAAGTTGTTTGGCATAGTTCATGAAATTAGTGTCACATATTCACCACAATCAAATGAGATAGCAGAACAGAAAATAGAACCTTAAATGACATGATCAATGCTCTCCTACAGAGTTCTGGACTTCCAACCTATATGTGGGGAGAACCTTGAATACGGTTTGCCATATTTTGAACAGGGTTCCTCCAAAGCATATGAAAAAGTGTCCTTTTGAATTTTGGAGAAATAGGAAACCCGAGCTTAAGATATCACAAAGTGTGGAGTTGTCTCGCTAAGGTTTTAGTCCCAGAACACAAAAGAAAGAAGCTCGGGCCTTAAACTGTTGATGTGATCTTCTTAAGTTACTTGAAAAATAGCTATGCATATAGGTTCTTGGTAATTCGGTCTGAGATACCGGGCATAGATATCAATACCATTGTTGAACTCCTGATACTACCTTCGTTGAGGATATCTTCCCTGTGAAGACTGGGATTCCTCAGAATCTGACAATTGAGAGCTCCTCTACATCAGGATCTATTCCAGATCAAGTGGAAAGGATAACGAATGTGGAGGCTGAGATTCAACCTAAACCCAATGACCTTTCAGAAGAGATTGAGCCAAGAAGGAGTAAAAGACCTCGGATAGGCAAGGATCTGGGTAGCGACTTTGTTGTCTACCAGATCGAGGGTGATCCACCAAGATACAAGGAAGCCATGGCTTCATCTGAAGCAAAACAATAGAAGGAAGCCGTCAAATCTGAGATGGATTCTATTATGGCTAATGGAACTTGGGAGTTTGTTGATTTACCCAAAGGGTGCTCTACCATTGTGTGCAAGTAGGTGTTTAAGAGAAAATTTAGGCTTGACGGATTAATAGAAAAGTATAAAGCCAGAGTAGTTGCTAAGGGCTTTAGGCAAAAGGAAGATATCGATTATTTTGATACGCATTCCCCTATAACTAGGATGACCACAATCCATATGCTCATAGCATTGGCATCTGTATATGATCTCTCTATCCACCAGATGGATGTGAAGACCACCATCTTGCATGGCGATCTTGAGGAGGAGATCTATATAGATCAACCTGATGGGCTTGTGACTCCTGTGAATGAGGGAAAGGTTTGCAAGCTTGTTAAATCTCTTTACGGATTGAAACAAGTACTAAAGCAATGGCATGAAAAATTTGACAAAACCATTTTGTCATGTGGCTTTAAGATTCACGAATCTGATAAGTGTGTGTATTCCAAGGTAAAAGGTGATGAGTGTATTGTCTTGTGCATGTATATTGATGACATACTTTTGTTTGGATTACATGCAAGAATTACTAATGAGACTAGGGTATTCTTGAGTAGCAAGTTTGAGATGAAGGACATGGGTGTTGCTGATGTGATCTTGGGTCTCAAACTGACAAGGCCAGTTGATGGGATCGTAGTTTCTCAATCTCACTATGTTAAGAAGGTGCTTGAGAAATTTGGATATCAAGATTGAAAAGATGTAAGCATTCCTTTTGATTCATCCAAAACGTTATTTAAGAATAAAAGTGGAGTACATGTAGCTCAGTTAAGGTATTCACAAGTGATGGGAAGTTTAATGTATCTTGTGAATTGCACGAGACCTGGTATTTCATTCTCGGTTGCAAAGTTGAGTAGATACACTAGCTGTCTTGACTGTACTCACTGGGAGGCTCTGGATCGAGTATTGAAGTACTTGAAGGGAACTATTTCTCTTAGTTTGCATTATGGTAGGCATCCATCTGTACTAGAAGGATATAGTGATATAAACCGGATTGGGAAAAAAGAAGAGTCTGGGAGTAATGGTGTTATTGGGTATGTCTTTACTCTTGGAGGTGGTGCAGTCTCCTGGAGATCTGTAAAGAAGATCATTCTAGCTCGATCTACCTTTGAGGCCGAGCTGTGTACTTTGGACATCACTTGAATTGAGGTTGAATGGCTAAGGGAACTTCTTTCAGAGATTCCAATGGTAGGTCAGTCAGTTCCTGTGATCTCAGAACATTGTGATAACATGACCATAATTGCTAAAATCAAGAGTTCAAAGTTCAATCAGAAAACAAGGAGACACATACAAATCAGACTTAAGATGTTAAGGGATTTGGTGTCTCGAGGAGTGTTGGCTGTGTATTTTGTTGGATCCAAAGACAACACGGCAGATCCGTTGACTAAGGGACTTGATATATCTTTAGTCATAAAGTCTAAGCTTGGGATGGGATTGAGACCCATTGGGAGTTCCTCTACAGTAGCAACCCAACCTAACTGAGTGGAGATCCCACAAAGTACGTTCAATATGGTAATAACAAGTTGTTTGGAAAACTGGTTGGCACTCTTAATTTAATGCTTATGCATGAGTGTCTTATCCCTGGAAGCCTGAGTGTCATTTAAGCTGCAAGTTTAGGAAGAGCATAGGCTCCGAATAGGTTTCAGCCTTTGGGCAGGATGTTAGCAGTGCATCCTTAGAGAATGCCACATATGTGAGTGTTACTATGAGCCGCGGTTAAAGGAAGAGGGTCGTTCCTGAACACACTCATGAAACAGGATAAGGGTGCATGGCCTTTAAGAGCACCAACCCTCAAGATTGTACCATGAACAACACTTTGTTGTTTCTACCGTATACTTTAGCACCAAAGTTTAAAGTTCAAGACGCAGTTCACTTCGTTCATGTTAAAGTGAAAGTAGTAAACTCAGTTAAAGGTTCAAACTAGAAGGTACCTTTACTGAAAGCAAAGTGTGGCAGCCGAAAGATGTCTTTTTAACTTTCTTTGAATATCCTTTCAACTCGGTGATTTCGTGGAGGATTGTTGTATTTAAAGTATGTAATTAGGCTTTAATTAGAAAGAATGTGCAATTACAATAGAAGGTAATTTGGTCTCAATTGGGAAACCAAATGGATTGGAGGGAAAGTAGGGAATTCCCAAATTTGAAACAAGGAGAGTTATAGGTGAAAGGTTAGTACCACATCTAGTGTTTCTAAACTTTTGGTAGACTTCTATATGAGTTCACATCCCAAGCTCTTGTAGCAATAGTAGAGAGGAGGAATGTAGGGCCACGCAAGCGCGAGCTTGGCTCCGGCTCGGGCTCGGGAGAGTCAATTCGGATCTCGGTACTTTTGTTACGGGTTTCGATTGGTTGATCGATTAAATTAATCAGACAGATTAATTTGGATTCGATCGCAATGAGAATATGACTCGATCCAAACGGCTTGTTTTAGCCGCAGTTTCGAAATCCAAAGGGGCATGCCTGATGAGGGGCATTTTCGAAAATGGAAAGTACCACTCGCTAGGGCACACAGACCGCTTTATATACTCATTCCCCGATGTCGTTTTCTTCGCTCGCAAGAAAACCCCTCTCACGCCGCCTTCTCTGTGCTTTCGTTCTTCGTCTCTCGGCTGCAGTTCTCTGAGGTACATTCGAGGAGGATCTCATCGGTGTTCGTAGACAAAGTTCGTGTGCCGTCGTATCCTGGGAGCGGATCACCAGTACCCTACGCACCGGTATTGTGGGGGCGATATCCTCTAAGGACAGTCCATTACATGGACGCTTCGGTAATTTCTAATCTAACTTTTTTACCGTTTTGTTTGCTGCATTGTGTTTATTACTTTGCCTTTCCTGGATCTCGTCCTGTTGATTTATTCCAAATAGCGAAAATGGTTAACATGTGATTCTATTGGTTCATGTATGCATATCATCATTGTAATATGAATCAAAAATGCTTGATATTATTTTTGTTAATCTATAATGCATTTATTCGTATTGATCTTGAAAATATTATTTTGTTTATGCCGTGATATTGATCATGTTAACAACATCTATCGCTCCATCCCATGATCAAAGCCAATTGTAGGTGTTGGGCAGGGAATCTCTAACAAAAGCACTGGATGGGAAATATGTGATAGAGACCTAACCCCGGTCTCTATACCACCACCCGAGCGTTGGCCGTATTCTATTTCAATTTCTTGATTTCCATGCAGAAGTGCATAGGAGATAGGGGTGCACATGGATCGGATAAAATCCGTAATCCGATCCAATCTGTTATCATTGGATTGGATCGGTTTGGATTTATAAGTTATCGGATCGGATTAGAATTTTACAAATCCGTTCATTTATGGATTGGATCGGATTATTGTCAAAATCCAATCCGATCCAATCTGTTAATAAATAATAATATATACTACTTTATTTATTCTCAATAAAGCATATTATATACTACATTTTATTTGAAATCTATGTGTAAATATCCAAGCTAGTCTCTTTATAACTTAAACATATTCCAATTCAAGTTTTACTACACACAACTTGCTAGAAAATCCCTTATCTCACCCTACTAGTTGGTTTAGAAAAAATAATACCTACCCGCAATGTCCTTTAGGCCCTTCCAATTTTTCAAACGAAACAAACTTCTAAAAATAATAATACATAAACCTAAATCCACTCGGGACCCATTACAAACAAAACACTCACCTGCACCACACACATCTCCACCCTCAGGTGCACACATATCTCCGTCGGATGTTGTCCTTGTCCTACTTGTGTGCATGTGCAGCCAGGTCTTCCTTGCGCATGCGTAGTTATCTAGTTGTAGTTCCTATTTGATATATACAAACTGGCAATTTTATTCAAAGTCAATATGATTCTTTTATGATTTCTATGGATCACAAGTATGTTATTTTTATTTAGTTATACAATGATCAGTTATGGTCCCAAGCCCGGGTAAATGAGGAGGGTTGCGCGTTAGGTAGTCGACAGCCAGCGCAGGAGGGATAAATTCGTAAGTAGTGTTCTTAAAGTTCTTCTAAGAACACTATTTATGAATTGATCTCGAAACCGTTCGGATCTTTTAAACATGGATTTAAGCAAACAGACAGATTTCGTTGGGGCGTTCCCTACTTGCGACGCGTTGCATCGCCCGAATGCAATGAAAAATTGGCAAGGGCCGCTACATCGCAGCCTGGATGTAGTTCAAAATTTGCAGAGGTTCTCGCATGAGGAACGCATGCGGGTAAATAAGCTAGTTCCGATGCATCACCACCCGGATGCAGTCCAAAATTTGCAAGGGTTCTCGCATAATGGACGCATGCGAGTAAAGAAGTTAGTCCAAAAGAGATTGCAAAGGAAGATACGGATTGGTAGTTGGAATATCGGTACTTTAACTGGAAAATTGATGGAGATAGTGGATACAATGGAAAGAAGGAAGATTCATATATTATGTCTTCAAGAGACTAAATGGGTTGGAGAGAAAGCAAGGGAGATCGAGAAGACAGGCTTTAAACTTTGGTATTCAGGTAAAGATAAGGGCAGAAACGGGGTTGGAGTGGTTGTTCATAAAGATTTGAAGGATTGCGTGGTTGAGGTGCAAAGATTTGGGGATTGGATTATTTTGCTGAAGTTGGTGCTTGAAGAAGAAATTCTGAATATCATCTCAGTTTATGCACCGCAAATTGGTTTAGATGAAAGGACTAAACAAGCTTTTTGGGAGGATCTGGATAAGATTTTACAAGAAATCCAACAAAGAGAGATGGTTTGCATAGGTGGAGATCTTAATGGACATGTGGGAAAAGATGTTTCAGGGTATGCAAGTGTGCATGGAGGACATGGTTTTGGGGATAGAAACAAAGAGGGAAAAGTCATTCTGGATTTTGTAACTGCATATGATCTTTTCATAGCAAACACTCTTTTCAAGAAGAGGGAGGAGCATTTAATTACTTATAAGAGTGGCTCAACTAGAACATAGATAGATTACTTTGCATTGAGGGAAGAGATCGGTTGTGTTGCAAAGATTGCAAAGTAATCCCTGGAGAGAGTTTGACAACCCAACATCGCTTGTTAGTCTTGGATTTACAAATAAAATGGTTGGTAAAGAAAAAGAAGGTTCCTAAGATCACTAGAACTAGGTGGTGGAATCTTTCGCTGAAGCAATCAAGCTTCAGGCAGAAGGTTTTATAAGACTTATCTTGGGATTGTAGCGGTAGTGCAAACGAGATGTGAGAGGCAGTAGCATCTTGTATCCGAAAGGTAGCCAAAGAGAGCTAAGTGAGTCAAAAGGAGGAGCTCCGGGTCAAAAGGAGGCTTGTGGTGGAGTGAAGGGGTGCAAGAGAAGCTAAAAATTAAAAGAGCTTGCTTTAAAGCTATGTCTAAGGATAGAACAGAGGAAACTGTCACAGACTATAAAATAGCGAAGAAGGAAGCAAAGAAGGCTGTAAGCGAAGCTAAGTCAAAAGCTTGTGAAGTTTTGTATAAAAATCTCAACTCTAAGGAGGGCCAGAAGGATATATTCAGGTTGGCCAAAGCAAGAGAAAGAAAGACCAAAGACCTTTCTCAAGTGAGATGCATTAAGGACGAAGAAGGTCACGTGCTTGTTACTCAGAAGGATATAGAGACTAGATGGGAGCAATACTTCCATAAACTTTTCATTGGAGAAGGAAATAGAGAGATCACTTTGGGTGATCTAGCTAGTAGTGAAAATTACTTGAATCGTGCATGCTATAGACGAATACAAAGAAAAGAAGTAGATGAGGCTTTGAAGGTTATGAGATCTGGGATAGGTATTGGACCGGATGACATCCCTGTAGAAGTATGGAAAGTTTTAGGTGAGCGTGGTTTGAGTTGGCTTACGAATCTATTCAATGTTATTTGGCGAAGCAAGAAAATGCCTGAAGATTGGAGGAGGAGTATCGTGGTGCCTCTTTATAAGAACAAAGGAGACATTCAAAATTGTTCAAATTACAGAGGTATCAAGCTGATGAGTCACACTATGAAAATTTGGGAACGTGTGATCGAAAGAAGGTTGAGGCAAGTTTCCCAAGTAAAAGAAAACCAATTCGGATTCATGCCAGGTCGTTCAACTATTGAAGCCATCCATTTGCTGAGGAGAACAATGGAGATTTATAGAGCTAAAAGGAAGAATCTCCATATGATCTTTATTGATTTGGAGAAGGCTTATGATTCCGTCCCACGAGAGATACTGTGGAGAGTTTTGGAGAAGAGACAAGTACATGTCCTATACATTAATCTCATAAAGGATATGTATGATAGGGCTTTATCTTGTGTAAGGACCCCGACGGGGAAGACTGACTATTTTGATATCAACATTGGTTTACATCAAGGTTCAGCTTTGAGTCCATTTCTTTTTACTTTGATTATGGACGAGTTGACAAGTCACATTCAAGATGAGTTACCTTGGTGTATGTTATTTGTTGATGATATTGTGTTGATTGATGAGACTAGAGATGGAGTAAATGAGAAGCTTGAGGTTTGGAGACATGCATTGGAGACTAAAGGTTTTCGTATAAGTAGGGCTAAGACGGAATATATGGAATGCACCTTTGATGGAAGCAATGGTGAAGGAATCGATGTGAAGATTGGTGACGATAATATTAAGAAGAGAGATTCTTTTAGATATCTGGGATCTATTTTGCAACATGATGGGGAAATTGATGGAGATGTTACTAATAGAATAAATGCAGGCTGGCTAAAGTAGAGAGGAGCCTCCATTGTTCTTTGTGATAAGAAAATTCCTTTAAAAATTAAAGGAAAGTTTTACAAAGCAGCCGTGAGACCTGCTATGCTTTATGGTTCTGAATGTTGGCCTGTGAACCATAGACATGTGCAGAGAATGGATGTAGTAGAAATGAAAATGCTAAGATGGATGTGCGGACATACACGTAAAGATCGGATTCGGAATGATACAAACAGAGAGAAAGTTGGTGTAGCTACGATCAAGGATAAGATGCGAGAAAACCGCTTAAGATGGTTTGGTCATTTGCAAAGAAGGTCAACTGATGCACCGGTTAGGAGATGCGAGTGTTGGGATGTTGAGCCGGCTAAGAGAGGGCGAGGACGGCCCAAGAAGTGTTGGAAAGAGACTATACGAAGGGATCTTAGTTTTTTGGATATAAGTCCGAGATTGACCCAAGATAGATCTGAATGGAGGCGAAGAATCCATGTAGCCGACCCTACTTAATTGTGGGAAAAGGCTTTGTTGTTGTCGTTGTGATACAATGATCAATTATAATAAATTCATAACAAGCATGTATGTTTTTGCTTTTTTTAAAAATTAAGTCAAATTGCTTTCCCAAAATTAACTATTCTTTTTCTTTACATTTATACATAATCTCAAATTTAGAATCATGATTCGAATGTCGAGTTCAACTATGCTACAAACTTAATCATAGATTAGGTGAGCATTAAAAATCTGAACTAATCCGATCCAATCTGTAATCCGGTGAATTGGATTGGATTGGATTTGTATGTTTAATGGATTAGATTGGACTGGAAAAATCAAAAATCCGTTGTGTGTGGATTGGACACAGATTAAGCCAAAATCCGATCCAATCCGATCCATGTGCACCCCTAATAGGAGAGACTCCATATATCGTCTAGGCATAAGGACAAGATTTACCCCATCTTATTTGTCCGGCATTGTTCTCAATACTACATGCTCGTAAAGTTAAGCATGCTATCCAGTCAACTATGTTTCCCTCCTTTCTCAATCAGTAGTAATGAGATCAAATAGTTCTCATGCACATTATTGTCACATCCTATTTAAAGCTGATCTGATCTAATTTCCTATCATAAAAAAATTAATTACATTTAAGTTTTTACAGCCAAACATAACGATTTGATCGATGTTCACGGGAAGGTATACAATGAAAGATGGAGGAATTATAGTTAGGGGTTCTCGTGAAAATATAAATTGTACAAGGATTAGAATATGATTATAAATTTTCTAGGGTACACGTATAAATATTTAATTAATTATTCTTTCTAGTTGGTTGCTCGATCACAAAACTCCTTTTTTTTAGGATTGACGTGATCAACGCTTATCAATCATCCTAGAGATTATGATCACTTAACCTGCAATGACCTATTCTGATTAATGGCCTATTTCCAATTGAGCTATTTCTTATTCATGTAACTATCAATTGTAGATCACTAACTCCAAATTGATCCATCTCTAAAAACTTGCAATATCGAAAACTACATGTTTTGTACACAACCTTCGCATTCTTTATACCGGTGTATATCTCACTTAAATCCATTGGCCCTCTTTTTATACCCATGTGGGTATCCCACTTAGATCTCTCATATATCACGGGGAAGGTACGACAAAGCAATGCATCCACCATTATAGGTGCAATA
Source organism: Ottelia alismoides (assembly GCA_037367405.1). Lineage (NCBI taxonomy): Eukaryota > Viridiplantae > Streptophyta > Magnoliopsida > Alismatales > Hydrocharitaceae > Ottelia > Ottelia alismoides. The sequence goes on from JAZKJV010005017.1 coordinate 92,048, forward strand.
ACTTGAGACAAGCAAACGTTGCAAATAAACTCCTAATTCAACGGTCATAACTTTCACATTTGGACTCAGATTTCCCCAAATTCGTGCTCTCAAATATTAACGAGCCACTTCTGATGAGTCCATCAAGGAGTCTAAAAATTTACCATTCGTTAAAAAAATCCCAAAACTTTAGGGGGAAGAGTGGAGTGGCTAACTGGACCGTAGATTGTGATTGTAAAGAAGCATAATGCATTTTTGGACCATAATGAGCAAGCCATTTCCTAATCACATACATGCACCAAGCACTTACCAGCAAAGAAGCCTAAACATTCGAATTCCAGCACTGGTTTGCTACACAAACTTGAAGAGAAAGGTGAAAGAAAACATAAAACACAAAGAACGAAGTTTCGAGGAAGTGATCAGAATCAAGATACAGATACAAGTTCCAGTTGCTACACAGAAAGCAATTAACCAACTACCATTACTCAGCATCATCATCATTGCTTTTCTATAGAAGAGTGCAGCTGTTTTTCCTCTCTTTCTCTGTTCCATTGTTCAATCCTAGCTCGCCGCTCCTCGCTCCCTTCTCTTTCTGGGCTTTTTGACCTCCTCCGAGTGTCACGTCGATTCCTCCCATCACTCTCATACCTCCACGGCCTTCCTCCACCTCTACCATGATTCCCGCCCTCACGGTAATTCCTACCATCACGGTGATTTGCCCGATCGCGGTACTCTCCTCGGTCATGAGGTTTTGGGCTCCGACTACGGCTAGCCCTGGATCTCTTGTGATACCGTCCAAACAGTTTTCTTCGTAACTCCCTTCCGATCTGCTTCGCATGCATAAAATTGCAATACCCACCTCTGTTACAGTTATTTTCCTCGTACTGGCGGCAAGTTGCCTCACGAAAATCAGTAACGGTGGAGAAATCTGCAATGATTGGGCGTCCTGAGTAGAACCTCCCTTGAAGAGACCGCAGGGCGGCATCTGCTTGCTCCGCCTCCTTAAATTGGACGTACACATTCCCAACCATGTGATCAGCTAAGTTGTCACAGATGTTGAGAGTCTCGATTTCACCAAACTTGCTTAGTTCCTCAAAGATATCTTCATAGAAATCTTCAAAGTGCTGTTGAATCCTCTCGGGATCAATTGGATGGCCCTGGGGATCCACACCTGGTGTGATTACATCAGGACGCTGATACATGTTTGAGAGCAAGAGTGTAGGTGAGATGGTTGGTCGGTTGTGGAGTCTGGAACATCGGTCACCATGACGACAAGCCCCGATCTTGAAGTAAAATGGACAGTTAACCCTGTCCTTCTCTGTGCCAAAAATTGAAGCCAAGTGCTCCGCCATTGATGATGATATACGTAGGAAGAGTTGCTGAACACCGCAAATAAGTCCTGAATGGACGGAATCATAATAGCAATGGTTACTGTCAATCGGAAAAAACTGCTTCGCAGTTCTAATGAAATTCTAGGTTCAACTTACCCATTTTTTCTCCATACTAATTTCAGATGCCAGAACACTGGAATTATGCTCAGGAATGTAGGTTCTAGCGAGCAAAAATGGAATATTTTTTAATAAAAGTAGCATTAGAGCTCAGTCACGACAAAATATCCACCCAAAATTCTGTTCAACAAACACTAGAAAGTGCCTGAACTATGAAGCCACAAGTATTATATTAGATTCCAACAAATAAAACTAAAGTTCACTGACTTGATCCAAATCTTTCCAAAAATAGGCTGTAAATAAATTATCTAATAACAATCTCAAAGCATTTTCCACTTTCGAAACACACCACAAAAAATATATAACGTAGGAATCAGCACAATAGTGTAAATACGATTGCTTTATAGATTTCGCTGAACACGAACAAACAAATCATTGCCTCCCATGGGAAATGCCCATTCTCAGTTGAATGTATCAAAGCAATACATTTGACAAGGGAAGAAACATTAGAAGCATATACAGTTGAAAATAAAATTACGATAATAATGCTTTCCAGAATCTATGAAATTTAAATTATGGTGTGAACCATTAGTTGTTTTGTAATTGCGATATTAAGGGCAGACCAGTATATAGAACTCCGGCTATGTGTGGGTTTGAGGAAGGGTCAGTATACCATGGGTCTTTTGCACCGTGGCTTGAACTTACATTTATGCAAGAAGCTGCTTCCCTGATCAAACCCTTGACCTGCACTCCTCTACTCTGACAAAGTTGATTTCGTTCTCATTACTTATTACCAAATATCATGTTACACTTTTTTAACGGAAAGAGGGTATAGTCCCAAGGTGGGACCCACTACAAAACTATTTTAATTTAAAGACGGTATACATTGTTTCAGTCAAAGTACATTGTTCTAAAAAGGTATAAGAGCCCTCAAATGACCCCAAACATTCTCTAGGTAGAAGGTTTGGCTCTGGAAAATTGACTCATTCCTAGCGCACCAAATCGACCATAGGAGGGCAAAAGCACCGGAGGCGTCCATTTGAGAGCTACCACATACCAATCGAACGGAACTTCAAAAAGATGAGTCGTCCCATGTACTGAAGCCACGAGATATCCCCCCCCCACCACAGATGAGCTCCAACATCCAAAGAATAGGTGCTTCATATCTTCATGTTCCAACCGCATCTATCACACGCACTCCCCCTAGTGAGCAACAACTTTTCTCAGCGTACTTCTGTTAGCAAGCGACCGCGTCTCGCTAACCAAAGAGAGACTTTAATCCGCATCGGAATTTTACTAACCCAAAATTCTGCGGTCCCAATTGAGTTCATCATGTGTGTTAGCCGGCATGCTAGCAAAAAATGATGTGTTTTTTAAAAGGAAAAAGGATGTCGAACCGTGAAGGTGCACCCAAAAACTTATATTCACAAGTTAGGTACAAAGTTACAATGACCAAGATCCATGTAAGAGTCTGGAATGCTCTAATACATTTTCGATATAGAACCTCTCCCCACGAAAAATAGTTCCATTCCTTGCCAATCAAATCGCCCATAAAATATCCATTCAACGATATGCCTTTTTAACCGAGAATTTACCATCCTTCCAAATGATCCCTTCCAGCAACATTCGAGAAGTCCCCCAGCAGTGCCATAATCATCAAGTCTTTGCTCTGGGAAGGCTGAAGATCCACGTGCCAGCCGACAAACCTGATTTAGCAAGGCTTTTGAATCCTCTGCAAGGGCAAAAAGGAGCGGATACCTCTCCTAAAGTGGAACCAGACCGGTCCAATCATCCTTCCAGAAAAAGATCCCACTGTTGCCCACCATCGGTCGTACAAGTTCCCCCAACTCCGGCAGAATTTTGGTAATGCCCAGCCAAAGGGACGATGGAAGGCGACTAGACTCAGCCTCAGTGCTCCATGGACATCATAAATTTTTCGTAACTCCCTACAAATCAGATCTTCAATTTCCCCCCACAATCTAAGGGCCAACTTCGCCATGAGTGCTTTGTTCATACATTCCAACTTTAAAACCCCTAGGTCGCCCTCTCTTTTTGCTCTTGTAATAGTATCCCAGTCCACCAAGAGTATGCCCACACCCTCTTGTGCCAAAAACAAAACTGCCTCATCTTGCTCTCTAATCTCGCCCGCAGCGTTGAAGGAAGCAACCTAGTGGATCAAAAGAACGCCAGGATAGCAGCCAGAACATGCTTGAGGAGCACCAACTTCCTCTAAATAGCATCTTCGTCTTCCACCCAACCACCTTGCTCTTCAATCTGTCAAGCACAACCTTCCAGTCCAATGAGCGCAAACGGTCGGCCACGAAGGGAAGGTCCACGTAGGTGGTAAGGTGAGAACCCCTCGGGCAGTGAAGAGTGTGGACCACCTCTTGAGCCTCCTCTTGGGACAGGCCAAAGGGAATAACCGTGTACTTCTCCTTATTGATCCGAAGCCCTGAAATATCACCAAAAATGTCCATAATGCTAGAAGCCTATCTCGCATGCTCAAGGTCCCCATCAAGGAAAATGACCGTGTCATCTGCATATTGCAGGATAGAAATGGAGATATCAGCCCTTACGTATCATGTACAAAGACCATTATCGGTGGCCAATCTCAATCTCACCATTAAAGCAAAGGCATCCGCTACGATCACAAAAAGGAGGGGTGCTAGTGGGCAGTCCTAACGCACCCCCCACCCCCAGACTGAAAGACACCTCCCCCAATCCAATGAGCGCAAACGGTCAGCCACGAAGGGGAGGTCCACGTAGGTGGTAAGGTGAGAACCCCTCGGGCAGTGAAGAGTGTGGACCACCTCTTGAGCCTCCTCTTGGGACAGGCCAAAGGGAATAACCGTGGACTTCTCCTTATTGATCCGAAGCTCTGAAATATCACCAAAAATTTCCATAATGCTAGAAGCCTATCTCGCATGCTCAAGATCCCCATCAAGGAAAATGACTGTGTCATCTGCATATTGCAGGATAGAAATGGAGATATCAGCCCTTACGTATCATGTACAAAGACCATTATCGGTGGCCAATCTCAATCTCACCATTACAGCAAAGGCATCCGCTACGATCACAAAAAGGAGGGGTGCTAGTGGGCAGTCCTAACGCACCCCCCACCCCCAGACTGAAAGACACCTCCCTCCAGGAGGCCATTCACGAGTACTGAACAAGACATCGTCATGATACATCTCTTGACCCCAAGCAATCTAGAGGTCAGGGAAGCCTCTCTTCTGAAGAAAGCACCATAGGAACCGCCAGTCCACGCAGTCGTATGCCTTGAAAAAGTCTACATTGCCCAGGACCCCTTTTGAGATCTCTTCCAGTCAAGTACCATCTCTGACCGAAGAACCCATGTGCATGTCATGTCTTCCAGAGACAAGCAGACTACTCAGGTGAAATGATGTCACCTTGGGCCCCTTGCAATCAGTTCGCTAAAACCTTGGCAATAACGAGGTAAAGCGCATTTGATAGTGCGATGGGCATGTAATCATCCACGTATGTGGCTCCCTTTCTTTTGGGGAGAAGAAATAGTAAGGCTTTGCTGAGCCGCTCAAAGCCCCAGTTCCCCTCCCTGAAATCATGTAGTACCGAAACGGCATCCTCCTTCACACAATCCCAGGATTCGTTGTAGAAGCATATATCGAAAAACCATCCGAGACAAGAGCCCCGTCCGCGTTATGCTGCCACAAAGCACATCTCACCTCCTCCTTTAAGAAAGATGCCACGAGCTCACCAGCCTACCAAGAGGAAATACGTCTCATACCTCTACCCCGCCATCCAAACCCCGCACAAGAAACCCTTCTGGAGAAGTTGTATAAGTGTGATCTAAATGCTCATCCGATCTCCGCATCCCCTAGCGCATGCGTCCCACCAGCCTCAATGCTCCGAATGTAGTTCATGTGCCTTCTACCACTGGCCATGGGGTGGAAAAGTGTGTATTGTTGTTCCCCTCCCTTAACCATTTTTGCCTCGACCTTTGTCTCCATTCGGTCTTCTTTATGTCTTCCAGTCGCACATGTTGCAAACATTTGGACCTCTCTTCAGCTTCGCTCGTCAACAAATCCTGCTCATCTTCAAGCGAATCCAATCTAGATATTACCTCTTGTTCCGAAGTTCTCATGTTATATCGTTGCGCTCGAGTTCTATTGAAATCAATAAGGTTCTTACACAATAAAATGAGCTTCGCAGCTAATCAACCGACCGAACATGTTGGCTCTCCCGCCAAATGACATAATCATATTGCAAAAACCATCCTCAAGAAGCCACGACCACTCTAATCTAAAGAAGGAACCCAGTCGCATGTCCTCGCCAGAAGACCACAGGAGCGGAGTATGGTAAGAGTGTGCCTGATGCATGGTTTCAGATTTCGCAAAATTTCGGCGAAATTTCAGTTTCGATAAGGTACCGAAATCTCGAGCGAAATGGCGATATGAGGGCAGTTTCCAGTCATTTCTTCACAAATGGTGGTCGATATGGGCGAAATGTTGTCGAAATTTCGACGAAATTTCGTATCGACAGGGTATCGATATGATATCTGAAACCGATATTTAAACCCTTGGCCTAACGTAGTGCCCACACATCCGTCAGGGGGAAGGCCATTGTTATCTCACAAGAGATAAGAATCTATCAATGTGAGATCTCGATCTTGAGTTTCTCTAGGTGTATCGACAACCGGAAGCATCCACGATCTGCAGGCCATACTCACTAATGAACACCAAAAGAGTCTCACCGCCATCAACCCTGCCTCCCATGTGACGTATGTCCTCCAGATGGAGCATCACATTAAAATCTCCTCCCCAACAATCCAAGCCTCATCGGGATATCTCAGATAAGTCAGACGTAGCTCATCCAGCAAGTCAGAGATGTTGGCTCTAGGGATGAGCATTGGGCTGGGCCGGCCCGACCCAGCCCGAAGCCCAGCCCAAAAAGCCCGGCCCGGCCCGGCCCAGGCCCAAAGGAATATCGGGCCGAGCTTGGGCCCAATATTTAGGCCCAAATTTTTTTTGGGCCGAGCTCGGGCTAGGCTCGGCCCAGCCCGACCCGGCCCAAGGGCCCGATCCGAAGAGGGCCCGAATCCTTTCTCACATCCTACATGCATGAAAACTCCCACCTATTTCATGTGCATTCTCTTCTTGTATCATGTCTTCATACAATGTTAGAAATCAAGAAAGTCAAGCGTGTGACATGAGTTGATGATCAATGTATTCCAATTGAGAATTAATTTTCTTAATTAGTATTTGGTTTAGATTCTTTTGGTTACTCTAGAATTTGTTAGTATTTTTTCAATCAGAACATTTTCCATTATTGTACATTCATCCAATATGGGTCTTATGCCCATTTTTAAACATGTAGGATCTGGTGCACCTGTTATTGTTAACTGGGTAAGTTTGGTTCACTCTTTCAATTTCTATAAATTAGGGACATTCATGGTATCTAGCATTGAGTGCACATGTGTAAATTTGGATTGGTAGAATTGAATTTTAGTTGTTTCACAAGTATTATGGTACATGTTTTAATCAATTTTGGCTTATGTAACTTGAGTTGAGATTAACTTGAAACAAAAGAGTCAAAGTTAATAATATTTAATTGGGAGATGGGCTGGCCCGGCCCAAGCCCGACCCAAAGGAATTGGGTCGGGCTTGGGCTTGGGCCGAACAAAAAAAAATTGCGGGCCTAAGCCCGGACCAAGGCCCGAATTTTTTAAGCGGGCTTGGGCATGGGCCCTTCAAAGCCCGGCCCAGCCCGGCCCATGCTCATCCCTAGTTGGCTCCACTGGGGGGACCATATACATTGGTCACGACCAATCTCATGATGTTTACCTTTCTCTAAAGCAAGACCGAAAGAGAGTGTCTTCCCATGTTATCCCCTTCCACAATGGCAAACATGTCTTCGTTACACCCCACGGCCAAGCCGTGTGATGCCCCCGTAGAGTTGAAGGCTCTGCTCTACGTCAGAAAAGAGCCCCCACTCGAATTCCACAGCTCCCCAAGGCCTTCAGAAATCTTCGTCTCTTGTAATAGCATAGCGTCCACCTTCGCCTCAACACATAGATCCCGAATAATCATTCTCTTCTCCGGTCTCCACACGCCCCTGACATTCCAAGAAATGATATTCAAAAGGAACCGATTCTAGCTCTCGTTGGCGACACCACCTCTAGGCACTCTGCCAAAATCTCATCTAGTCCCAAGTCATGATGCCACCTGATGCTGCCAACTGAGAGATCTAGGCATGTAGCCTCACCCATCTCGTACGTACAGCTACATGCATTGACGCGTGGCCCACCACCTTCCACCACCTCTCCTGCCAGGCGTGGGCCACTGTCTGACGCACCACATGTTCGCTCCAAAGCGCAGCGTACCGCCATCTGCCATCTCATCCTGCTTTCCTTTGACGTAAACCTCAGGTACCGCTTGCCAAACTGCCATGGAGGCAAAAGTCGAAGCGATAGTGCCCCCTTCATGTACCACTTGCCAAACTGCCATGGCGGTGAAAGTCGAAGCGACGCTACCCCCCAGCAGACCTAGCCAATGTCCCTAGAAAGGATGTCATCTCCAAAGTGTTGCCATCAACAGGCATCCTCGCATGCCTGATTCCCTGGAGAGCACTCGAAGAGACATTGCCCCCCGAGAACACCTAGCCAATGTCCCTAGAAAGGACTCCATCTCCAAAGAGTTGCCATCAACAAGCATCCTCGCATGCACGATTCCCTGGAAAGCACTCAAGACCCCCGCCCCCTCAGACTTCACGCAACCGGTAATTGGAGCCAAGGAGCAGAAACACGAGGTCACGCGACCGCAACTCAAGAGTCTAGAGGAGAGGCCCTCATCCGCATTAGAAGTTGGGTCAAAATCGGATTCCGAAGCTGAGGTGAAACCGAGTCTCAAAGCTGAGGCGGAGCCGAATCCCAAAGTAGAAAGGGACTAATTATGGGTCCCTTGAGGCAGGTCTGAGAGTAGACTCGAAGGCCTCCACTCGTACACGAGAGTAAGGGTTCATAAAGAAAGGTATCCGAAGCATGAAACCCAAGCGATAGATCCTCCCCAATTGTCCAACCGAGTACCCGAAGACCCGAACCACCAAAGCTTCCAGAGCCTTTCACATGCGAGATGTGCTCCACATCCCGAGAGGTCACAGGGATTGGAGCTTTGCCACTTCTGGCAGGGTTCAGTGGTGGCCATGAATCCTCCCTAACAGCAATGGTCGCCTCGTCGAGCCAGATCTCTACTAACTCCACACAAAAGGAAGCTCGACCAGCTTTCAACAGGAGCTTCGAGGGCAGGGAGCTCACCCTGGCAGCGAACTCCACTTTCACATGGGCATCCTCGCCCTTCAACGGCCCATAACTCAGGACCGAGACAACCTTCCCAGAATTACCCAGCAAGCCCTCTACCGAGCGAACATCCCTGGCACAAAGAGGCATTCCTTTCAGCACCAGAATCTTGTAGTGTCAATCGTGGGATGATCCATCACGAAGTGTAGGGTGTCGCTATAGAATAGGACGCTATGACTTCCTCATCGGAGAGCCCTTGGGCGCAAACCATAGCGCCATGCATGTGAATGTGTCACCCCAAAACCATTCCCAATCTTCAAGCCAATGCCTGCCATAGCTGCATGCAAGCATTCTGCCTAATCACGACAAACCCCAACCAGCACACACGCCAACAGTCATGCAACCGCCAAAAGTCCATGTGTGACGTATCCATTGTTTTCCTTTGACCACCTCTCTCTATCATAGGCACCTTTCGAGTCCACGCACCATGGGGGTACACCCACCTATGATGGCCTACTCCGCACAAGAAGCACACCATTGCGTTCTTGCAAGCTTAAGCTACATGTCCCTAAGCCCCACTGTTGAAACAATCATTCGAGGCCACGAGAGCAGAACCAGGGGTTTCACGGATCCCTTGTGTCGATAGCCAATGAAGGAGTGGAGGCCGACACGAAGCCCGAACTTGATGAAGAGGTCGCTCCCCTCGCCATCTCAAAGTGACAACTCACCATCTGTCACTTTCCTCAATCGCCCTCGCCCACGCCCTAGACATCCTTGCATTATGATGTCCGTCATATTACATTTATAATCCAGTATAGCCATGATTGGATTTTTTTGTTTTTAAAGCTCATGGTTTAATTTATGAGGGCGTGCACCTTAGTGTTGAATGCCCTTTTTCATTTAAAAAATAGTACCATCTAGATCCAATACCCTCTTAAAGAATGTAAATCCAAACCTATTTGTAACCACAAAATATAATTTACATCGCCCTCCTTTCCTAGCATCGCTGCCCCGTCTGCTTCATGTTAGTCATGTGAGTCTGAGGCGAATCATTTCTACAATAAATGTTATTGTAATCTTTCTATATGTCAATAAAGGTTATTTCACTCCTTATCTGAGATTAAATAAATGAATGCACTATAAGGTCCTTCTATACAATTAGGGTTATGTACCATGGTCATCTTAATGATCATACAGATGTTGATTCAAATGTTGAATCATATAGGCTAGTGCTTGGATGATATCTAAAGAGTTAGATTGAGGACTCATCAAGCACCGTCAAATGATTGCTAAGAAAGGATCTCTAGTCTAAGAAGAATATGGCAATTCTTTTCTAAAGGTTGATACGTAACCGACCTCTTGATGCAGGTCCTCTGCATAGGAATAGAGATTCGGAGGTGTTAGATAAGTTACGTCAAAGAGTTGACTTAACGAGATCGAGATAACCAAGACCTATGACGTATGTTGTCACAATATAAGCGTGTATCCTCTGACCGGATACAGAAGTGTTACTATATGTCTGACTATGTACATTTGGCATGATAGGTTGATGACCTACTCAATGTTTATACACCGGCGAGCTGGTATCATACGAGAGCATATGAGAAATACGATCTCTCAAAGGCACCATACAGGTTCACTATTGAACCGGAAGACACGAGCTCACTCATAAGATATTGGGATCAAATTACATACACGATCGTCTCTCTTTGAAAGCTTGACTGGATTTGAAGGTAGGATATATGCTTTTAGAAAGTATATAATTGATACCAACTCGCAATGGTCAAATGAGAAACTTAATGATCAAACCCTGAAGAAGACAATCCAAAATATGATCTAAAATTTCGGGTTTGATCCAGGTCTTCCAGTATGCAAGATGTACGGGTATTGGGAATACTCGAGGGTGATGTGATTGTAAACGATTGTATAACCGTGACACTTCCATTTCGATGGAGTGATGAAACATATTTGGATTTTAGTAACTCCTCTCAGTAGATTAGTGATCTGATCTAGTCTAAATGTTGGGTATTAACCTAAATATGATTCGATGCAATAAAAAGATTGGATTCATATTGAACAATTAAACAATTATGAGAGGTCCCTGAGATCTGGATTTGAGATACTATCTCAATCCAAGTCCCTACACATGGAATGTACAATCGCCATGTCCTTATCGTCAAGTATCCGCAGAGAAAGCGCATTATTCTTGAAAGATTTCGAGAATAATTATATTATTGATAATGTATCTGAGCACTGGGAAATGGATAACTAAATATGATTTAATTATCATAAATAATGTGAATATGATTCATAATATTTGGATACATGAGAATAGACATCTAAGATAATTAAATATGATTTGGTTATCAAAGATTTGAGTAATGTGGATAACACTATCCATAATAATCATAAATATTATAAATATGATTTATAATATGGAAAGACTTAATTATAAATAGAATTTACAAATTAAATGTTGATGTAAATCGGATTCACATTGAATAATTAATTGCAAATGCTATTTATATTTTATATTGGGTGGTTGAATTTGATTCATAATTGCCGATGGCTTGATTGCAATTGTCAAAAATAATTTGTAAAATTATTTTGATAATTAATTCAATTAATAAAGATTTGATGTAATGATATTATATTAGGATTGGAAAGAGAGTTTTCTCTCTCGAATCCAAGTACGAACGTCTAAGCTCCATAAACGGAAGGAGGCTTTCCCCTTTCCTTTTACATGAAATGTGGATTTATAAATCTACTTTATTTGTGATAATCTATTGATTTAATTGAAATTAAATATGTTAGATTATTTGCAGCATATTTATTTTCTTTTAAATTAATTATTTATTGTAGTAAATTATTGCAACAAAATCCCAACTATTGATTTGAATTACGAGTGCATCTTCACCATCTAATTTAATATAAAAGGAAGGAAGGGTAGTGATATCGCTCCCGCCACCCTAGTTAATTCGAGCAAATTGTTCAAATTAATAATATGTGTTCATTGCAGTTGGATAATGAGAGCGAATCAAAAACCACTTTTAATTAAGGCATGTTAATCTCGAGCGGCAAATTTTTTTTACTTGGTTGGATGTCCAAGGTCGAACTCAGGGAGGCAGTTGTCTCCTTAGGTTGATTTTTAGCAAATTGCAATGTATGATTTTTAGAGAAGATATTTTTGGTCTTTTTTTTATGCAAGACACATGCAAAATCAGACCAAATTTAAAGTTAAATCAGATAAGTGTTCAAATTAAGTCCAAAAATTATGAACTTGGCCAGATGATGAAATGAGATGAAAGTAGACTTCCCTAATTATTTTAGAATTTTCTGACACTAAATTAAATTACTGTGAATTAAAAATGAATGCAGGGTGATTTTCACTAAATTAATTTTAATAATTATCAAATCACAATATTTATGGGAATAAAAATTATCCGAGATAGATCTAAAGATGAGGAATCCAGGAAAATTATCAAACCTTAATTTTGATGTGAAATGAACCTGTTAATAATATATTAAGGAATTCACCAAATGAATTATTTAGGCCTCAAAATGCGTGCAATTTAGATGATATGTAAGGTAAAGCAAATTGTCCTAGATCTAAGGTGATTTTTTTGGAATTTTTGGAGTCACAGAGAAATTACTATCAATTAAAAGATGGAATTGGGCAAAATATAACAAAAATGAACCAATTAATTAATATAAAATTCTACTAATATTACAAAAATATGCCACGTGTCACATAATAAGGAGGACAATGTAAGCTACACAATGCAATTTTTCAAACTCAAAAATGAATTAATATGCATGCCTAAATATGCGTGCAAAGACAAGGGTATAAATGCAATTACAGAAATTTAAATTGTTGAAAATAAAACATGCTGACAAGGACGTTTATGCAATTACCTAGAATGCAGGGAAGGTGGATGCAATTTCTCCACAGATCGCGTGCTCCTCACGTGGGGTGCGCCTGGCAGGGACTGAAGTGCAATATGGAAAACCTTCAGGGGCCTCGATGCAATTGACCCAGGACGCACGTGCAGATCACATGGGGTCCTGAGGCTCAGAGAACTTTGGAGGCTCGGGACGAGGCTCGAGTGACTCTGGAGGCTCGGGTGTTGGCTCGAAAGACGGCTCGGCTAGCTTCGGGGATCCGAGCCTAGAGGTCGGGGAGGAGGCTCGGATCGGGCAACGTGGCGTGCTCTGGACCGTACGATCTGGTGAAGATCGACGGTTGTTGTTGGCTCAGATCAGACGAAGACGTGGATGATCAACGGCCGTCAGATCGAAGAGGATCCAACAGTCGTTGACACTCGATGAAGATGGTTGTGTGGTCGATCTATCGCCGTTGGATCGAGATAAATATAACGACCCTCTGCTGCTCTAGCGATTGGCGACGTGGCGTGATCAGATGCGTGGGATCCGCCTGATCCTACGACTGCTCCGCGAGGCGACGTGCATGGCTCTTAACCGTTCGATCAAGAGGATCGTACGGTGGCTGGACTTCGTGCCCAATGGTCCTCTGCCTCCTGCGGCGGGGGAGGCTGGGCTCCGGCGATGCTGGGCTAGCTCTGCCCTGTCCTCCCGTCATCGGTGAAGGTCGATGGAGGGTCTGAGGTATCTCGGAAGATCAGTGGATGGCTGGCGAAGCGTCTGGTGGACTCAGGAGTGGAGGAGGCGCTCTGGAGCGCGGTGGCAGAGGAGCTCGAATGCAGCTCCGACGAGCCTCTGGCCAATCAAGGAAAGAGCACCTGCAAGGGTTAGAGATATAGCCGAAGCGTGCGTGTGTCCGTGGAGTTATGCTGAGTGAGAGGCGAGGCCTATGGGGGAGTGGGGATGAACTGTGATCGAGCTCCGCCAAGGTGGCGGAGCCGGCGATGGTGGAGGATGAAGTGTATCGTCGCCGTGAACAGAATGTAGCGCGAAGATCCCTACTCCGAGGCGGAGCTCGGAGGATGGTTGGGAGGTGGTGAAGATACGCGGAGGAGTGGAATAAATTAGGAGAAAAATGAAGCAGACAGAGAAGAAGAACGGAGGGGCGGTGAAGGATGCTACCTGGGGAATGGAGCTCAGATCTGTGCTCCTGGTCGTCGCTCGAAGGTCGGTAGTAGGCCTGAGCTCGTGCAGCTCACGGAGGAGGCTGCAGCACGGCGTGGATGACCGTGGATCTCGCCGGAGAAGACGCCCTTTCTTCGCTCAACGTCTCAAGGAATTGTTGTCACCAACTCAAAGGACGGAGCTCAGGGAATCTCTCTGGAATGGCGGATGGGGGTGACAGTGGCCAAAGGCAGGTGATTTATAGGACGATGGTGACGACAGGGGTAGCTGGAAGGTGGCGGTCGTGGTCGTCGTGGGGCGACTCTGGTGGTAGTCGTGAAGAGCGAGGAGCTGGCGAGGATGAGGGAAGAGTGGTGATGGTCGTGGAGCTTCCAGATAGTGGAGGTGGTGGCTGGAGACGCGGGGAAAATAGAAAGGGCAAGGCTTCCGCGCGAGGTGGCGATCGTGGGGAAAGAGACGAGGTCGGAGGTTGACGATGACCATCTGGCCGTTGGATCTGGAGATCCAACTGTGGGGAGCGATGCGCGAAGGGGCGGCGTGGATTAGATCTTGGGCGTAGTGATCGAAGGGTGACTGATGACGCCACGTGTCGCGTTGGAGACGAAGCGCGAGCGGACGGCCGTGATTGACTCCAACGATTGATCGAGTGGTGAACAATCAGCGTGACCGTGGACGGTAGAGATCGAGGCTCAGAAGATGATCAAGCGGAGAAGACGCGGCCACGGGGCGAAAGGAGGGAAGGGCGCTGATGGAGGGTGATAATGAGAAGCGGGGAATGATCGAACGGTTATGGATTAAGAGCGGGCGTGGAGAGCTTGGAGCCGTTGGATCTCAGGAGGAGATCTGACGACGAAGGACGCGGGCGGCTGAAGCAAGGAGGGCGGGCCGCGTGGCGCAATCAGAGGGCGCCACGTGGCCAGCTGTGAGTGGCTGAGAGGAAAAATGAAATTAGAGAGAGAAGGAGGTTGAATTTGGAAAAACTCAAAACATGAAAGTTGTAGATCTTGATGAGATCTACAAGTTTCATGTTGACTAAAAACGGAGATGAGGTCAAATATGATACAAAAATACAGGAATACAAATATACACAGATATAGTATACATAGAGGCCCAAAAACCCAACTTCTTCCTACGAGCTTCGAATTGAATGAAATTAATCTCATTTTAAAGGTCTCTGGATGTGTATTCATCCGAAGGTGAGTAGACCGAATTTGGGGTTGGTACAAGGGAACTATGGGCCTTCTAAGGACCAGGGATTCTAGGTCTTTATTGGGTGTTTTACAAAAGAGATCTCTGACCTTTTTCCCTATATTATTAACTAATGGTGTATATATCATATGGTGTTTTATTCTGGAGGAGATAATAATTGGATATTTTACAAGTGGAATTGGCTTCTTATTTAATGTAAATATGAGTGCTAAAATGCAGATATTATGTTTGCTTGTATGAATGCTAATTATGCACTATAAGGGGAAATATGCTGCTATTTACTCGGGGACAATACTCTATTTTCAACTTTTAGAGTGATGAATCACAGATTCATCAGGTAGCCCTAGCCTTTTCGACTATACAATTGTAAGTGCAACAAATCTCTCTCTCTTCTCATCCACACGTCCAATCCTCTCTCCTAAATATTGTGGTCGTCTACCATATTGTTATTGAGTCCCGCCGTCGTCGCAACGTCGTGCTGCCAAACTAGTAGATCTCTGGCTTCTTCGGTGCTTCTTGCTCGTGAAGAAGGATTTGTATTTTGTGAGACAAATCAGGAGACTCCAACCTCATATTATCAACTCAGATTACGGGAACTTGAGACATGAGGTCTTTGCATTTAGAGACAAGCGATCGCAAACATGCTCCAAAAGGTAATTCCATATCTTGTTTATGATCTCAATGAAATGATATGAGAAGCGTTATCATATCATGTGGTTTCATCAAATTAATTTTATTTAAATTATGTTGCTTCTTGCAACTAGTACGACTAGTTACCCAAGATCGTATTCGATATGATCTATACGCTTCCGTATGCGCTAAGGCCCAAACCCTAGTCTTCAAATGGTATCAGAGTCTTGGTCAAAGGTCTTGAATTTGATACAAACCCAAAAGAAACACGGTTTTGTATATCGAATGCGCGGGGACTCGTTGTTTTTGCATACGATGCATGTTTTGAATCGTTTTTCGATAAAATGGAAAGCTATTATTTATGCACAGTTTTGGATGAATTTTTTGGATAATAAAATGTATTTAGAATGTCTAAATATGTCCCTAAATCAGTAACCAATGGTTGACCCAAAGATGCATGACATTGTTTTTGCAAGTATTCATGGATCTGTAACAAATTAACTTTTGGTTACAATTTTCCCGTCATAAACATGAAATAAACACTTCATTAAGTAGAGAATTAAATCAACCGTCTAAATTTATTCCGTGCAATTCCGACTTCGTTTTCTCTAGATATTCCATATTTTGTGGAGCTGGGTCGAATGAAGATTACTTTCTTAATGTGTTTATCATTCAATGTAAACCAAGGAAATTATGAATTTGCCATGATTAGATTGATGCTTAATATTTATGGAAATATTTGAGTAAACATCAATCACTATTGAATGATTGTTTCATGACAAAACCCTACTTTAACCTATAGTAGTTGTGGGTCAACTTTTACATGCAAAACATATTTGCTTGATATGATTAGAAATTTAAGATCTCAAAATTATTTTAAGATGCCTAAGATTTATAAGAGATTACTATATAGTATAATGTTAGTCATCATAGGAATAATCGATAACACCACAAGTACATTGATCTAACAATTATTGTTCTCAAATAATTATGGAGATGGTGTCTAAGTTGTGAATATATTAATGGGTTACTTAATAGGCAACCTTCGCAGCATTTGGAGTGGAAGCGCTCCGTATTAACATTATCTGTCCAACCTGGCTTGATCCATTTCAATGAAAGGGTAATATGAGTAAGTCAAGTTGTACTCTAATTACTAAAACTCAAGAATAATACGTACTTGTGAGGAATAATACTACAAGGCAATATCAAGCAAACCCTAATTGTTTGTAGGTTGATTGGATTGGATTGATGATTGATAATTGATTTAATATGATGAAATTAATTAGATCCAATTAAAATAAACATTTTATTATGAATAGAGATGTAATTTCATTGGAAGAATTAATTATGGGAATATGATTCATAATGACTAACTAACATTTGATTGGGTCTGGAGGATATAAATGGCATCCATGGTCTCTCGCCAAGGCGAAGGTTTCTGTTGCCATGGATTGTATGCTGGAGACGCCTATCTGAAGTGACAGTTCCTACATAAAAGCGCACATGGATCGGACTCTTTGCTTCTCGAAAGAGTAAAGTTGCATGCGTAGTGACTTTAATGTTGGTTCTTCGTATTATTGAGGTGATATTGGGTGCTTATAGTGAGTTCTATTCATGTTGATGGTTTATTCAATTAACAATGGGACAACATCACTTTAAGGGTGGTGGGTCCATATGTTAAAGATCGAATTGGGAAATACAAGTTGGACATGCAAAGGCAGAATGAGTTCCTGTTTCTTTTTATCCGAGTCATAGTTTCTCATATTATTGGGATATAGCAAAGATAAAAGGGAGATCCCAGAGCTTGCTAAAGATGTAGAGGTAAGTATATCTCTTACTTTGAAAGTGAATAAGGGAATGAGCTTCCAGACATTAAAAGGAAGACTAATTTGATTAAAAAACCTTAATCAGAGAATTTAATTTGAATATATAATTCCTTATAAGTTCTAATATAGTGCATTCTTAATCTCAGATATGATATCCATGAACCCGCTCAATCGACTTATGGAGGACAACCAATTGACCAGACCCAGTTATTCGGACTGGATCCAAAACTTGGACCTTGTTCTTATTGCGGAGCGCATCAACTATGTGCTCACCAAGAACAAGCATACAAGCCCTGCCATTAGAAGAATTAAAATTCAATGAAAAATTTAATAAGTATCACTTGTTGGTTCGATGTTATAATTTGGGGCCTCTGTCTAATATGCTTCGGAAGCAACATACGGACATTAAGAATGCCTGTGATATAATAATGAATCTAAAAGATATTTTCGGTGATGTGAACTGCATGGAGCGCAGTCGGAAGCATGGGTTCTGCAAGTGTTCGGCCCAATAGGTGAAGAAGAGTCGATATGTTGACTCATCCTTTCTAGCTTCCACACAATTGGCATCCAATAAAATGATTGTTTGTCATCACTGCAAAAGGTCAGGGCACTGGATAAGAAATTATTCAAATTATCTGAAAATCTTAGAGAAGGGTGATAATGCCATGACATGTATAAAATCTACTTTTATCATTGAAATCAATTTTCTCATAGGATGAGAAGGTAGTTGGATCATTGATTCTGGTGCATATGTTCATGTATGCAATTTGTTGCACCTATTTCAGAAAATTAGGAATCTTGATGAAGGGGAGATAGTCATCCAGATGGGATCTAATGCAATTATTACAGCAGTCGCTGTCGGGATCTACAGACAATCTTTATCTAGTGGGAGAGTCCTAGTACTTAAAGAATGTCTTTATATTCCGGATGTTAGAAGGAACCTATTATCTGTATCTAAACTAGTTAGAAATGGATATTCATTCTTATTCAGTGAAAAGCTTGTCATAAGCCGTTATGATAAACATATTGCTTTATGAATTGTGCATTAATGAATCTATCATGAGCGTATCACCCACTAATAAAAATCTGAAGAGAACCAAAGAGATGAAAATCATTCAAACATGATATGGAATCAAAGACTTGGTCATTTATCTGTTGATAAGAGCAATAGATTGACAATAGATGGACCCTTAGATTTTCTAAAAGTCCAAACTTAATCTACCTGTGAACATTGTCTTAGAGGTAAAATGATCAAAACACCCTTCCGTAACAAGATTACACGATGCAAGGGTATTCTTGACCTAGTGCACACCAATGTATGCGGTCCCTTCTGTCCCGCAACCCAAAATGGATATCAATATTACTTGACGTTTACTGATGACCATTCGTGATGCAGAACGATTTTCGCGGCGTCGAAATAATAATATTTTTTGGGGTGGATTTTTGGTAGAAGAAAGAGAGAGGGGTTGAGAAGGGAAAGTAGAGGGGTTGAGAAGAGAACTCGCCAAGAATACGAGAGGTTGAAGGAGGAGAACCGCGGAGATCGCGTGGAGAGGGAGAGAGGAGAAAGGGGGAGATAAAGAGATAAACTCAATTTTTCATAATACTTGACTGAATAAAAATACTGGACCCTCATCCCTTTATATAGGAGGGATGGCCTTACAAAAATAGTAAATTAATTAAATTGACAACCGACTTGACTAAACTGACTCTAACTAATTAATTGACCCACTTTCAAATTAAAAATCTACGAAATAAACGTTGAGATCACAGGCGATCTCAATTATTTAATTAGACCATTACGACCACTAAAAAACGTAAATAAAATTGACTACTAATAAATTAAATAAATATGGCCCTATAATTTGGGATCACGCTGCATCAACTCTCCTCCGCTTTTAAAAATTCGGCTCCTGACGAATTGCGGGATCTGCAGGCTTGGAGGATGATTCGGCGCATTCCGTCGTCTTCTGGAAGAACTGATGTGGAGCGAACGGCAGAATCCATACGTGGGCGGGGATGATGCGGCCGTCGTGGTTGAAGAACATGTGCGGCGCAAATGGCGGCGTCGTTTTGATTGTTGTCTCCTTATGATGCTCGAAAGATTGATGCGGCATGGAGAATATGGCCCTTGGAGAATCCATAGTGAAGCAATGGCACAAGGAGAGGAAAAGAGGAGATGTGGCTAAGGAATGAAGCCATGGGATCCTTTTATAAGGGAAACCCAAGGTCCTAGTCCTATTTGGATAGGGAAAATCCCCTGATTTCCTAATTACAGCCCTCTTTTTTAAATATTTCGGCCGCCAGGGGTGTGTGTGAAAATTTCGCGCCCCTTATTCTTTCTTTCCTTCCTATGGCTTTTGAACTCTCTGTAAATATGGGAAATTTGGGGTTTTTTCTCGCAATTTTTCCCACTTAATTTCCATCCCCACCAACCATGGGATTGACATCCCGTGACATTCGCCCCTTTGGTTAGGGCTTCCCGTGGGAGACGCGGTATCGGGAGGCGGCAGGAGTCGCTCGAGATCTCGCGCAGCGGCTTGGGGCAGCGGTTCTGCTGGGGCAGCTCTGCGGGGAGGCGGGGATCACGCGGGGCTCGCGCGAGGATGGCCGCGGGGGTGGCGATGGGCTGGAAGATGGCGCTGGCGCGGGGACCTGTGGCGAGGGAGGGCGACGAGAGGGAAGCGCGGGGCGAGGCGAGCACGCGGGGAGGGGAGGGTCGACCGACGGCGGTGGCGACTCGGTGAGGGGAAAGAGTCGGCGGCATGGTGAAGAGAGGTTCTGGAGGGGGGGGTCGAGAAGGGGGGTCGGCACTGTGAAGGGGGAGGAAAGGAGGCGGCGATGGGAAAGTTAGGGTTGGGAGAGGGACACGGGATGGCACAGGAAGGGGCCGCGGCATGTGGCCGTGGGGTTGCAGCAGGGCTTTGGGGAGGGGTTGGGAGCGGTGGGGGGCGCAGCTGTGGGTGGAGGGGGTTTTGCGGCAGGGGTGGTGGCGCGGGCTGGTGGGGTTTTCCGCGAGGTTGGCGGGGAAGGGGCTGGAGGGTTGCGAGATGAGGGGTGGCGGGGCTGTGGTCGGTGGTGGTGCCGTGGGGGGGGGGGGTATGGGGCTGTCGGGGGGGTTGTCGGGGTGGGGTTGACGGCCGCGCGGGCCGGGGAAGGCAGGAGAGGTACCTGGGAATGCTGGGATTGTGCCGGGACGGTCGACGGGACCAAGAGGACCGATTTCAGTGGCAAAATCGAGTCTGGAAGGTGCTGGACAGCAGCCGAATCGTCTTCTTTGGCGATGTTTTCTTCGTCGGTTAGCGCGTCCAGCCATGCTTGAACCTTCAGGGATGCCGTAAGACGCTTTTTGTACTTCCGTTGACGCGAACGCGCATGCGGCCCATGAGATATGCGGTTGAGATCAAGCTTCAAACGCCAATATGCCACGGGATCGTTGAATCGTAGGAACGATTCAATATCCATGCTCTGATACCAAATGATGCAGAACGATTTTCGCGGCGTCGAAATAATAATATTTTTTGGGGTGGATTTTTGGTAGAAGAAAGAGAGGGGTTGAGAAGGGAAAGTAGAGGGGTTGAGAAGAGAACTCGCCGGGAATACGAGAGGTTGAAGGAGGAGAACCGCGGAGATCGCGTGGAGAGGGAGAGAGGAGAAAGGGGGACATAAAGAGATAAACTCAATTTTTCATAATACTTGACTGAATAAAAATACTGGACCCTCATCCCTTTATATAGGAGGGATGGCCTTACAAAAATAGTAAATTAATTAAATTGACAACCGACTTGCCTAAACTGACTCTAACTAATTAATTGACCCACTTTCAAATTAAAAATCTACGAAATAAACGTTGAGATCACAGGCGATCTCAATTATATAATTAGACCATTACGACCACTAAAAAACGTAAATAAAATTGACTACTAATAAATTAAATAAAATTGAATACAATTAGTTATCTCTTTCCCTCTCTCTCTCTCCTCTCTCCTCACGCGATCTCCGCGGTTCTCCTCCTTCAACCTCTCGTTACCGACGAGTTCTCTTCTCAAGACTGACGGCAGCGGCTTCGACGGGTGGAGGCCTCGATTGGGCGTCGCGGTAGGCCTCAAAGTTGGCCATTAGGTCCCGAAACATTGATGACATGGATCGGAAGTTGTTCTGCAAATCACGTACCATGTGCTCCGCCTCTTTGAAGGAGGTGTCGATGGTGGAGATGGCTCGTCGTGTTTGTTCGGATGAACGACGGTGTCGGTGCGAGCGCCGGGATGGATCGTTAGATCGTGAGGACGATCTAAATGCCATGCTCTGATACCAAATGATGCAGAACGATTTTCGCAGCGTCGAAATAATAATATTTTTTGGGGTGGATTTTTGGTAGAAGAAAGAGAGGGGTTGAGAAGGGAAAGTAGAGGGGTTGAGAAGAGAACTCGCCGGGAATACGAGAGGTTGAAGGAGGAGAACCGCGGAGATCGTGTGGAGAGTGAGAGAGGAGAAAGGGGGAGATAAAGAGATAAACTCAATTTTTCATAATACTTGACTGAATAAAAATACTGGACCCTCATCCCTTTATATAGGAGGGATGGCCTTACAAAAATAGTAAATTAATTATATTGACAACCAACTTGCCTAAACTGACTCTAACTAATTAATTGACCCACTTTCAAATTAAAAATCTACGAAATAAACGTTGAGATCACACGCGATCTCAATTATTTAATTAGACCAATACGACCACTAAAAAACGTAAATAAAATTGACTACTAATAAAATTAAATAAATATGGCCCTATAATTTGGGATCACGCTGCATTAATTCGTGATATGTTTTTATCTTCTTATTATATCATAAATGTGAAATATTTAAAAAGTTCAAAGAATTCATAACTTTGGTTGAGAACCAAATCGATAGAAAGATTAAACGGATTCGATCTGACCGAGGTGGTGAGTACCTCTCAGATGAATTCAAGGAATACCTCAAAGAGAGAGGAATTGTGGCCAATCTCACTCCTCATGAACTCTCCAACTTAATAGTGTTGCTGAAAGATGCAACAGGACCATCATGGACTCAATTTCTAGGGATATGTAGTAGACTGAAATATAGATCTTGAACAAGATTCCTAGCAAATTTGTACCCAAAGCCCCTAATGAGCCTTGGTATGGAACCAAGCCCAGTGTTAATTACTTAAAAATTTTGGGTTGCTTGGTCTATACGAAGAACGTAGATGCAAGTTAAAATCTCGCACTAGAGTGCTACTTCATTGTGTATGTAAAGAATGGTATTGGATACCAACTTTGCGACCTTGAGACTCAAAAGGTTGTCGTCTCTAGAGATGTAAAATATATGAAGGATGACTTCCATAAGAGTTAAGACAAAAATGACGTAAAGGAACTCATTGCATCCCATAAGGATGATGAGCTTCCTGAACCAGAAACTGAAGAAGTAAATGAAGATGTAACACCCATACCTCTTTTTTGGTTGTACATCAGTCGCGGTTTGGGAGCATGCGATTGAGCCTTGACTTCGATCAGGGGACAACGTGTCGTACAGGAATTCGGTGAAATCGGCTTGTGGCGATTCTCAAGAGGATGCAGCTATTCCTTTTCCCCTGCTTTGGGCCATTTGGTGTGCTAGAAACAAGAAAATCTTTTAGAACCGACAGGTGCATCTATGGTAAAACGTGCAGCTCTGTTTTTCTATTTTGGTTCTGTTAAACCATCTCTGTAATCGTTATCTCTTTTGATTGAATAAATTAGTGGTGGGTTCCAATCTTGGGACTGCACCCTCTTTATCCTCAAAAAAAATGTTGCTTGTTTGAGATTTCCATATCATAATAAGTTTGAAATACCCAACTGGAATTCTATTCTAGTACATATGTAACCTTCAGAAAGATCAGCATATCATATACATATTCATAAAATGTCATTTAATTCTGCTAATACAACTCATCATAATCCAAGAATACACAATACTGTCATTTGTGTCCCAAGTGGCATACTTTCATGTATTCACAACTCGCTCGAGCAAGAGAAGAAAGCATTCTTTGTCGTACCTCGGTACGATCATGGAAATCATCGTCGACCTTTTTGGATAATTGGTCTCATCCAACTTCTTATCGAACGAAATGAGCGTAGACACGTAGTCTCGTCATCTTATCCCTCGGATGTTACCTCGGATTCTACATTTTCTTTGTTGTGGCGATACTTGTGTTTGTAGTGCAAGAATTATGGTAATGATATAGATTATACTACATGAAGTACGACTCCTTGAGTAGCACGCTCCCAAAATGCCTAAACCCAAGCTGTCAAGTACTAATTCCCCACTCTTATAACGCACCCTCACACTATGTAAGTTTTCGATAAAGCCTTCACATCACTGACAACCAGGCATATTACAGTCTTATCATGTTCCTGACTGGAAATGGTAAAGCATTTCCATATTTGCCATCATTGATTTACCAAATAACACATGTGGCAAGATTATGATTTTGGTGATAATAAACTGCCTTACGAAGTTGGCACGTTTCATCGCAATAAATTTAAATTCCATGCCAGAAAAGCTTGCTAAATTATGCATTGCAGGTATGATTTGTCTCAATGATATCCCAAAAGAGGTAGCTCCAGATCTAGATTCACAGTTTAACTCACATTACTAGGACAAATTCATGGAAGCATTTGGCACACATCTTTATTTATGTACAAGTAACTTCATCAAATCGAATGTAGGTCGAAACGCACTATTCAAGCTTCTAGGACATAATACAAGCATTTTAGAAGGGAAAGAACAGTGGATTAAGCAATAATCTATTGCAAAATTCACCTACACCAACAGTTAACATGCAAGTATTAGCATGGCACCTTTTGAAGCATTATATGGGTGTAGGTGCATCATTCAATCATTTATGATTATAAAAAGTTGGGATGAGGAACCTCTACGGTTCTGATTGAATCAAGGAAACACAAAGCTTTAGAGCTTGCTTGAAAAAGATTGTTAGATAGGAGTGGGGACCTCGACTTTGAGGTATAAAGGAATACATAGGTCCAATTTGCAAAGGAAGTTGGCACCCATGTTTATGAGTTTGTTAAAATTTTATTCAGAAGATAATAAAGTTGTATACAAACTTGCACTTCTTTTACTTCCTTCACACCAATTTGCAATACATGGGGTCCGTTTGGTTACTAGGTTACCCCAAGGTAATCCGACTTACCCCCCTCCATTCTTGGATTGGAATTCCATCACAAATTAATGTGAGATCACATCATAATCCTTATTCCAACCCTCTCCAACTCTCATAACCATCCAAACAACTAGTATTCACAAGAGGTTATCCAAACCCACCCAATCCAAGTAACCAAACGTACACATGGTGTCTTTAATTGTATTAACTCTAAAGACATATAATAGGTTCTCCAAGCATATTATCAACTATGATAATCCAGGTTGAACCAAACCTGAATTACTTAAAAACTCTCGTACAAATCTTAAATAAAGATAATTGATCCGACCTTCTTAAGAATTAATGTGAATTTTAAAATGAAGAAGTTGATAGTTTATTAAATTCATCATTAACCCTTAGCATTCGTCATTATGATAACCAATCAGTGTTAAGTCTAATAGCAATTAAAGTTAAGAAACATAATTAGAAAACCTACTCGCGACTAGTGCATGTAATCACGGTTAATTATAATTAGCTCTAATTAGTAGGAACTAATCACAATTGGCACTTCATCATTAACAAAAGCATATGCTTTGGATAAACATGCTCAAGACCATACGCATTTTAGCAAATGATTTTCAAGATGACATCATTGATAATTAGGAGGTAATGTCTTCATGGTGTACACGTAGTTGTTTGAGATTCATCTGTATCAATGATGAATAGCCATTCATCTACCTTTATTCTTGCATTTTGTCTTTAAATCCCTATCAAAACAACCGTAAATACAGTTAACTTGTGCAAATTATCATTCATTATTCTTCTGTAACTGGTCTCTAATTACTGTATAAATCCATGTATTTAAATCCAGATAAAAGAATAAAGAAAGAAAAAGAAAATAAATGAAGTATCGAAGTACTGAATGACCCTAAGCCCAGAGACCAAGTCAATATTGACTGGGCCAACAAGGAATAAAGTAGGTGGAGATAAAGGTCGGATATTGTATATAAAACCCTAAATGAAAATACCCATTTTTACACCATTTTATTCTTTATTTTTTACGCTCCAAATAATAAAATTTTCAATATAAAACTTTTACATAATAATATATAGAAAACTACAAAAAATTGCCAATAATAATGCATAGTGTAATTGGGACACACAGATGAAAAAGGCACAAACCAAACTTCACATATCATATATCTACTCCATATAAGCTCAAAATTCACCAACTCACATCCATCGTATAATTAAACCGCATAGCTTGCTTTTTGTGGAACATGCTTCAAAATGAATTCAACATAATTCCACTTACATTTTGATTCTATTATAATAGTGTAGACATATTGTGCTTTTACACAAACAAAACTTTCTCACTTGATTTTTATATTTTGATTAAAAAAATAATAAAAAGAAAGAAAATCAAATTAAAGATCCAATTTATAAAATTATATAGGAAATATAAAATGAATATAAGAATCTAAACATAATATATAAAAATATAAAACGAAACTATAATAAAAACTAATCCGGTGTTGCTCAGAAGCCTAGGCGTATCCACTCTAGTACAAGACAAAAGAAAGTGGTTGATGGAGAAGAAAGCGAAGAAGCTGCGTTACAAGATCTTTCCCTCAATCTAGTACTACTTCTCAAAAAGAGCAGGCCTTTAGCCTGCAAGAATTATACAAATTATCTATCTAATGAAAGTGATTTCATTAAAAATAAAGTTAAGATGCAAAAGCCAGCTTTCTGAGGTCTCATTGTACTATGTATTGGTGTATTTTATTCATATATTTTATTCTTTATATTTTTATTGTTTCTATATTTTTAAATAATTGTAAATACTACGTCTTCAAGAGACTAAATGGGTTGGAGAGAAGCAAGGGAGATCGAGAAGACAGTCTTTAAACTTTGGTATTCAGGTAAAGATAAGTATAGAAACGGTGTTGGAGTGGTTGTTCATAAGGATTTGAAGGATTGTATGCTTGACGTGCAAAGATTCGGGGATCGGATTATTTTGCTAAAATTGATGCTTGAAGAAGAAATTCTGAATATCATCTTAGTTATGCTAATATATTTTATTCTTTACATTTTTACTCTTTCTATATTTTTAAATAATTGTAAATACTATGTCTTCAAGAGACTAAATGGATTGGAAAGAAAGCAAGGGAGATCGAGAAGGCATGCTTTAAACGTTGGTATTCATGTAAAGATAAGGGTAGAAACGGTGTTAGAGTGGTTGTTCATAAGGATTTGAAGGATTGTGTGGTTGAGGTGCAAAGATTCCGAGATCGGATTATTTTGCTAAAATTAATGCTTGAAGAAGAAATTCTGAATATCATCTCAGTTTATGCACTGCAAATTGGTTTAGATGAAAGGACTAAACGAGCATTTTGGGAGGATCTGGATAAGATTTTACAAGAAATCCCACAAAGAGAGATGATTTGTATAGGTGGGGATCTTAATGGACATGTGAGAAAATATGCTTCAGGGTATGCTAGTGTTCATGGAGGACATGGTTTTGGGGATAGAAATGAAGAGGGAAAAGTCATTCTGGATTTTGTAACGGCTTATGATCTTTTCATAGCAAACGCTCTCTTCAAGAAGAGGGAGGAGCATTTAATTACTTATAAGAGTGGGCCAACTAAAACATAGATAGAATACTTTGCGTTAAGGAGAAGAGATCGGTTGTGTTGTAAAGACTGCAAAGTAATCCCAGGAGAGAGTTTGACAACCAAACATCGCTTGTTAGTGGCTGGTAAAGGAAATGAAGGTTCCTAAGATCACTAGAACTAGATGGTGGAATCTTCCACTGAAGCAATCAAGCTTCAGGGAGAAGGTTTTAGAAGACTCATCTTGGGATTGTAGCGGAAGTGCAAACGAGATGTGGGTTATCCGAAAGGTATCCAAAGAGATACTAGACGAGTCAAAGGGAGGAGCTCCAGGTCAAAAGGAGGCTTGGTGGTGGAGTGAAGGGGTGTGAGATAAGCTAAAAATTAAAAGAGCATGCTTAAGGATAGAACAGAGGAAACTGTCACAAACTACAAAATAGCGAAGAAGGAAGCCAGTGTTGCAGAAGACGGTATTCGGTATTCAGTCGGAGGGGTCACTGAATAGAGAATAATCGGTATTCGGGCGACTATTCGGAATTATTCGGTTTTGTATTTTTTTAATATAAAAATTATTCATAATACATATATCCTTATATTTTTATACATATATGGTCATTAGTTAACATGAATCCAAGATAAAAGTACCAATCAATATAATAGATATATAGAATTTGACATTTGTTATGATACCGTGGTAAAATGTAGCCCATAAAAACTGAAAACTGAAAATAAAAAAATCAAAAAATCAAAAGTCAAACTCCAGTCGGCCTAATAGTCGGGCCAGTCGGGCGACTCTTCGGTCGGGCCGACTATTGACCGAATGGAGATCTATTCAGTCGGGGACCCCCCCGCACCGCATAGTCGGACCGACTATTCAGGATAGTCGGCCAACTATTGCAACACTGAAGGAAGCAAAGAAGATTGTAAGCGAAGCTAAGTCAAAAGCTTATGAAGTTTTTATAAAAAAAATCCCGACTCTAAGGAGGGCCAGAAGGATATATCCGGGTTGGCCAAAGCAAAAGAAAGAAAGACCAAAGACCTTTCTCATGTGAGATGCATTAAGGACGAGGAAGGTCGCGTGCTTGTTACTCAGGACATAGAGACTAGATGGGAGCAGTACTTCCATAAACTTTTCATTGGGGAAGGAAATAGAGAGATCACTTTGGGTGATCTAGCTAGTAGTGAAAGTTACTTGAATCATACAAGCTATAGACGAATACAAAGAAAAGAAGTAGAGGAGGCTTTGAAGGTTATGAGACCTGGGAAAGGTGTAGGACCGGATGACATCCCTGTAGAAGTATGGAGAGTTTTAGGTGAGCGCAGTTTGACTTGGCTTACGAATCTATTCAATGTTATTTGGCGAAGCAAGAAATGCCTGAAAATTGGAGGAGTATCGTGGTGCCTCTTTGTAAGAATAAAGGAGACATTCAAAATTGTTCAAATTACAGAGGTATCAAGCTGATGAGTCATACTATGAAAATTTGGGAACGTGTGATCGAAAGAATGTTGAGGCAAACTTCCAACGTAAAAGAAAACCAATTCGGATTCATGCCAGGTCGCTCAACTATTGAAGCCATCGGTTTGTTGAGGAGAACAATGGAGATTTATAGAGTTAAAAGGAAGAACCTCTATATGATCTTTATTGATTTGGAGAAGGCTTATGATTCTGTCCCACAAGAGATATTGTGGAGAGTTTTGGAGAAGAAGAGAGAAGTACACGTCCTATACATTAACCTCATAAAGGATATGTATGATAGGGTTTTATCTTGTGTACGGACCCCGTATGGGAAGACTGACTATATTGACATCAACATTTGTCCATACCAAGGTTCAACTTTGAGTACATTTCTTTTTACTTTGATTATGGACGAGTTGACAAGTCACTTTCAGGATGAGTTACCTTGGTGTATGTTATTTGCTGATGATATTGTGTTGATTGACGAGACTAGAGATGGAGTAAATAAGAAGCTCGAGGTATGGAGACTAAATGATTTCGTATAAGTATGGCTAAGATGGAATATATGGAGTGCACCTTTGATGGAAACAATAGTAAAGGAATTGAGGAGAAGATTGGTGACAATAACATTCGAAAGAGATTATTTTAGATATCCGGGATCTATTTTGCAACAGGATGGGGAAATTGAAGGAGATGTTACTAATAGAATAAATGCAGGCTGGCTAAAGTGGAGAAGAGCCTCTGTTGTTCCCTGTGATAAGAAAATTCCTTTAAAATTTAAGGGAAAATTTTACAAAGCAGTCGTGAGACCTGCTATGCTCTATGGATCTGAATGTTGGCTTGTGAACCATAGACATGTGCAGAGAATGGTTGTAGCAAAAATGAAAATGCTAAGGTTGATGTGTGGACACACACGTAAAGATCGGATTCGGAATGATGCAATCAGAAAGAAAGTTGGTGTAGCTCTGATCGAGGATGAGATGTGAGAAAACTGCTTAAGATGGTTTGGTCATTTGCAAAGATCAGCGGATGCACCAGTTAGGAGATACGAGTGTAGGGGTGTAAAGCCGGTTAAGAGAGAGAGAGGATGACCCAAGAAGTGTTGGAAAGAGACTATACGAAGGAATCTTAGTTTTTTTGGATATAAGCCCGAAGTTGACCCAAGATAGATCTGAATGGAGGCGAAGAATCCATGTAACCGACCCGACTTAATCGTGGGAAAAGGCTTTGTTGTTCTTGTAAATATTTTTTAAAACATATTATAAATATAAACATAAAATAAAACGATTAAAATGCACTTGAAATAAATAATACATTAAAGTTTATACGTATACTATACCTATAGTGTATACACATACAATTACTTATGTATGCAAATAAAATCAGAAAATAAAATAAAAATATGTAATTATGTATGTAGTTATATTATAAAAAAAGTTCTAAGCCTTCTTCCACTATGAGTAGTGTCGGCTACATGGATTCTTGCTCAAATCCATGTTGAAAGATGCGACTATTTTTTACGTTGGCTGTCGAGTACCTAACGCAACCCCTGCAAGAGGGGGATTTGAACCCTGGTCTTTTGGATGGCAGACACACTGCACTACCACCATACCATTTAAGTGGGTACTATGTAGTTATATTATAAATATATAAAATACGTACATATGATAACAAGAATTAAAAATACAAAATAAAAAATAAAATACCAAAAATAGGTAAATATACCTATGAATACACATGTAAATACTAACATCCTACAACTAAAGTTATATAATAAATAAAAATCACTATAAAATAGTTTATAAAATTAAAAACAGTTTTCATGTTTTGAGTTTTAATTAAGAATATCATTTATTATTTTTTATTGAATTAATAAGGGATTTAACCCCTATTTTATCCTGATTCGATCCTACGTGGGCCAATCAAGACTCAAGGACTGTTAACTTCGGGTCAACTGTCTGTGCCCGATCCTCTAACTCTGTCAAAGTCACGAGGTGCCCTACTTCTTCAAAATACCACTCTTCCTCCACTCCTCCATATCCCTCGAGGCATCTACCATTCTGATCAGCATATCTCCATCTTCCATGCCTATTTCCTAGCTTCCACCAACCACTTCCCCACCTCACGCAATCTCCTCCTAAATCCTCTCATCACCATGTTTATAAATAAACACAGCCACCCCTTTTTGCATTTTTGATCTCTCTTCCTCCATAACCCCAAACCAAAGGCAACTTTTGATGATGAGCCTTGATGACAGCAAGTGCTTCTCAACCCTATCGACGAGGATAAGGCGGTCGGAGAGCTTGATCCAGCCGGAGATCAGCTCAGACGAGATTTTCATCTTCTCCAAGTAATATTGGTGAGCCGATAGCTTTAGGTTTTTAGATCGTATTTTCAATCCTTAGGTTAGTTTCGCATTTAATTTCATATCATTGCCCGTTCTTTACTGTAATTTAATCCAATCGTAGTTGGTTGGCGCTAGTGCTCCGACCATTGTGTTCATCGTGTTTCGACTGCTTATTCGACCCGCCAACATCCTCATCACTTTCCTCGTCATCTCTACATCACAATACCTCGCTCAATGCAACATGATCTATCCTACATCGATGATTCGAGCCTCAGCTCCGCCGCTCGTCGAAGGCTCGTCGCTCCACCTCATTTTCATGCTTGCAGCTATATTTTCGGTTAGAGGAAGTAGCCCTCGAGCCACTTAGTGTTTATGTGCAGGAGCCAGGCTCATTAAAGCAATCTGGAGCTCGATTAGACCGAAGAACAGGAGGCCCATGTCGTCTGAGCAGAACGCCACTTCAGGCCTCCTCCGACAATGCCCGGAGCATTTAGAGCAGACCTTCAGGTGTGGGAGCATCCCACAAGGGGATTGAGCTGGCCAGGAACACCGGAGACGGTCGGAAGAAGCGGCAATCAAAGATCAAACGAGGAACAGGGAAGTGTTCTTCCATGGTCTTCGTGACGTCTCCATCATCGTCCAATCAGAGGAACGACACAGATCTAATCTAGGTCGTTGGCTTTAAATTGAAACGATGCACATCGAGGGTCGTCGGATATTAAGTAAAGGCACGTGGACATCCCTAGACAACACATCTCCGCCAGCACGTGCGCCTCACACACCTTTTGGGGTAATTACATTCAAGCCTCCATGTCTTTTTGTATTTCCGTTTAGTTCTGTAAATACAAAATTAAATGTAATAATTTTAGTGTAAATTGCATGCCAGATTCCACTCCTAAAAAATTGCAAAAAGGTCCTTCCACCTCACGTGCATCGACATGTGAAGCCCTGTAAATTTTGCATAAGTGTTATTAAGTTCCTGGGACCTATTATTTAATGCATTAATAGTTTATTTAATTTGCAATGAGGTCCCTATGAACTGTGACCATAGTTTTAAAAAGCGCCGCCTCGAGGCGCTGAGGCGTACGCCTCGAGGTGAGGCGAGCCTAAAGCGCCTCGAGGCATGCGCCTCGAGACCTACTGCTGGTGCGTACGCCTCATGTCTTCGTGAGGCGCTCGAGGCGTGAGGCGCTCGAGGCGAGGCGGAGGCGTAAGCCTCGAGCATGAGGCTTTTTTTTTAACTTTTTGGTTGTGTGCTTTGCACATGACCCTATTTTTCCTTAAGCATTATTTTTTTAATGTTTGTGTTTTTGTTTCCATGTTAAACCTTGCATATTTCTATATGTAGCTCCATGTAAAGAGAAGAGATCGCTTGAAACAAATAAAATTCTGTGATCTTGTATATATCATGTTCAATTTATCATGCATTTGCACATAATAGTTCTATTGCATACATATTTGAGTTTGAATTATTATAAGTATTTTATATTAGTTGCAAGTTTGAATGTTGCTGGCTCCATGGTCACCAAATCTTTAGCACTATATCATATTGAGAGCCATGACTTTCCAGATATATGGGTCCATCTAGTATTTAGCTTGGAAAATTTTCTTATCAATATCTGCGACATACATTGCATTAGCCACAAAGAACTGGCACATCAATATTTTTGGCATTAATATAAAGTTGTGAATCTTAAAATAGTTATTCCAAGATTGTTAGTTGCGAATCTTAGAATAAGCGCTTATGTATTGTATCTCTTACTAATGTAAAATTATTTTTGAATATGTTTTTGGCCAAACTTAATATTATTATATGCTTTTTTAATGTATTTTGCTTTTATTTTATAATTTTTTTCAAAAAATTGAGGCTTACGCCTCGACCGCCTCGAGGCTTACGCCTCGCCTCAATTTTAGAGAAAACGCCTCGGACCGCCTCGCGCTTTTTTAAACCTTGACTGTGACTTTTATTGTTGTGTATATTTGGCATTATAAATATTTTTATTGCTTCAAATTTTGTAGGAAAATTAAGTTAAATGCCTAACATGATGCATGATGCTTGTACTCACATAATTTTTATTTGACATTTTAGTTAATCTTTCTATTTATTAAAAATACAAAAAGGTGTTTCATTCCATGTCTAGATATTAAAATCCAAAAAAATAAAAACACAACTCTGAAAATTCCCATAAAATCGCATTATCTATATTATTATATACTTCCATATATCCAAAATTCCTTAAAAACACAAGATAAAACTTGAAAATTACAAAATCCTAAAAACCTTATAAAAATTTGTAAAAATTAAAGAAAAATCCAAAAATATATATTTCTGTTTGTGAATCTTCTATGTTATATATACTATATATTAAAAATAGTTTTAGGTTAATTTTGAACATATTTATATTTATTAAACCTAAAAAAATCTCAGATAATTATTCTATTCACTATTTTAGTATATTTATTACTTTAAAAATACATGAAATTAGTAAAAATTCTAGAAAAATCAATAAAACAGATAAAATATAAAAGGAAAATACTTTATTTTATGTATTTTGACTATATGTTGATATATTTAAAAATATAACACCCTATGTATATTATAGAAGCTGGGAGCCTACACCCGAGGTGTAGGTAACCACCTACACCCTGCTTTTTCCATTATTTTTAGATTTTTTGAAGGAAAACTTAGGGGGATTTGCTTAATATATTGAGGGAAATAAGTGTTTTAAGTTTCATGCAAAGCAAACATTCCTAACACGTTCATTTAGAAGGTGTCAATTTTATCAATTTTAAGACCGTTAAAATTTGGTAGTCTTGATAGAGATGACATAAGTCAAGAATTAAGTTAAATTTGAAATGACAACGTGGTGATATAATACACCCCGGGTCTAGGCTCCCTGTTTCCATATACTATATACCTTATCTATTACTTATATTATATATAGTCCATTATATATATATTATTTTAAATTTTAAAAATAAATTAAAATTTTGCCAAATTAAAAAGAAAAATTAAAACTAAAAATCTAAAAAATATATAACAATTAAAAAACCATAAAAATTAACTATAATTAAAAAACCCACAAAAATTATAAAAATAAAAGGCATAAAAATAAGAAAATAAACAAGAAATAAATATTAATTAAAAATAAGAAATTATTAATTTCTCAATCTATACAATTAGCTCCCTGAGTTCGATATTCTCTAGTGCTTGTCACTGTACACATATTTAGTAGAGTTTAAATAAAAATAAATAAATTTTGACTCACTTCACATTGATTGATGATCTTTTATTGTCGGTTATTTATTAATTAATACGTATTTTGAGTCTGGTCACACAGTGACTGCTATATGATATATCAGATTAGTAGACCAGTCAAAACCTAAGTTGTCAAATGGTATTGTTATCGAGGAGCAACGTGTATATTATACATAGCTAACTATTTTTCATTTTCCTACTTTATTTTTTTTTATTCAATAACTGCTTATATGTGTTAATCCATCTCTTTTGTTGACTTTGTTGTGAGGGTCCGTAGAGCAAGGGTAACTTTCTTAGGAGACTTAGATTAGAGCACCTAAGTGACGCGGAGGCCGGCTCCTTCACGAGCCAATAGGAGAGAGCATTAAATCCGGCAGGAGACCAAGAGGAGCAGAAGCAACGCAACTTAGAATTAGTATAGTTTTTTATTTTTATTTTAGTGAGAGAGACATTTATTATTTGTAATAATACAAGAAAAGACACTGGGCACATGAACTTTACATGTTCATTTCATCAGGTGATTGTTCATCTAGGGGACCCGACCGTATTTCTCGTGTTTTATTCACTTTTTATATTTTATCCTATATATTTTTCTCATTATTTTATTTTGTTTCCCACGATTTATGCTTTTTACCTTTTTTCTATTTTACATCTTCGTTGATTGAGCCCCTAGATACTTAGTATTGCTTGCTCGGTACTTAGGTCCAAAGCCTAATTATATTCCATGTTCCTATAGTTCATTACGCTTGAATCTAGTCAAATTAACTGGTGTTTCACAATAATAGCAATTCCTGTTTAGTGTGATTTCAACACGCATATATATTAGTTTAAATTTATGTACGGACTACTTTGCATGTAGAGTGTTGGAGCAAGGTATGTATTTTTGACTTTGCATTCGCATTCATAGTTTTCTCGCACATCGACTTTTCCAACTTCTCCCATGTTTTCTTGGACTTAGAATAATTGAGAATTGGAAAATCTGTTAGGTGTTTGCACTTTGCACAAATTTTACCTAAAAATAAATGATAACCCAAAAATCGCACAAATTTTACCCAAAAATAAATGATAACCCAAAAATTTTAAAAGAGACTACTAAGAAAACATCCAAAATTAAAATTGATTAATGGAGTTCAATGGAATGGGTTCATAAAGCACGTTATTTCCAGGTACCTTACAAACAAAGTGAGGCACGACCTTAGGATTTTAAGTACAAATCTCAACCTAGGTACTACCTTGTTTATTAACCGGGTTCATGAAATACTGGCGCTTCTATCGGTATGCGTGCGAGTACGGCTGAGTCTGCTTGCAGACTTAGTATGAAGTACTGAGCATAGGAAAACTGCGATGGTTGGTCTCTGTGCATCATGCCACGTCCGAGTACCCCGCCAGAGGGAAGTATTTGATTCGCATATGTGCTTCCTTCCTCTACTTCTTTAGTTGAGTAGTGGATCCAAATCCAATAACAAGGACCCTTAAAAAAGTACATGCTACAAGATACAACGGAAGTAGGAAGTACTGGACACTTGTCTCGTAGTACTCGCTCTCCTATAGGATTAGCCTTAAGGACTTGTTACAAGATTGTATGTATAACAATAATAAA
Source organism: Ottelia alismoides (assembly GCA_037367405.1). Lineage (NCBI taxonomy): Eukaryota > Viridiplantae > Streptophyta > Magnoliopsida > Alismatales > Hydrocharitaceae > Ottelia > Ottelia alismoides. Next base: position 127,907 of record JAZKJV010005017.1, read on the forward strand.
AACTACCAAGATAACAACCGAACTCTGGCAGCTTCATGTGTTGTGTTAGTGAACCCACCTTGTTTTGAGGTATGGTTGATTAGTTTTAACTTCAAAAATATCGTGCCTTTACGCCCTTTATCCCCACTTATTTTCTATCTTTCTTTTCATCCACAATCACTTTTGAGCATTTTGTCTTCCTCTTCTATTTCCTTGTGAATCAAAATGCTCCTTATTCCTCATCATGTTCCCTTTTTGTTCTTCAAGATGTTGGGTCGAGGATGGCTTAATCTGGACTCCGCAAACGACCACATCAATTCCACGACTTTGGCATCTTCAATAATTCAGGACGATTCTAGAGAGACCAGTTCAGATCTTACGCTCAAGACTCCACGTCTTCTTTATCTCAAATAAATGGAGATCACTCTTGTTCCGACTTTCCTCCTTTGTGGATGGAGATCAACTTATCCCCATACACTTTGTTTGATTCAATAAAATTCGGAATTGACCCTAATTCCGAACATCTCTCTACATCTGATGCAAGATTCAAGTCTGATCAAGATTCATTTCATCGTGCATATCAAGAGACCGGTTAAGATTCCATTTCCTCTAAGTCTGATTCAGAGATGGCCCTGCCAAAAGAGAAGGCACATCAAGTTGAGTAGAATGAAGTGAATGCTCAGATGCTCGCCTCCATACACTACAATACAGACACAGCTGACTGCACATGCCGAAGCTCAGGACGCATTCCAAGAAATGCTATTGAAACTGAGAAGAGACTGAGAGAACAGAGGAGGAGGAGGAGAAGCACATGCAGATGGACCTCGTGAAGGGGAAGATAATGAAAGAAGAGAGGCTCCCAAGCCTACATTAAAAGAGATCTATAATCCTGGCATTGGCCAGATGATAGAGTTTGATCCGAATTCCACCGATCCACAGACATTTTGATCTGAAGCTGCAGCTCTTGTCTCTTCTTCCATCGTTCCACGTGAACACCGATGGGGAATCTTACATCCATCTCCAATAGTTTGGTCGCATCTACGGCACTACTCACTACCCTAACATCCTGTTAGGAGTAGTCAAGATGACTGCTTTTCCTATTAGCCTTCGAGACAAGGCTCTATTGGATTAATCATTTGGGAAAAGTAGTAACGACATGGGAAGAACTCAAGTCAGTGTTCCTGCATAAATTCTATCACCTTGGTCGGTTGAACCAGATGCGCATCCGCATTCGAATTTCTCCCAAGAACCACACAAATTCATTCCTGAAACCTAGAAGAGGTTCAAGGATCTCTAGGCAAGTGCCCCCACCATGACATTCCGAGGACCGACCTGATCCAACCCTTCTTTAGGAGACCCAACCAGGAAAGCTAGAGGTTGATTGATGCCACATGTGGTGGCTCTCATTTCAATAAGGATGAAGATGTAGTATGGCAAATATATGAAGAAATGGCCAAAAGAGATGACGCATTGTCTTCATAGTTCATCCTGTGCATACCAGAAGCAGTTCCAGATCCACCACAATCCCATCAACATGGTGGCATCTCATGATGAAGACAAGGATGAGAGTTCCAACATGAGTATCATAGGGAGCCACATATCCAAAGTGGACATTATCGAGAAACGATCACAAGATCTTGAGAAGTTAGTTGTGATCGAAGAAAGAACGAAGAACCTAGACAAACTGGACCAGATCACCAAGCAGTTGGAGCTCTATGTGAACACCACCAATGCCTGCGAGTCCGCAAGTGCATCCGCCACGACTTATACCGAGCCGAAGGAATCAACATCATCGCAGAGTCCAGGGCAGCCATCATTCGACCAGCACGTGTATTACGTGCATGCACCTGCACCACCATCACTACAGTCGCAGCAACAGATGATTGTGTACCACCCTGAGCCTCATCCATCTTTTGTAGAGCCATTGTTCCCACCTCCACCCCAAATTCAGGAGGTGAACGACGTATTGAGTAATGAAGCTCAACTGACATGTCCTGGCGGACATCAGCAGAGTCAGTCTAATATCATTCGGCCATACCACCGGTCCTAGGGTGGGAAGTTTGTTTAGAGTCAGCCTCAACAACGTCAGTCTCCACCCCAAGCACACACTTAGAAACAGTCATATCAGCAGCAGATGTACCGCTAATAGCAGCATCCACATCCTCCTTATTGTCAAAATCAGTATCCCCCTCCTCACTATTATCGGCACAAGTATCCTCATCAGTACTATTCACAAAATAATCATTGTAGCCTCTGCAACATCATTATCAATCTCAGCATGGTTAACATGCTGACCCCTCCGAGGCTGCCTCTGTGAAACCAGTTCTTGATTGTTTGGCTCAGTTGGTGAAAAGCATATATGAGATGAGCCATAAACTTGATGACCTCACTGTCACCCAGACAATCATCCCAGCGTAGGTTGAGGAGAACCCCAATAATGTCAAGCACAAAAAGCAAGTAGATCATGATGTGTCCTCCAATCCCGACGAGTCATGTAGCAATGACTATTATGTTATCTAACATTGTTACTCTCAGGAGTGATAGGACCTTACAGTCATCTGTCACAACCGTAAATGGGAAGAATAAAGCGTCATGTGGCAATCATCATCTTATGCATCAGTTGATCCAGCAATCGGGCTGGGTGACAAAGGAGGAACCGCACCAAAGAAAATCCAAAAATGAAGAAAATAAAAAAAACAAAAACAGAATAAAAGACAAGGTCGGGTCGAGCGAGCCAAGGAGAAAGCCGCAGCATCGGCAACCGATCTCGTGCCGATCAACGGAGCCAAGTTTCCTATTTTTATTTCTCCACATGTATCAGATGATTGTACCCCTTCTAGTCATCCAATTGTACACGATGATTCAGTTGTAAATAAGAACAAATGATTTTCAATCAGTAAATATTTGTTTTCATGATGCAATGAAACATTCCAAAAAAATAAAAAATTGAAAAATGCATTGTCTGGTCTTGTCATTGTGGAGATTCTACAGAATATCTTTCTGGAAATGCCTTTTATTAAAAACCATGGAATACATGCCTTCTGTAAAGAAAGGACTGAAAGAGGCATGTACTTCAAAGCGTCAGCACTGCAAAAACAGACATAGCAGATCAGAAAAGCATATGCTCACCATGACTACAGTTAATGCGATCAGTAACCTCCCAACAAAGAAAAAAGATAAGGGAGCGCCTTTAATCAGATGTGAGATGTTTGATCAGATTTTTGAGCTAACTCTGCTTGATAGCGATTCTTCCATAAACTTTCTTCCCCCCTCATTGTTTCAAGAATTTCGATTGGATCCAATTAAGCCCAAATGTACGATCCTTCAGTTTGTTGATCGATCCATTAAGTGGCCCAAGGGTTTGTTAGAGGACGTTATCGTAACGGTACAGGGCATGAAATTCCCAATAGACTTTGTTATCCTGAACATGGATTCCCCTTCACTGTTACTCCAGATCCCGATTATTCGTAGTCGATCATTCCTTCTTACAGTCAAAGCGGTAATTGATTGTGGGTTTAGAAAGATAGTGTTTCACGCATGCAGTGACAATATCACAATGGACATGATCTTCGATCTTGGGGGTTGCGGAGCGAACTATATGCGAATTTGAAAATAGAAGATTCCAATACGAGTGAAGGTTTTCATGCGGTTGTTTAGGAGAGGAAGATTGATGATGAAGGACAAACTTATGTGATTCATGTAAGGGGTTGACCAAGGGTGCCCAAGGTGCTTGAGCGGGTAGAGGATCTGGACCATCTCTTCTTCATATGTGGTGAATATACAGAGGTATGGAACCTTCTTAGTAATGGAGTTGTGAGTTCTGGCAACATGCTCGATTTTTGGAGCTCCATTGGAACGGATTGACATGGAACAAGAAAGGAGAGATTAAGATGTCTTGCTATGATATGTGGTGTCGTGTTTAATCAGGACCACTTCTATGCTAAGAATGTTGTGGCGCGTGCTAATGCATTAAGTGAGAGTTGATTTTCGTAATGTGTGGTAGTGGTGAATGTTGTGATGTAAAAAAATTTTTGATGATTAATGGTGAAGTTTTTAGGCACGCACCTATATAATGCAAGCCCTTTTTTCTTTTTTAAAAAAACCTCTTCATCATAAAGGAGGTGTTGTCTTCTATATTGACTTCCTCAACCAAGTTCTCGTTCTTCTTGAGTAAGGAAATGCCTTCCCTCCATTATTCTACTGTCTAAGGTAGTTCTTTTGCCAACTCTTCGTAATAATCATCACAAATAACAGGAACATTCAGAACGTCAAGTATACATTTGTCAAAAGGTTTATCGTTAAATATTCTAAGAGAAATCAAACCCGAGTGCTCAGTTGGTTCCCAGTTATTCTGCTCTTTGATCTCATCAAGCTTATTATACCCTTCTCCCAATTCTCCTGAACAACATGCTAATCACTCACAAGATTCAAATCTTCCACAAGCATATCTATAACTCTAACTAATAGCCAGTTTTCTCCACTTCTCCCCTCTTTATGCCACATGTCAGTCCTCTCTTCTTTTACATCCCTTCCCTCTCACTCCCCAGTCCCCACTCACTCCACCCTATCTCTCTCCCTTCTCTCTCTCCAATAACTCTCCCCACTCGATCTCTCTCCCTTTTCTCTCTCTCTCTCTCCAATCTCTCTCCACTAGGATTTCTCTCTCTTTCCCTCTTATCTCTCCCTTTCTCTCTCTCTCTCTTCACTTACTCTCTCCCCCCTCCCTCTCTCCTCTCCATTTCTCTTTTCACTCTCGCAAATGATATATCTCTCACTCCCATCCTTTCTTTCACACTCGACTTCTCTCCCTCTCCCTCTCTCTTCAAATTCTCTCTCTCCCCACTCACTTTCTCTCTTCATATTCTCTTCCTCCCTCCCTTTCTCTCACTCCATCATCTTGCATTTTATGACTCATTTTCTCTTTTTAAATTTAGAAATATATTAATATTAATTAAATAAAGGTAAAAGCATATATTATTTATATCCTTTATAAAATATAAAATATATATTAGGAAACTCTTTTTAAAACTTCTATTTTCTTTTCAAACTTACTACTTTGAAAAATATTTCTTTCCATCAATTCACACTTATGTCTCTAACTCAGCCATGGTCGGTCCCAAGTCCCGGTAAATGAGGAGAGTTGCCTCATAACAATCGGATCTTTTCAACATGGATTTAAGCAAACATACAGATTTCGTTGGGGCGTTCCCTACTTGCGACGCGTTGCATCGCCCGAATGCAATGAAAAATTGGCAAGGGCCGCTACATCGCAGCCTGGATGTAGTTCAAAATTTGCACAGGTTCTCACATGAGGAACGCATACGGGTAATATAGCTAGTTCGGCTGCATCACTGCCGGATGCAATCCAAAATTTACAAGGGTTCTTGCATAATGGACGCATGCGAGTAAAGAAGTTAGTCCAAAAGAGATTGCAACGGAAGTTGCGGATTGGTAGAATATTGGCACTTTAACTGGAAAATCGATGGAGGTAGTGGATACGATGGAAAGAAGGAAGATTCATATACTATGTCTTCAAGAGACTAAATGGGTTGGAGAGAAAGCAAGGGAGATCGAGAAGACATGCTTTAAACTTTGGTATTCATGTAAAGATAAGGGTAGAAACGGTGTTGGAGTGGTTGTTCATAAGGATTTGAAGGATTGTGTGGTTGAGGTGCAAAGATTCGAGGATCGGATTATTTTGCTAAGATTGGTGCTTGAAAAAGAAATTCTGAATATAATCTCAGTTTATGCACCGCAAATTGGTTTAGATGAAAGAACTAGACAAGCTTTTTGGGAGGATCTAGATAAGATTTTACAAGGAATCCCACAAAGAGAGATGATTTGCATAGGTGGAGATCTTAATGGACATGTGGGAAAAGATGCTTCAGGGTATGCTAGTGTTCATGGAGGACATGGTTTTGGGGATAGAAATGAAGAGGGAAAAGTCATCCTGGATTTTGTAACGGCATATGATCTTTTCATAGCAAATGCTCTCTTCAAGAAGAGGGAGGAGCATTTAATTACTTATAAGAGTAGGCCAACGAGAACACAGATAGATTACTTTGCGTTGAGGAGAAGAGATCGGTTGTGTTGTAAAGACTGCAAAGTAATTCCAAGAGAGAGTTTGACAACCCAACATCGCTTGTTAGTCTTGGATGTACAAATAAAAGGGTTGGTAAAGAAAAGGAGGGTTCCTAAGGTCACTAGAACTAGATGGTGGAATCTTCCACTGAAGCAATCGAGCTTCAGGGAGAAGGTTTTAGAAGATTTATCTTGAGATTGTAGTGGAAGTGCAAACGAGATGTGGGAGGCAGTAGCATCTTGTATCCGAAAGGTAATCAAAGAGATGCTAGGCGAGTCAAAGGAAGGAGCCACATGTCAAAAGGAGGCTTGGTGGTGGTGTGAAGGGGTACAAGAGAAGCTAAAAATTAAAAGAGCATGCTTTAAAGCTATGTCTAAGCATAGAACAGAGGAAACTGTCACAAACTACAAAATAGCAAAGAAGGAAGCAAAGAAGGTTGTAACATGGCCTCAAATTTCAGCGAAATTCGGTCGAATTTCTGTCGAATATCGATATCCAGTCGAAATCAAAATTCGACCGAAATGACCGAAATATGGGTTCTAGTACAAAAAATGTCCGAAATGATCGAAATTTCGGTCGAAATTCCACCGAAATTCCATCGAAATTCTGTTATGGTCGATACTGAAATGGTGACCGAAACCGACATTTAAGGCCTTGGGCTGTAAGCGAGACTAAGTCGAAAGCTTATGAAGTTTTTATTTAAAAAAATCTCGACTCTAAGGAGGGTCAGAAGGATATATTCGGGTTGGCCAAAGCAAGAGAAAGAAAGACCAAAGACCTTTCTCAAGTGAGATGCATTAAGGACGAGGAAGGTCACGTGCTTGTTACTCAGAAGGATATAGAGACTAGATGGGAGCAGTACTTCCATAAGCTTTTCATTGAGAAAAGAAATAGAGAGATCACTTTGGGAGATCTAGCTAGTAGTGAAAATTACTTGAATCGTGCAAGCTATAGACGGATACAAAGAAAGGAAGTAGAGGAGGCTTTGAAGGTTATGAGACCTGGTAAAGGTGTAGGACCGGATGACATCCATGTAGAAGTATGGAAAGTTTTAGTTGAGCGTGGTTTGACTAGGCTTACAAATCTATTCAATGTTATTTGGCAAAGCAAGAAAATGCCTGAAGATTGGAGGAGTATCGTGGTGCCTCTTTATAAGAATAAAGGAGACATACAAAATTGTTCAAATTATAGAGGTATCAAGCTGATGAGTCACACTATGAAAATTTGGGAGCGTGTGATCGAGAGAAGGTTGAGGCAAGTTTCCAACGTCAAAGAAAACCAATTCGGATTCATGTCAGGTCGCTCAACTATTGAAGCCATCCATTTGCTGAGGAGAACAATGGAGATTTATAGAGCTAAAAGGAAGAACCTCCATATGATCTTTATTGATTTGGAGAAGGCTTATGATTCTATCCCACAAGAGATATTGTGGAGAATTTTAGAGAAGAGACAAGTGTATGTCATATACATTAACCTCATAAAGGACATGTATGATAGGGCTTTTTCTTGTTTAAGGACCCCGTCTGGGAAGACTGGCTGTTTTGACATCAACATTGGTTTACATCAAGGTTCAGCTTTAAGTCCATTTCTTTTTACTTTGATTATGGACGAGTTGACAAGTCACATTCAGGATGAGCTACCTTGGTGTATGCTATTTGCTGATGATATTGTGTTGATTGACGAGACTAGAGACGGAGTAAATGAGAAGCTTAAGGTCTGGAGACATTAGTTGGAGAGTAAAGGATTTCGTATAAGTAGGGCTAAGACAGAATATATGGAGTGCACCTTTGATGGAAGCAATGGTGAAGGAATTGAGGTGAAGATTGGTGATGATAACCTTCGAAAGAGAGATTTTTTTAGATATCTGGGATCTATTTTGCAACATGATGGGGAAATTGATGGAGATGTTACTAATAGAATAATTGCAGGTTGGCTAAAGTGGAGAGGAGCCTCTGCTGTTCTCTGTGATAAGAAAATTCCTTTAAAAATTTAAGGAAAGTACAAAGCAGTCGTGAGACCTGCTATGCTCTATGGATCTGAATGTTGGCCTGTGAACCATAGACATGTGCAGAAAATGGTTGTAGCAGAAATGAAAATGCTAAGGTGGATGTGTGGATACACACGTAAAGATCGGATTCGGAATGATGCAATCAGAAAGAAAGTGGGTGTTGCTCCGATCGAGGATAAGATGCGAAAAAACCGCTTAAGATAGTTTGGTCATTTGCAAAGAAGATCAGCTGATGCACCAGTTAGGAGATGCGAATGTTGGGATGTTGAGCTGGCTAAGAGAGGGCGGGGACGGCCCAAGAAGTGTTGGAAAGAGACCATACGAAGGGATCTTTGTTTTGTGGATATAAGCCCGGGATTGACCCAAGATAGATCTGAATGGAGGCGAAGAATCCATGTAGCCGACCCTACTTAATTGTGGGAAAAGGCTTTTTTGTTGTTGTAATTCACATTTATGTCTCTCATTTCCTCTTTCTAAATTTAGAAATATATCAATATTAATTAAATAAATACAAAAGCATATATTATTTATATCCTTCTATAAATTTTCAAATATAAATTATATGACTATTTTTAAAAGTTCTATTTTCCTTTTAAATCTACTACTTTAGAAAAAATAATTGTAATTTTTTAAAACTACTCTAGACATGAAAAATAGTTGTAATTTTTTCAAACTACTCTAGACATCATTCATATGCAATAATTTTTAGTAGTAGATTTTTTTATATTAACTGAACCTGCAGAATAAATTAATTTTTAATATTCTATCGTATGAATAGTATTCTATATAACAACTTATTAATTCGTGATTAGAAACTAATTTTGAATAAGTATGTACATATTACATAATACAAATAGTTTATATTTTAAAAATAATAAAAAAGAAAAGTGACATAATTTTTAATTTTTAATAATATAATAATAATATATTTTGAAAATAATGTAAATTATAAATAAGAAGTAAATTTAAAATGTAATATATGTACACATATTTGACAGACATATAGATAGTAAATTCCATTCTATTTATATTCATCAATTGAATGAATCTCATATCTATATTTTTACATATTATTCATCATCTATTATAAATTCTTATAGATTTTTAAGTATATTTTAAAAATCGATGATCATAGATTGGTATAATTGGGGTACAAATAGCAACGTAGATAAAACTAATTTCAAATATAAAAAAATAATGAATGAATATTTTAAATTCTTTTAACCTATACTATACTTTTTGTAATCTTTTTTTGAAAATATATAAAATTTATAATATACAATGTATGTTCGTTGTTCGTGTGGTTTATAATTGAAATACACTGCACGCCTATAATGCAACTGAATAATTTTAATTTGCTATCAAAAGTCTTATTTAGTAATGCTATCGTATACATCTTTTAAAAAATATAGTTTTATAATAAATGTAAATTGGTTGTTTTATAATCAATAATTAATAACTTTCTATACGAAATGAATTTTAAAGATATCAATAGGAATTTTCCAAAGATGTTCTATTTACTTATCTATTTCGTAAAAATAATGAAAAAGGATATCTTGATTAATTTTTATAATTTTAAAAATATTACAAACAAATGTATTTCTTTCAACCCGTCGTGAAGCACGGTAAGTACACTAGTTATCATGTAAACATGGTTTCTTCTACTGCCCTTTCTTGCTCCTTGAACTATTCTTAGTTTGCTTCGATCCCTTTTCAGATTGCACAATCACTGAGAGATTTTTGTTTCCACTGCAACTTGTAGTACTTCTCGAATGTGGTTGGATAGCTAAACAAGCATCACCTGAAGTTACCATTACTTCTTTCTGCCGCTTATCGTGTTGTCTCTCTTCTTGCTGTATCCAGGCCAGACCAACATTGCAACGAGGATCCTGCTGCTGTCTATTTAATAAGCTTAACCATAGTAGCAACCTGCTCCTTGTTAACCATAACACAATGCTCATAATCCATAGGAAGGGGTTCCATTGTTGGATTGCGAGATGGTGCAGCCAAATCTTCATTTAAGCGAATATGTTTCTGCAAAGACTCCAAATCTTCAATTAGCATGGGCACATCTTGACCTTCTAATCTCAATAATATGCCACCCCTCCTAACTTTTTTTATTGTGAATCCATAAGTGGGCAATCACATTTCTTCTTATGCAAATCCAAGCATTGTTGAATGCTACTTGCACCAGAAACACCAAACATCTACAAATTGTATCCGTTGCTGCACAGAAATAGCAACTGCAGAACAAGGAGGCAGGTGTTGGTCAGCCCTAATTCATGGCTGCTGCTGCTGCTGCTGAAATGCACGAAAAGCAACTACAGAAGGTCTGGTAATTGCTGCAGGTTGCCCAAACCAGCATCCATCTGTTGGCATGAAAGCTCCCCAACAATAGCATCCTTGCTAATGAAGATGGGGTTTTTGTATGGCAGTTGTTACTTGGCATCCACCCCCTGTCATGCCTCAACTTCCTTGAAGGCTTGAAGCCTGAGTACTTCCCAACCTCCATGACCTTCTTTGAATTCCCGTGCAATGGATCATTGTCAGTAACCCAACTTTTAGTAGGTTTCACATGTCCCAGCTTTCTTATTTCCACATTCCTCCGACATATGCCAAATCAACAGCAACTTGAGCAGAACTTGGGAGTCTTCTCGTAGACAATCCTTTGCTTGAAAACTTGGCCCCCGACTTTATATCATTACATAACCAACCCGAGGTTTAAGGAGATCAATCTCCACATCAACTCTCAAATAGCTTGGTCTTGTAAACTCCAACACGTCTTTATCAACCCGAGGTTTAACGAGATCAATCTCCCCACATAAACAGATGGATTGGTCTTCCACGTGGTTGTCCAAAGAATACATAAATGTAATAAAGTTAGTCAATATTCCATATCTTGTTTAGTCTGCTTTCTGTCGTTCAATAGATGACTATTTGCATTGACTGTCTGAGGTGTTTCTGTTGCGCAGGCCAGCAAAAGAGGGTGCAAAACTGCCCTAGTTAATTGGGCCTAACAAATTGTGAGGAGGGTTGGGTGTAAAATACAATGAATCCTGCTCCCTGGATAAAGTGGCTATAGACATTGAAGGGCTAAGGAGATGAATTATATTTTATGGTTCCCTTTGGGTGCCGACAGACCTTTTTTGAGCCAAAAAAGGGGGAAACACTCTGGAACTGGAATTGTCCGCCCCAAAATTATATGAAGTAAACAGTAAAGAAAAGCACTACAACAGCCAGGTCTCCAGAAGAGACTTGGCGAGAAGGGTCACATTATCAATCAACATAAAACATGTTGGACATAAAACTGATCACATTATGCAAAAGAAAAATCACCCATATCATGGTGATAGGATGCAGCAGTTCCGCCATGGATAGATGCCAAGGGGCTTGCCATGAAAGTCATCACAATCTAAAGGATGTAATATCAATTCTTATCTTAAGTAAATGGTGTCTCCTATGATTGGCATGGTCTTCCAACTCGAGACTGACAACAGGTCATATAGAGGTACCTTAGAAGAGTTGTTCCCTCATTTAACTACTTTGGCATGTGACAAAGATGAAACCACCCAAGAAACAAGTAGTGCGCTTTGCTACATTTCTACTCTTCAATCTCTCAATGGAAATTAACGTAAGCATATTTAACAGAGACTTTGAATTCCTCCTCTACGGGTTTCTCTGTTATGAACTGAATGTATTGTTGAATATTTTCGGGTTAAAAGGCCCTGCATACCCTAAAACTGGTGATGTATCATTTGCTAGAGAGAGATCGTATATAGAACGTTCATCCATGTGACAATTAGGTTTTCCATATGGATGCTTGATAGGAGATTGGTTACTAAATGTATACATCCAAGTGAGCTCAGGGATTATGATGATATAAATAACGTTTTAATATGTATACACTGATATTTGATCGTGTGTTCTCTTATGGATCTGTTCAAGAGGTTTGGGGGTGTGAATTTGGTTCGAGTGGATGCCTTTTGCATTAAGGAATTTTGAAGGACCTTCTACTGATCTAAGAGGGAGTTAACGAAGTCTTTTTTTTCCTTTTGATGCAATTATTTCCAAATTGGCAGGGCAACCCGAATTGAAGAAAAGGTTGATTTGGAGATTTTTCAAATTAGGGATTTTCATTCCTAATTAGTTATTTTAAATTAGTTGCTTATTTTATCTAAATAAATTGAGATTGTAATCTCAACTTTTTTGGTAGATAAAATTAGTTAAAAGTCAATTAGAATCGGTTAGAGTCAATTAGGATCGAGTCGGATTTTATTTGAATTCGAATTTGATCCTCTTTCTATTTTTGTAATTCTACCTCTACTATATAAAGATGTTGGTAGTCTATTGTAAAAGACAGTTCAGTCGATATAAAAATTTAAGTTTTATCTCTCTTTGCCTCTCTCTCTCAGCGATCTTCGCGTTTCATTCCCGAAATCTCACGCAACCGACGCGTTCTTCTCTTCTCCCACCCTCTAATCTCTTCTCCACCAAATATTTCCACCGTCAAAATTAATCTTTCACCGTTGGAATTTTCTTTCTGCATCAATTGATATCAGGGCATGGAAACGGAATCGTTCTCACGATTCGACGATCATGTTGCATATTGGCATTTGCAGTTCGATCTAAGTTGCATATCTCATGGCCCGTACGCTCGTTCGCGGCAACGAATGTTCAAGAAGCGTCTTATAGCATCTCTGAAAGTCCAAGCATGGCTGGACGCGAAAATCGGTGAAGATTCGCCCGTCGACAACAAAAATCAGAACCCTGGACCTGGTGTTCAAACCGATTTCGGCCAAGAAATTGAAGGTATTTTCAGTTCTGAAGAGTATTTATTTGATGCAACTCCTGTGCAACGAAACTATGAAGATTTAGGGCCAATTTTTGATGAAAGTATGGCTGAAGAATATGAAATTATCGATTTCTGTGATGTTGAAGTTACTGTCCATGAATCAAAAAATGAAAAAAGTAAAGATGTGGGGTCAATATTTGATGAAGAACCAGTGGAAGAGGGATATGAAACCCTAGATCTGTTCGATATCGACGTTGCTGTTCTCGAGGGTGAATCCGCACAAATGCTGGTCCTGGGGTCACCTACGATAGCCCCTCTATCGCCACCGTGTGTTCCAACTCCACGGTCAACACTAACCCAATCCCTCCCCTCAACCCGGCGCCATCACCCGATCAGGAGACCCCCTCGGTGGGGTGTCAATCCATGCAGTAGCCGCCATATCCATCTACGTTCCCACCATCCGAGGGACTGCTCTCAGGGTAGCCTCGATGTATGCACGATCGGGGCATCACCGGTATGTCGCCTCCATGGTCATCACAGATGTTGTAAACGATGCCACTCCCACCAGGGGTGTCGCCTGAGGTCTTCCGACCGAGACCGATGCCGCCGTGCAAAGTCATCTGATCCAGGCCGCCGCCACTTGATGCAGCGTGACCCCAAATTATGGGGCCACATTTATTTAATTAGATAATTATCAATTTTAGTTACGTTTTTTTGGTATAATTGAATAATTGAGATCGCCTGTGATCTCAACGTTAAATTCGTAGATTTTAATTAGAATTGTTGGTCAATTAAATAATTAGAGTCCAATTAAGTTAGTTAGAGGTCAATTAGGATCGAATTAGTTGTAATTTGAGTTTATTTACTATTTTTGGTAAACCCTCTCTCCTATATAAAGAGAGGGTTGGTCATTGTTTTCAGGAAGTCCATTATGAATGAAAATTTGAGTTGATCTCATTTTATCCCTCTCTCTCTTATCTCCCTTCTCCCGCCACGCGATCTTCGTGGTTCTTCTCCTTCAACCCCTCGTTACCGACGAGTACTTCTCTTCTCAACTCATCTATTCTTCCACCAAATATCCACCAAAAAAATATATCATTATTTTATTTCGACGACGCGACTCGCTTCTGCATCAATTGGTATCAGAGCATGGCCTTTAGATCGTCCTCACGATCTAACGATCCGCCACGGCGTCCGCATCGACACCATCGTTCGTCCGAACAAACACGACGAGCCATCTCCACCATCGATGCCACCTTCAAAGAAACGGGAGACATGATACGTGATTTGCAGGCCAACCTCCAATCCATGTTTCGGGACTTCACGGCCAACCTTGAGGCCTACCGCGACGCCCAAGCAAAGCCGCCAACCTCCGAAGCCGTTGTCGTGAGTTTTAACAACGAAGAACTCACCGTAGAAGTCGATCAAGCCGCTGTCCAGACTGTTTTAGAAGAAAAAATCGACGATTCGGCTGCTGTCCCGCACATTCCAGACTCGATTTCGCCATCGAAATCGGCCTCCTGGGTTCCGGCGACCGTCCCGGCACCTGCACCCCCTCCCACAACCCCGGCGCCTTCCCCTGTTCCACCACCACCCGCCAACAACACAACCCCGAGGTTGCCCCTCGCACGCCAACCACAGCCCCGCAATTCCCCCACCGCACCGCGCGAAACCCGATTGGCAGAACCCCGAACCGCCGACGCAACAGAACACAAACCAACCCGAGCCGACCCCGCTGCGACCAACGCCAAGGCCACCACCAACACGGCCTCGGCCCAGCACCTCGTCACCACTGCGTCCAGGCGCTTCGCGCGCGCCATCGCGGCCCCCTGGCTCGTCATCACAGCCCCCTGGCCCGCCATCGCCGCCCCCTGGCTCGTCATCACAGCCCCCTGGCCCGCCATCGCCGCCCCCTGGCTCGCCATCGCAGCTCGCCCTCGCAGCCCCCTCCGCTCGCATCTGCAGCCGCGGAGCACCGCCCTACGGAACACCGTCCACCATCTCGCCAGGCTGACTCCAGCTCCAAGGCCCCGAGCTACTACCGCCGCCGACCTGTCGAGTATTCCCTGCCGCCCCCCCACACCTAAAAAAGGGGCTCGAACCCTAACAGGGCCGAGAATGGGGGCACACGACTCCCTGAGATTGGGGGAACTGATTTGGAAAACTTACGAAGAACCCCCCCCCCTGATTTGGGTTTTTATTTAAAGGGAGAAGATAAAAGCCACTCTCTCAATATGGGCTCAATTGGAGGGGTACGAAAATTGCAGTGGTACCCTCCAATTGGAAAAAATTATAAACGTAATGTTGAAGATGATCCCGTGGGAGTAAATTGAAGCCAATTCAAGGATGATTTCTCCAACAAACCACCTACATCACGCAATTCGTCAGGAGCCGAATTTTTTAAAGCGGTGGAGAGTTGATGCAGCGTGACCCCAAATTATGGGGCCACATTTATTTAATTAGATAATTATCAATTTTAGTTACGTTTTTTTGGTATAATTGAATAATTGAGATCGCCTGTGATCTCAACGTTAAATTCGTAGATTTTAATTAGAATTGTTGGTCAATTAAATAATTAGAGTCCAATTAAGTTAGTTAGAGGTCAATTAGGATCGAATTAGTTGTAATTTGAGTTTATTTACTATTTTTGGTAAACCCTCTCTCCTATATAAAGAGAGGGTAGTCCATCAGTTTTAGGGAGTCGATTATGAATTAAAATTTGAGTTATCTCATTTTATCTCTCTCCTTCTCCCTTCTCCCTCCACGCGATCTCCGCGGTCTCCTTCCTCCATCCCTCGTTACCGACGAGTATTTCTTTTCTCAACCCCTCTCTCTCTTCTACCAAAAATCCACCAAAATTATATTATTATTTTATTAACGACGCCGCGCGAATCCTTTCTGCATCAATTGGTATCAGAGCATGGCCTTTAGATCGTCCTCACGATCTAACGATCCGCCACGGCGTCCGCATCGACACCATCGTTCGTCCGAACAAACACGACGAGCCATCTCCACCATCGATGCCACCTTCAAAGAAACGGGAGACATGATACGTGATTTGCAGGCCAACCTCCAATCCATGTTTCGGGACTTCACGGCCAACCTTGAGGCCTACCGCGACGCCCAAGCAAAGCCGCCAACCTCCGAAGCCGTTGTCGTGAGTTTTAACAACGAAGAACTCACCGTAGAAGTCGATCAAGCCGCTGTCCAGACTGTTTTAGAAGAAAAAATCGACGATTCGGCTGCTGTCCCGCACATTCCAGACTCGATTTCGCCATCGAAATCGGCCTCCTGGGTTCCGGCGACCGTCCCGGCACCTGCACCCCCTCCCACAACCCCGGCGCCTTCCCCTGTTCCACCACCACCCGCCAACAACACAACCCCGAGGTTGCCCCTCGCACGCCAACCACAGCCCCGCAATTCCCCCACCGCACCGCGCGAAACCCGATTGGCAGAACCCCGAACCGCCGACGCAACAGAACACAAACCAACCCGGGCCGACCCCGCTGCGACCAACGCCAAGGCCACCACCAACACGGCCTCGGCCCAGCACCTCGTCACCACTGCGTCCAGGCGCTTCGCGCGCGCCATCGCGGCCCCCTGGCTCGTCATCACAGCCCCCTGGCCCGCCATCGCCGCCCCCTGGCTCGTCATCACAGCCCCCTGGCCCGCCATCGCCGCCCCCTGGCTCGCCATCGCAGCTCGCCCTCGCAGCCCCCTCCGCTCGCATCTGCAGCCGCGGAGCACCGCCCTACGGAACACCGTCCACCATCTCGCCAGGCTGACTCCAGCTCCAAGGCCCCGAGCTACTACCGCCGCCGACCTGTCGAGTATTCCCTGCCGCCCCCCCACACCTAAAAAAGGGGCTCGAACCCTAACAGGGCCGAGAATGGGGGCACACGACTCCCTGAGATTGGGGGAACTGATTTGGAAAACTTACGAAGAACCCCCCCCCCTGATTTGGGTTTTTATTTAAAGGGAGAAGATAAAAGCCACTCTCTCAATATGGGCTCAATTGGAGGGGTACGAAAATTGCAGTGGTACCCTCCAATTGGAAAAAATTATAAACGTAATGTTGAAGATGATCCCGTGGGAGTAAATTGAAGCCAATTCAAGGATGATTTCTCCAACAAACCACCTACATCACGCAATTCGTCAGGAGCCGAATTTTTTAAAGCGGTGGAGAGTTGATGCAGCGTGACCCCAAATTATGGGGCCACATTTATTTAATTAGATAATTATCAATTTTAGTTACGTTTTTTTGGTATAATTGAATAATTGAGATCGCCTGTGATCTCAACGTTAAATTCGTAGATTTTAATTAGAATTGTTGGTCAATTAAATAATTAGAGTCCAATTAAGTTAGTTAGAGGTCAATTAGGATCGAATTAGTTGTAATTTGAGTTTATTTACTATTTTTGGTAAACCCTCTCTCCTATATAAAGAGAGGGTTGGTCATTGTTTTCAGGAAGTCCATTATGAATGAAAATTTGAGTTGATCTCATTTTATCCCTCTCTCTCTTATCTCCCTTCTCCCGCCACGCGATCTTCGCGGTTCTTCTCCTTCAACCCCTCGTTACCGACGAGTACTTCTCTTCTCAACTCATCTATTCTTCCACCAAATATCCACCAAAAAAATATATCATTATTTTATTTCGACGACGCGACTCGCTTCTGCATCACCACTCGACCTGGAATGCCAGCAGTTATCGTGCATGTTTTAGGCACGGTCACCACCGCCCGTGCGATTTGGGGCCGTCACGCCTACCGAGGTCGCCCTGCATGTGCGAGGTCGACGCCTATGGCCTCCTAACCCAGCCTGTTGCCGCCGTCGCCATCTTTTAGTATGGAAGCACGGAACCCTAATAAGGGTGAGAGAGTCCACCTCAATCGGATTCACTAAAACAAGGGATGAGATAATTTGGAGAAATTATAAGCAGACCCCTCCTCACAATAGTCTTTATATAAAGGGCCAATGGGAGGGAAAATTATGTTATTGGTATATTTTAAGTGAAGGGGTCGAACATTTGCAGCCGCTCCTCAAGTGGAAACAAATTATAAACGTAACATGGAACAAGAGCATAATTGGGGAGTTTGAAGCTACGGTTTCAGATCGAGTTCTCCAACGTCAAATTGAAGAACAAGCGATTCGTCACGAGACGAATTTTCAAGCGGGGGAGAATTGATGCAATTATTTCCAAATTGGCAGGGCAACCCGAATTGAAGAAAAGGCTGATTTGGAGATTTTTCAAATTAGAGATTTTCATTCATAATTAGTTATTTTAAATTAGTTGCTTATTTTATCTAAATAAATTGAGATTGTAATCTCAACTTTTTTGGTAGATAAAATTAGTTAAAAGTCAATTAGAATTGATTAGAGTCAATTAAGATCAAGTCGGAATTTATTTGAATTCGAATTTGATCCTCTTTCTATTTTTGTAATTCCACCTCTACTATATAAAGATGTTGGTAGTCTATTGTAAAAGACAGTTCAGTCGATATAAAAAATTAAGTTTTATCTCTCTTTGCCTCTCTCTCTCAGCGATCTTCGTGTTTCATTCTCGAAATCTCGCGCAACCGATGCGTTCTTCTCTTCTCCCACCCTCTAATCTCTTCTCCACCAAATATTTCCACCGTCAAAATTAATCTTTCACCGTTGGAATTTTCTTTCTGCATCACCTTTTTAGGTGCATCTTGGCTTATCAAGAATGGCTTAATTTCCACGATAAGAGTTTCTATGTGGATGACATTTCGGGTCAAGCAAAATTTATTTGATTGATGGCTTTTATATTTATAACTAATGTGATTGATTAATTGATCTTAAGGGTGAACACCTACCGAGAGTGCTTACCCATCACTTTTCAGGAAAAATATATTATGCATTTTTAGTCATATATTTATTTGTTTATTTTCAGTATTCCGCCCAACTCTAAGCATTATAATGGTAGTAATCTAATTTGTCAATGTATTTATGATATTTTAGAAAGTTCTACTTGTTATAGTCATTGAACCTAATCCATTTAGGCATTATTGTAAAAAAATTGTAAAATCTTTTTGAGAAAGAGGATTATCATAACATCATTGGTTACACCTAGTATGCATCAATTTTAGCATCGGTACCTAAAACTTTGATTTCATCCCGGCAGGCAATTAAAATTTATTAACTGGAAATTGAAGCCAATTACAAATATTTGGCATTGAAACATAACTGGACCCTGCGTCACCGGTTCGACTATATGAAACAGCGAACCAGCTACTATAAGCTTGAAACCCGTCAGAAAGTAAACAGTAAAATAATGGCATATACTGTAGAAATCCTACCTAACGAAGTGCGAGAGAATCAGCTTGGAAAGACTATGCCAAAGAGTAGAAAACAGTAATTGGGACGATCCGAAACATGCTCGCGAATTCAATCCATTGCATTACGACGATATATCAACTAGAATTAACAGCAACGACCTCCGGAACGAGGGTACAAAAACGAGATGTATAAAAAAGAATAAGAAAGAAAGTTTTACCCTTAAAGAACACCCGGAGGATTCACCGGTAGTGGACGAAGACTCAGAGAGGTGGGTCAACTTGGAGGAGGACGTTCAGGGTAAAGGGGGATTCGGCGCAGCAGGTTGGGGAAGAAGGGAGAGGGAGCACGCGATGAGAGTGTTTGTGAAGAACGAACCTTTATTAGGGTTTTCTTTGATTCTCTTATGCCATGGTTTCTTATATTTAATAACAATAATAGGGATTGTTTACACTTTATGCCCTTCTGAGTTTGCACCAGTTACAGTTATGTCCCCGTCTTCTTTTGCAGTAAGACATGCACTTACCTCCTTGCACCATTAACAATTATACCCTCAGGTTAGTTGGCATCTTTTACCCTCTCAAATGATCATTAATTTTATAAGCAAAAGTGTAACTTAAAAAAAAGGCATACATGTGTAGTGTACATGTACCTCTTCTTCCTCGTCTTCGTAAATAAAACTCCCATATAGGGATGTCAATCCGAGTGTACCCAGTACGCAACCCGAACCCACTCCATTTAATGAACACAAATCCATCCTATTTAGTTTTAGATGAGCTTGAGTTCAAAAATTACTATCCATGCGGTTAAAGGTTCTGATATGGGATTCCCTTATTGGTACTCTGGTGTGCCTCGAACCCGAATACATGCACATGTGCATGGACATGTGTGTTTATATTTATATGTTATGCGTTATTCGGATAGTCAAACACATATCTGATCTTTTCAACCCGCCTATATAAGAGTCTTGCTATATTTTCCGCATATGTTCCTTGATTTAGATTTATGTGTCTTTTTGTATACCTAACATACACATATTTAATCCAATAGAGACAAATTATCCAATTAATATAAGTATGTGATATTCTATGCATATGTGTTGTATATATTTGAAGTCCCCTCACCGGCTTTCACATAATGTGTATTTCCCTTTAGCTAAAGTAGATCTTCAATATTTGCATCCAATATATATCTTAAGCATCCTTAAAAATGGTATTCCCTTGATGATTTATAATTGACTATGTGTTGGATATATATGTCAATTTTCTATATAATTTGTTTTATTATCTTCGTGTGAGAATAAAATGTATGAATTGTTTTTTTAGAATTTATTTTATGTTGGATATGTGTATACTAGTCAGGTATATAGATACACAATAGGTACATGGGTATCTGCTTAGAACTATTCTTTAGTGAATGGGTTGGTTTTGATAGGATTTTGTAAATGGGTATGGGTTTGTAGATACTAATACCCGAACCCAACTCGGTGGCATCCCTACTTCCACTCACCCACACCATGTTCCCTCCCCCACTCTAGCAAGCAGAGTGATAAGGTTATGTGTGACAAGTGGTTGCAGAGCGGGGAGGAGTAGCATTTATTCTCTAGAATCTCATACTCATCATGCTAAAATTGGTCAATTAGGCTCTATTCTCCAAAATCCATATGCATTTAACCATTAATATATCATCATTAACATTCATACATGTGTAAATAATATTCGTATTTCATCATGTATAATTGCATAACGTGTAAATTGGCCTAAAAAGTTGTTAACTTCCCTTATTTTTAATTAATTTTCTAACTCAGATCGACCCCAAACCATATCCATTGTGTAGATATTACTAATAAGAATAAATAAAAATACAAAAAAATTGCCAGTTCAAATGAGTGTCAAATAAACCCAAAATCAAATTTCACATCTGACAGACTAGAACATGCATATCTTCCTCGTACATTGTCTGATTTTTGTCTGCTCACTTTTAAAGTACTCCATTTTCAAATATCTTCAAAACAAGACCAACCTAAGATCTATATAGATTAGTATATAAAGTGATAGAGGTTTTTTTGTATTTAAATTATAAGAATATAAAATTTCTCGATCTCTATTTATTTCAGAAATATAGCAGTCCTCACTATTTTCATAGTTTATATATTTTTGTAATAAAAAATCATATCTACAGTTTCTTTTAAATTTTTCTTTTTGACCCCCAATCTATAAATTTGCTACGTAATACTTTGGTTTTACATATTCATAAAATTCGAAGCTCATATGTGAAAGTTGAGTTTTGGGCCTCTTTTGCGCATTTTATCTTTTTTTGATTCTTGACCTAAGTTTTTCTGTACATAATTAACTCTTTTAATTTTATTTCTCTTCATCTGTGTTCTTTGATGAGAGTTTTATCAAACAACATAAAATTCCAAATCTGGATAAAGACTGAAGTCAAAGAATCTGACCTTGTCAGAGTGTCCTCTGTGAGTCTGTAAAAAATTCGCGTGTTTCGTACTCCTATTTTATCTCCCTATTTTCTTATTTCTAAAAAATCCAAAAAAATTAAATTATTGTGTATTAATTGTCTTATATTTTATCATATTTTTCTATAATTTTTATCCTCTTTTAAAACCACCCAAAAAATTACAAAACTCCAAAAAGTTGGTTTTCTATACACACAGGGAACAACTAAAAATACCACTTTGCACAAATGACCTCTTCCACTTTTGGTTCCTTCATGAAAGTTGTAGATCTCGTCGTGGCAAATAACTTTCATGAAGGAAATTTTTCGATCTGAAGTCTCCTTCTATTTCTTTTCTATTTTTCTGTCTCTTTTATTTTTGAAATTTTTTTAGTGACACATGGCAGCCCCTGGGCGTGCCATGTGTCACCCATCCATCAACCTCTTTCCAGCATGGTCACGTGCCCCTCCCATCCCCACTCTCCAGTCGCATATGCGTGGTACGTGCTGACCCCTCCCCTCTCTAGGCACGCGCGCAACACGTGCTACACCATCACCTTCTTCCTCCAGTCGTTGCCGTCGCCCGTCGTAACTGCCCCACCTTGACCTCGGTCGTTACGACCACCGCACGCTCCTCCTCTCGTATAATGCCCTTAGCCTTCCCTCGTCATTACACATCCCTCACCTCCCTCACCCGTCACCACCTACTCCTATAAAGCCCTCCCCTCGTCGACGTTTTTGATGAGCGACGAGCCAATTATGTTTAAGTATCAAGAATAAACACGTGTCGTTGTGACCCCAATCAGCCAGTAGGACTCAACAAGAAAACTCAAGACCACAAAACTCAGGCGATCAAGCACAAAATTTAATGTTAGCAGTCTCCGCTATTTATTTAACCTGGTATAACGACCAGGGTCGAACACAAGGAGCATGAGTGAAACCTACGAAGTAGTCCTAATCAGAGAAATAAAAGCTAATTTTTATTTATTTTTATTTTGCAATTTTTTTATATTTTCGAAATAAGGAAACAAACATAATGAATAAGAAAAACAAGGTAAAATCAAGCTTCAACGATTTTTATTAAGATTAAAAATGCTCAAAAATAAGAAACAAAAATACTTTTATATTTTTCAAATATTCAGATATTTTTGATAATTTTATGGGATTTTTCAATTTTTATATGATTTTATAAAAATCAAACAAAGGTAAGAAAAGAAAGTAGTGTACAGTTGGACTAAAAGGCAAATTTAAAATAGTAAAAATGCCCTAATGTCCTAGTTGTATTTTTATGAAAAATTAAATAAAAATATCTAACTATAGAACTAAAATTATATTTTTTTTAGAGTTTTTTAGATTTTTTATGATTTTTATAAGTTTTTTAGAGTTGTTAGATTTTTAGGGTTTTTATAAAGGATAATGCAAAAAATGGCATTGAAATTAAAACACACAAAGACAAGCACATACTAATTTTTTGGAATTTTTCAGATAATTTTTCTAATTTTTATGTGTTTTTATAAAATAGATAGGGCAAATTTAGGTATTTTTTTAGAAAATAAAACATGCAACAAAATTAATTCCAAAAATAACAATAAATTTCACACGTCAGCATGAGCTCACAGTAATTTTCATGGAATTTTTGGACTCAATTTTGCATTTATTTAATTAAAAACACAACACAAAGTGCACAGGGTCTTACTTGCAATTAACGTAAAGTTCTTGGACAAATATTAACACAAAACCACCAGGGAATAAACACACATGCTCATTTAATCACGCACAAGGGCATAAATGCAAATATCATAAATATTCCATTCAAAGCATAACAAGGATAAATTCCAGGGCAGATATTGCAAAAACACCATAAAACCACGTGAGATAGCACGTGAGTTTACTCAAACCGGACTGAAATGCAAATATTCAAAGTATCAAGGGTCCATAAGCAAAATGATCATACTAATTTAAACTACTGCAAATAATTACATGACTAAACTATAAAAGATAAAACCTGAAGGGTTGGGGTAAGGTTTACCCTTTATTGAACGCGATCCAAGGGTCGGGGTTGTTCCACTTAAGATCTGGCTGTTGTGCTTCATGGACGACGCTTCAACGATGGAGGGCGTTGATCAGATCTTCAGATGGATCTGATGGTCGGAGATCCCCCGAAGATGGAAGGCTTGGATTAGATCTGGGGGGATCTTCGATCGGACGGCGGAGGGCTGGTATGGAAGAACTCGCTTCCAGCGAGTTTCTTTCATCGATGGTGCGTGACTCCAGCATTCTCTCAAGCTACAGAGGTGTGGAATCGGTCGGTGTTGTCGCTCTGCAGCTGCAGGAAGGCACAGAAGGGCCCAGGACCAAGCGAGAGGCCCTGGGGGTGACTGGGGTACCTGGGGCCTTTCCTGTGGTGTTCAAGACCTCCAGATGAGGTTGGGATGTGCCTCTGCCCTGCAGGAAGAAGGACCTTGCTTGGAAGATGGTTCCAGCATGGGTTAGGGCGTAGTCGGCATTGCAAGCCAAGGGGGTCAGTGAACGGGACAAGGTCACTACGGAAGCTGGGGATAGGGCCTGCTAAACGACCCCAATCCGATGATTGGAGCTTCGTGGGAGGTTATGGAGCGATCGTAGAAGCGGAAGGGAGCCAGAGCAAGGTGTGTGATCGTCGAAGTGCGGCGAAGCGATGGAAAATAGAGGGTGCTCGGAGATGCTCTGTTCGTCGATGAAATGGCGGATTGAATGGACGATAGGTGACAAAAAAGAGTACCTAACAGTGGAGGAAGATCGCGTAGGAGTCGTAGACAAAGCCCATGGAGATGATGGCCTTAATGAATGACGGTTCCAGAGGCTGGAGCTCCTTCCGACGGAGCGGAAGCAGAGCTCACCGAACCTAGGGTTACCATGCTCTAGAACATTGATGAATCTCGTATTCATCATGTTAAAAGCTGCTAATTAAACCCCCTGCTTAATCAATCCGATAAAAATACCCTTTAATTCTTTATTTTTATCTTGTATTATATTATACCATTAAATTATTGTATTTAATATCCTTTATTTTTTGTAATTATTTTATCCTAAAACCCCCTAAAGATTAGGTAGAATAATTGTCAATAAATCACTAACCATTAAAAACACTAATAAATACAAAAACATCTCAATACCACAAAATCGGTGTTTTTACCTCCTTTAAAATACCCCCAAAATACGTTTTGTACAAATGACCTCTTTTGGCTTTTTGACCAACATGAAAGTTGTAGATCTCATCGAGACGAGCAACTTTTATGTTTTTACTTTTTCCTAATTCGACCTCTAACTATTTCTTTTGTATTTATCTTTGTTTTTTTATTTGAATTTTTCTCATTGGGCCACGTGGCGCCCTCAGGGCCGCCCACGTGGCCCGCCTCCACTTCCGCCACGCGGCACCTCCTAGACCGTCGGATCCACTCAACTCCGCCCCCATCTCCGCCGTCCAACCTCACCTCGCTCACAGCCGTCGGATCTGACTTTCAGATCTGATCTCCACCGCACAAACCCGCCTCATCTACAGCCGTTGGATCCATGCCCTATCCTACGGACTTCCGAGTGCCACGCCTCTCCTCACCTTAGCCGCTCCATCCCATGTGCATCCAACGGTTCACCACACGCCACGCCATCCCTGCTATCTCGATCGTTGGATCTTCCCCACCTACCCATCTAAACCACCCATCCACACCTACTCCCCACCGCTCGATCTAATCTCATATCTAATCTGAGCCCTCGAACCACGGTTTTATCCCAGTCGTTGGATTACAAGATCCAACGACCCTCACTCATCGTCCTCCTCCAGTTGTCTCTCTCCCCAGGCGTTACGACTCGCGGCGACTCCACCCCCTTCCTTTTTAGCACTCTCGTCCGGTCACCTCTCCTTCTCCTAACGGTTGCCCCGCATACCCCTTCCCTCCGCCATCCTCGTGCCACCATCAACACTCGCCGCCATCACTCCCTCGCCATTAAACCTTCACTCCAAAATGCCCCTCTCCCATCTGTAACGCCCGGCCAACTCCACCGGATTCCACCTACAAATAGCCTCCTTCTGCCTCTGTAACCCCTCGTCCACCATTATTGGGCTATGCCCTAGCCTCCTCCGCCCCTCCGGTGACAACGGAGAGGCAGAACGTCGAGGCGAAGATGGGTCTAGCTCGGTGTCGACCCACGACGATACTCCGCTGTATTCTGGTGTCTCCGGCCACCACCGAGCTCGTGGGCTTGCTGACCAGCTGGGCGACGACCCCGAGGCTCGTCTGAGCCTCAGCCCAAGCATCTCCTCCACCAGGGTCCCCTCCCCGACGAGGTCTTCTTCCTCCTTGCTTTTTCTTTTATTTTCTCCGAATTATCACGCCATCTAAAGTCACTGTCACCCTCATCTGTTCATCCCTTAAACTCCGCCCGACCACTTCGATCCTCGCCGACCCCCTGTCCCTTTCCAGAACCCCCACACTCCAATTCATCTCCTCCTCCATTCTGCAGGAGAAGGAGGGGTTCTGGAGAAGG
Source organism: Ottelia alismoides (assembly GCA_037367405.1). NCBI lineage: Eukaryota > Viridiplantae > Streptophyta > Magnoliopsida > Alismatales > Hydrocharitaceae > Ottelia > Ottelia alismoides. The sequence goes on from JAZKJV010005017.1 coordinate 154,041, forward strand.
GAATCTCCTCCATCCCTGAAGCTCCTTCTCCGGTGGAATGGAGGAGGAGATGAATCGGAGTGTGGGGGGTTCTGGAGAAGGGACAGGGGGTCGGCGAGGATTGAAGTGGTCGGGCGGAGCTTAAGGGATGAACAAATGAGGATGACGGTGACTGTAGATGGCGTGATAATTCGGAGAAAATAAAAGAAAAAACAAGGAGGAAGAAGACCTCATCGGGGAGGGGACCCTGGTGGAGGAGATGCTTGGGCTGAGGCTCGGACAAGCCTCGGGGTCGTCGCCCAGCTGGTCAGCAAGCCAGCGAGCTCGGTGGTGGCCGGAGACACCAGAACACAGCGGAGTATCGTCGTGGGTCGACACCGAGCTAGACCCATCTTCGCCTCGACGTTCTACCCCTCCACTGTCACCGGAGGGGCGGAGGAGGCTAGGGCATAGCCCAATAATGGTGGACGAGGGGTTACGGAGGTGGAGGGAGGCTATTTGTAGGTGGAATCCAGTGGAGTTGGCCGGACATTACATATGGGAGAGGGACGTTTTGGAGCGAAGGTTTAATGGTGAGGGAGTGATGGTGGCGAGTGTTGATGGTGGCGCGAGGATGGCGGAGGGAAGGGGTACGCGGGGCAACTGTTAGGAGAAGGAGAGGTGACCGGACGAGAGTGCTAAAAAAGGAAGGGGTGGAGTCGCTACGAGTCGTAACGCCTGGGGAGAGAGACAACTGGAGGAGGACGATGAGTGAGGGTCGTTGGATCTTGTGATCCAACGGCTGGGATAAAGTTGTGGTTCGAGGGCTCAGATTAGATCTGAGATTAGATCGAGCGGTGGGGAGTAGGTGTGGATGGGTGGTTTAGATGGGTAGGTGGGGAAGATCCAACGATCGAGATAGCATGGATGACGTGGCGTGTGGTGAACCGTTGGATGCACATGGGATCCGGGCATGTGGGTGAAAGATCAGGCGAAATGGAGCTCAGGTCGGTTCTGGATAATTGGGAGAAATTCGGTTGGAAATGAGGTTGGCGAAAAAGAATACCCGGGGGATCAGTTGACCGAAGTCAACAATTTGAGGTGGCCCAATCAGAGACCGCCTAGGATGCGGACAAAATAAGCTACAAGACAAAATAAAGAGGGAAAATAGTGATAATTAAATTTAAAATAACAAATGAAATTAAGTGAAAAAATGAATAAAATAAAAAATACTTATTAATTTTCAAAAAAAAATCCATGATTTTTAATTATTTTTATGAAAAATAAAATAGTCTATATTTAGTATATAGTCTTATATACACGTATAATATACCTATGTACTATGTACATTAATTTTTATTTTTATTATTTTTACATAAATACCACAATTTTGTATTTTATTTATTTTTCACACGATTTTAGGAGTATAAAATAATTTTTACTTTATTTTTATGATTTATTTACAGGTATAGAATAAATAGGGGAGGTGAAATATATACATGTGTTTTGTACAATGGATGAGAGATTTTATTTCTATTTTTATTTTAATTTTTCTGATTTTTATTTTATTTTTGTTTTATTTATAGGGATATATAAAAAAAAGGTGAAAGAATAATTTAATTTTATTTTGATGAAAAATAATTATTTACATATATAGGTAATATGTACAACATAGAGTAGGCCCTATCTCTCCCTATTTATTTTATTTGGCGATCAAGTCAAGGCTTGACCTTCTCTTGGGGTCCGGGTCACTCTGTATTTACTCTAAATACCTCCTTCCTTTTTATTTTCCTTTATTCTTTTATTTTTTCACAAATACATGCTAATTATGCGATATTAATGCATGCATGTTGATTGTTATGTTATTGTATTTATACATATTTACATGATGTTTTGCCAAGATAAATAGCTAAAATAAAAGAATAAAGAGTGAGAATCAGAGATTCATCAGTTCTTCCCTATCCACCTCTTGCAGAGCCAACCCCCCTCTCAACCGCACTCCCTCCTGGTGACAGCAGGTGATGAGGAGCCTCGTCGGTGATGAAGGGAGCGGCGGAACTAGGTATGGTCCTTGGCCTACACCCTCGGTCAAGTGGCAACCACTCGTCGGAGCTGTAGAGCTTCCACTCTTCCTCGCCGGAGTGTATGGGCGACGACCACTAGGAGCCTTAGCTCCTCTTTTCCCCAGGCAAACTCCTCCGCTCATTGAACCTCCAGGTATTCCCTCATTCACCTTTGTCTCTCTCCATCATTGCACTCTGCCTCGCTCACTGTTACCCCTCCTTGCTCGGCTCTCAATTGCTCAACCACAATCCAATGCCTCCGCGACAACACATACTTTACCCTCTCGCGCACCTCCAACCCCGTGTAACTTCGACATATGATCACCCCATTCTCCTCCTCTTGCCTCTCTTCCTCTTCTTCCCTAGGATTATGTGAATTAGTAGACACTGGGGCTATGTCATCATGTTCTTTTGCTCGATCATGCATGGTTACGGTCTTTCCGCACCTAAGAGAAATATGATAAGTGTCATCATGCGAAAAGATCTCGTAATCAGGTAAATAATATTCAGAGGTTAATACCTGATTCTATCCGAGGTTGTTTGGATTAGCCTGGACTTGAGATGGGATCACGTTTTGGGGTGCAATCAACTCGTCTTTCCATCAAGAGAGTTGATTGATGTCGACTCTCATATCATGAAGTCCGTCCAACACTCGCTGGAGTTCAGGAGAGATCGAAGAAGAGGAAGACCCCTGGCCCTACTTGGCATGAGGTTGTTGATATTGTCTAAACTGTCCTTGTTGGCCCTGGAGTTGTACTACTGTTGTGCTGCTGAGGTAGCAGGCTCTGATAACCTGAACGGTATTGCTGACGATGATGTTGTTGCTGCTGCTGATGCTAGTAGATGGGATGAGATTGTGGTGGACGAGGGTTCGGAGTAGTATTTGGATCTGGTCGGTTGATAGGATCCGGGTTACCAGACTCCATTTATCTCCATGACGTGTGGAGATTCCTCGTAAACAGTTTGAGCGGAGGTTTCTTCAGTTTGATGGGAAAAGACTTGGTCTCCACCCCAATGGTTGCCCTTAGTGAATTTGGTGTATGGGGGTTGGGGGTGAAGTTAGGGCAGGTATCTGAATCTTAGATACCCTGTCAACCAGTTCCTCCATTTGCCTAGGCAATTTAGCCAATTTCTCCATATCACACTTAGTTTATGTATTCACCTAAAAGGTGTGTTTGTATATTTTCTACATACTTTATCATAAGCTTGTACTTTAATTGATTTCATTTAACATCGAGGATGGGTACAAGTAGTGTTTGTTATGCATATTATACTAAATTCTTTATGTAAATGATACCTATTTTTTAAAAAAGAATCACTCATGGTCTTGCATTTCATTATGCATCTCAAGCATCTCATGCATTCTTTAGTTGGTATATTCCTGACAGTTTCACTGTCACTTAAGGCTTGAGGATTTGAAGACACTGGATTTCTGAGATCTTGAGAGTCTGAGTTAACCAACCTTAGTCATTAAGATTTTTAAAACTTAATAATCTACAATTCCCTAGTTTTAAAGATTCGAGCGCTATATTGCACTCTTCATCTCTACCTTCTAAAGAATATGATCAACACCACTTTCACAACTGAATGATTGATGAGACGAGTTGAGTTATCACTTGGGGAACTGGGACTGGAGATTTGAGTCTAGACCTGATCTAATGATGCTCGAGGATGGGACGCTTCAGACATCACAGTAGAGGCCCTGTTAGGACAAAGGAAAGATGGAATCCCCTATGCTATTCACTATGCAAGCAAAGTTTTAGATCCATCTCAGAAAAATTACACTATGACGAAACAGAAATGCTTGCAGTAGTCTTTGCCTTGGAGAAATTTCGATCTATACTTCTAGGATCTAAGGTGACTGACGGGTCCGGAAACGCCGAGTTAAGAAATCGTTTTTATCTTCGTGTGTGAAAATAATGAAAGTCGAAGGCGGCGATCGGAAACGGTCAAGAAATAACCACAAATTTTATTTAATTTTAATCAAGTGGTTTTTATGTTTATTTTACTTGGGCAAGTCCCAAGGTCGATCACAAGGATGCAAAGGAACAACCTAGATTAATGTCTATCCAATTTTAAGTTCGGTTTTCAAGGCGGTCTTTTTTTTTGGAATTTTCAATGCAATAAAGGGATGCAAAATGCAATTTCGGCCTATTTTAGGGACTAAAATGTAAAATTCACTCAAACGATGTCCGAAAAATACAAAACTTAGCCACAATGTAAATGATGATGAAATAAATGCAGTGTAATTTTTTTTTGAATTTTTGGATGCAATATGAATTTTTTATGAATTTTTAAATGTAAACAAATTAATTTTCAATATTTAATTTTAATAAATATTAAACCTACTTATTTTCAAGAGATAAAATTATCTAAGATCTATCACTAAGTGATGGATCTCAGAAAAATCCGAAATGTCGAAAATGTGGGGTCTAATACCTATTAAAAATTAAACAATGAAATATGCAAAATGATTTTTACAGAGCAAGTTATGCATGCAAATGCAAAGATTTTTGGGCACAATGTCAAGCAAAATAATCTTTACAGTATGTGATTTTTCAGGGATTTATAGAGCAACAGTTAATCAACTAGAAATTTCAGAGCATCAAATGGGCAAAATATATCAATTTCCACAAAATACTTATTTATTAATTAACTGTTGATCACATGAATGTCTACAGATGTCAAAATGTAGAGAATTATATGAGGAACACAGTGCTATTTTTAAATAAATAAAATAATGTAAAGAAGAGGTTCGAAAATATAGGGGAACACAGGGGTGTAACTGCAAATGTAATAAATAAAATAAAAATAGTGCAGACGGGGACCTAGTGATAATTACCAAAATATGGGGGGTCTGATTGCAATTTTTCCAAGAGGCACTGCTGCGTACGTGCCCTTGACTGGGGTGGACGGATGCACAGATATGAAATCCTCCGGGGGTCTTCTTGCAATTTGCCCAAGGGGCACGTGCACAGCACGTAACCCCCTGGGATGATGTGTGCTGACGTCCCTCCGCACGCGACTCGCACGTGGGGGGGTCTCGGGACTGGCACCCGGCTGCTGGCGGTGTGGAGGCGGAGGGGAGGCCGGCCGAAGTGGAGGGGAGGCCGGCTGTTGATGATGCGGTGGAGCGGTGCCGGTGCGACTGAAGGCGGCTCCTGGCTCCGGCCAGGAGGTGGCGATGGCGTCGGTCTCCAGGCGGTCGATGAAGCTCTGGAGAAGGTCGAAGGCGTTGTCGGGTGAGCTTGAACGATCGACCCAAGCAGAGTTGGCGGAGAAGAAGATGTCGGGGTTGGAAGCGTTCGCCGTTGTCGGAGCACTTGAGGGCGGAGTTGGAAGTCAGTGCAGCGTTGAGGCGGTGAAGCGTGTCGGAGTTGGAGGCGTTGATGACGAAATCTGATCGGCGTTGACGAAGCAGAGACGAGAATCGTTCAAGGCGAAGGGGTTGCAGTCGATGTCGGTGGAAGTAGTCGTTGGCTCCACGACTGAGGTCGGAGCAGATGCGAGACAGCGGAGCTCGCCGTGGACCGCAACGAGGGAGGAGGACCCTCGGACCTCGTCGAAGGAGGGCGCTCGGAGCTGTCACCTCCGAGCGTCGTCGCTATCGGCGGATGAAGTTCAAGGTAGTCGGCGAGGGTTTTAAATAGGACATGAGGGAGGCGGAGGTTGCGGAGGGCGTTAGGCCGGTGCGGGATACGCGGCACAGCGGCCGTTCGATCATCCGCTGATCGAACGGCCGCGGAAGGGCCACGTGGCGGAAAGTTAAGAAGAGAGAGTGGGAGCGGCACGTGCGTCGCACGTGCCTGGGGACACGTGCGTCGCACATACGGGAGGTTTTTAATTAATTTTTTTTTATAAAAACGAGATAAAAAATATGCAAAATTTGGCTGACACGTGGCGGCCTCTGGGGTTGCCACGTGTCAGCACCAAAAAAATCGAAGAAAAAATCTTTTGTAAAATCAAAAAGAAATAGCAAATGACCTCGGATCGAAAAAGTTTCTTCACAAAAAATGCTCGTCTCGATGAGATCTACAACTTTCATGAAGACATCAAAGCCAAAATCGGTCAAATATAAAAAGGGAATTTTTGGGGTATCCCATGTACATAGAATTCCTAGATTTTTGGGTTTTGTATTTTTTTTGTCATTTTTAAACAAGATAAAAATCCAGAAAAATATAGAAAAATCAAAGATAAATAAAAGACATCTAAATCTATTTTTTTGGATTTTTATAAATTAAGAAAATATATACATGAAATACAAGGTCAAAAGCCGAGAAAATATACAATGTATAAAAGAGGCCCAAAACCCAACTTTCACATACGAGCTCCGATTCACTTGAACTTGGTCTTATTTTGAAGGTAATTGAATGTAAATTAGTTCAAAAGTGACTAGGATCAAATCGGACATTGGATGGAGAAGATATGGGGCTTTTAGTCCGAAAATCCTGAAATTAGGGTTTGGGTTTTTGGTCCACTTAACATGGTTAGTGATTTTTTTTGTATTTTTCATTTATTCTTGTTAGTGATATGTACACAGTGGAGGTGGGTTTGTGGCATTCGGAGTTACCATGGAGGAGTTAAAAATCCGGGAAGTTAGGCTATTTACAGGTCATTTTTGGCTTGGATTTTTGGCTTCTTATTTTGTGCAGAAATTAATGCTAAAATGCAATTCTTATGAAATCATGCATAAATGCTAATTATGCGAAATAAATGCAGAAATGCAGTTGATCTTGAGGGACTTGAGCTTAATTAATGAGACTTAGAGTGGTGAATCCGAGATTCATCATCCCCTATACTTAAATCATGCTCGTCCCTGAGCATCAGAAAGAAATGCCATGAAGTGAAATGAGATTGAGTTCCATACCAAGACCATGAACTGAAGGTGAAAATGAAACTAAACTCGACCTTTGGATTAATAGTGTGGCGGAACTTCTGTGAGACTTAGAATTTTAAAATCAACAGCCCTCAAGTTCTACACATCATTGTCACAATTTTGGCTCAGAAGTCATCTTAGACCAATCCTCTTCCCAAAGTATACCCTATGAACATTGAATAACCGATTCATGTGTGTGAAGGTTTTTAGCTCTTCCCATTCAGAATGCCAGACTACCATGCTCCTCTCCTCTCCAGTAACTTGTCCTCAGGGAGTCAGGTATTTCCTTCTAAGGTCTGTCGTGCTGTGTTCACAATCGAATGAGGGAGAAGATAGAAGAAGAAGAAAAGAACTGGAGGGTGGCCAGTGTAGTCACCTCTCCTTGTGAAGATGGCCAGTGTAGCCGAGTCTCCACCAAGATCGGCAGGTTCTTGAAGCTTGGACCTTTTTGGTCAGATATTTATTTGGTAGAATGCTTCTTCGTATTTGGAATTTTTGGTGGTTCTGCTTGGATCTTGATATGCCCCTACGGATATAGAATCTTTTTGTTCCGTACATTTTTTTGGGGTCTTAGAAAAAATTGTGCCCAACCGTCCATCCCTTTTCCGAAGCTTTGTTTCAACACATACTCCGGTTTTTAGATTTCCACGCTACCAGAAAAGAGACTCACACAGTCTTCCAACATCCCGTCTGGGTTGAGCTAAGTGCATAGTGCGAGAGTGCGAATTAATTCCCTATTCCAGAGTTGTACCCAGAATGAAGAGACCAGGTTAGACACTAAGAATCAAACGTTGCACATTGTCATGTGGAACTTAAGGAATTAAGTCAAAAAGACCTGAAGCTCTTAAAATCCTATTTCTCAGTGAAGTTCCTCTGAAAATTAGGTGGATTAAGGTCAAGTCCAGACCACTCTCGATTTCTACTCATAACTCGGTTCAGAACCCAATGACTTTTCACAGATGCAAATGCATGTGCTGCTGGATGGAGTGCATGTGTGTGAAATGCAGACACCCTTTTTTTCTTCTTCTCATTTTTTTGTGAAATGTTTTTGTTTTTGTGTTTGTGTTTTTTTTCTTGACATTTCATGCAAGGGATTTTTTTATTTTCAAAAATTTTGGGCATGGTTAGTGTTAGTAGAAAAAAACCTCTTTTTTTCTTTTTTTTGCTTGTTTGTTTGTTTTTTTTTCAAGTTAGTACACACCCCGTAAATACATATAGACTTATGCGAAAGTACGAGATATGGGTAAAATATGTACAAAGTATATACAGACCCCCCTATACTTAGCTAGTGCTGTGTCCTCAGAGCACAAGAAGCGGAAGACATAGCTTGGGCTAAGCGTAAGGGAGTGGAAAAAATGAAAAGAAAAGCAGTCAGGAAATGAGGAGAGTATAAACAAATGGGTGTTGGTTCCCCCTATACTTAGGCTCTGATCAGTCTAAGTATGGAAGAATGGTGGAAATGGAGCGATCGAGAGTTAGGAGAGGAATGATATATACAGATGGCATCGGTCCCCCCTATACTTAGGCATTGGCCTAAGTAGAGGAAGAAGCTGTACAAGGGAACCGATGTGGTCGGGAGGGAGGGTGGGCAGCCGATGATTAAGGCGGTTTTCGGCTGATCTTTTTGTGAGCCTGTGGTGGGAGGTCGTAGTGATGAGTCGGCGATGAGGCATATGATTCCCAACTACAATCAGTGTCATCCTCAGAAAAATCATGATGGATAATAAATGAAGTGTTTGAGTCAGATGAAAGATATCCATCATCAGAGTTATCCTCAGAGGAGTAGTATTTGAAAGTGGACACACTCCAAGTATTCAGGTCTTTTTGTTTCTTCAATTGTTTTCTCAAAATTCGTTCCTTCTTGGGGTCAATCGGTTTGTCCTCGGATGAATACTCAGAAGCACCAGTTTCAGTCAGCTCATACGAAATAATTCCAGTGTACTTGAAGAGCGCAGGAGCATCAGCTTTGGATGAGTAGTATTTAGGAATGGGAGTTGTCCAACGGGGATTGAATTTTGGATCCTTGCGAAGATATGGTTTTAGAGCTGCCGAACAGACTTCACTTATGTAGACCATCTTTTCCGGACCTGATGAGGGATCATCAGCTGTTTCCTCTTCCGAAAGGTCAAAGGTGACTCTCTTTTTATATTGTCGTGAAGGTGTCGGTTCACTTGAGTATCCAGATGAATAGCCATTAAAATTCTCCTTGGTCGGTACTCGGTCTGCGTGCTTGTTCTTAGTCTCCCGAATGTTTGAGCACTCTCGATTTGGGATGATTTGGTCAAGATATTCAGAGAATGTTGCTCCAGGGTGTGACCATGCATATGTATCAGGATCGTAGTAGAAAGATTTGTCTATTTTGAGATCCTCGGGGATTTGAATATTGGGGAGAGTCTCTGCATGTTCTTTCTCAATTGATTCAATGTTGGCGCATTCTTGTGTCGAGTTGATGTAATCCATGTACTCAGAGTAGGTTGACCCAGGGTGTGCCCATGCATAAGTCTCCGGATCATATGATTCATATACATGATTGTCCTTGGTGAGAGCGGCTGGGAATGGAGCAGGGGGGAGATTTTCTAAACCAATAGTCTCATCAACAACCGATATCTCAGGTGTGGCTGCGGGGTAGGGCTCTTCTACCGTTTCATGGTTACGGTTATCGGGGACTTCGCGGGTTGCCTCAGAAGATCGTGGTTCCTCAAAGATAGGGTCGGATTTAAGTGCTTCCAATGCCGTGAAATTGATTTCTCGAGTCTCACAATCGATACTCGCCTTGGCCAATGCCAAGAATGGCTTTCCGAGAATGATTGGAGACTGGGTGAATTCTCCTTGATGCTCAATATCAATGATCGTGAATTCTACTTTGAGCGGAGCACCTTGGAATTTCATGATGACAGAAATGATTCCTCTCGGCCGCTTTATAGATCGGTCTGCCAATTGAACAATCTCTCGTATCTTCCGAATCGGTCCGAGTTGGAGTTCGTGAAAGACAGTGGTCGGGAGGATATTAATCGGTGAATCGTCATCAATCCGAGCATGGGTGAAAATTGTGTTTTTGATTTCGCAGTCAAATCTGGGCAACCGCTTCACTATGCAGCTCTTGGTTTTTCTCCTCAACACCAAGGAGGAGGCCATTGACAAGATATGTCTTTCAGTCTTTGTTCGTATCCTGCCCGACTTTTTGTTCATTAATTTATCTGTTATAAATCTTTTAAGGTCGGGGAAGTGTTCAATGGCCTGTATAAAGGGAAGTTCAAACATCAAGCGTTTTTCCAGTGCTTCCCATACAGTCGGATCCAAATTCCTCAGATCATCTTCAGTTTCAATTTTTATGAAATTTTCTGAATTTTCAATTTTTTTTTGTGATTTTCAAATGTTTCCATTTTTTTGGTATTTTCTGGATGGTGTGGGGGTGTGGAGTGTTCCTCAGATGAAAAGGGGCTCTGGTGTTCAGGGTGAGGGTCAATGACATAATCATTTTCAGAAACGTCCCTAGCTCCCTGAATATCCTCAGAATTTTCAATCTCAGATCCAGTTATTTCCTCATTTATTTTACTGTCCGAGCCACCATAGAATGCGATGAATCGATTGGTATATTTTTGAAATCTCTCCTCTATTGAATTGAATCTTGTTTTTATCCTCGAAATATCGTCCTCGAAATTCAATTCATGATCAATCATAGGCGCAGTCGGTGTGTGTTCGATAATTTCATCTTCCATTTTCTCGTTTGTGCTGAGAGGAGAATTTCTTGGAATATCTGAAATATGATCATTATTTTCTGAAAATTTCTCCTCAAAAATAATGGAAGGAGGATGCTCATATGGTTCAGACATGTGTAGTTGATTGGTCAGACCTTGATATTGTGGAGTCAACATACAGGGTTTATGTGTTTCTAAGAGGTCAGTCCAGTCCTTTGTATGAGTATCATGTCTGATAAGGGGTCTATCATGGTCAATCCAATGCCGGTGATTATTCAGTGCATATCTTTCCATCTGAGTTTGGTTTCTCTGCCAGTCATGAGATCTGAAGGGATTTTGATCTTGAAAAGTTTCATTGGCGAGAAATTGAGAATAAGACGATTCAGTCCAAGATGGTAGGTGGTCATTTGCGGTTGGATGGTTCGAATATAAATTCAATGAGGAGGCCGAATTCATCTGCGGGTGAAAGCCTCCCGCAAATGTTGGAGGATTATTGAAAGAAGGGGATTTAGTTGATTTGGGCCTAACCGAAACAAATTCATTTTCATAGTATAGCTCTGATGGGTGTTCGGTCATTTTTGAGAGGAATGGGGGGTTGGATCTGTGAGAGTTTTTGGACAAGAGTTCCATTATAAGGTTCAAATCAAGGGAGGGAAGAGATGATTGCACGGGATAGTCAAGAGAATTTTTATCGAATGTGCGGCTATTGATCTTGAAATCGGTTCACGCACACCAATGCAAACACAATTCAAACCCTGGGTTCACCAACTCACACAATGAAGCCATACGAGTTCATCTATTATCTTTTTAATTTTAGTTGGTGATAAATTCAATCTTGGCAAAAATTTAGCGAGCTGAGATTCCGGATTTGGGCTCTATCCTTAAGTGTCGTCTCTCGCTCACTCAGAAAAATAAAATCATCCAAGGCCGGGGTTGCTCTCTCACAGGAGTTCTTGATTTTATGGGTTATTTTGAAATCAGCTATATTTAGCAGTCCCGATTTTAATTAGATGATCACTGAAGAATTTAGATGAGCACAAATACACGTCTACCATCCAGTCCCAATTTCCTTTAGATTTATGTGATAAAACAAGAGGGAGAAAGTCGGGAAAAGCCGATGCACGCGGAAAACTATGATGAATGCTCAGTTATAAGACTTACAGTGAATCCTCGTAATCTTCATGTGGGATGCTAAACAGAATTTTAAAAATTAATCTAAATGAATGCAAGGCGATGAAAAACCGCACCTAAGCAGAAAATTCTATTAGCGAGGAAGAATTGAATTAAATTTGGCTAAGTTGAACGATCTATGTGCGTCTTGATTAAAGTGAAGTGTGGCTTAAGATCCTACGAGCACAATCAAAAATAAAAAATGCTCTGAGAGCCTGATGAATCTCGTATTCATCACTCTAAATCTCATTCATTAAGCTCAAATCCCTAAAAATCAACAGCATTCTTGCATCTATTTTGCATAATTAGCATTCATGCATGTTTTCATAAGAATTGCATTTTAGCACAAAAATCTGCACAAAATAAGAAGCCAAAAATCCAAGCCAAATTGACCTGTAAATAAGCCTGACTTCCCAGATTTTTAACTCATTCATGCTAACTCCGAATGACTCAAAACCACTTCCACTGTGTACATATCACTAACAAGAATAAAGGAAAAATACAAAAAATAACTAACCCAAATCAGTGGACCAAAAACCCAAACCCTAATTTCAGGATTTTCGGACTAAAAGCCACATATCTCCCACATCCAGTGTTTGATTGAATCCTACTCACTTTTGAACTAATGTACATTCAATTACCTTCAAAACAAGACCAAGTTCAGGTGAATCGGAGCTCATATGTGAAAGTTGGGTTTTGGGCCTCTTTTGTACATTGTATATTTTCGCGGTTTTTGACCTTGTATTTTATGTATATATTTTCTTAAATCAATAAAAATCCAAAAAATTAGAATTAAGTGTCTTTTATTTATCTTTGACTTTTCCATATTTTTCCGGATTTTTATCTTGTTTAAAAATGACAAAAAAATTATAAAACCCTAAAAATCAAGGTATTCTATGAACATAGGATACCCCAAAAATTCACTTTGTACAAATGATCGATTTTGGTTTTGGTGTCTTCATGAAAGTTGTAGATCTCATCGAGACGAGCAATTTTCGTGAAGAAAGTTTTTCGATCCGAGGTCATTTACTATTTATTTTTGATTTTACAAGTTAATTATTTTTTGAATTTTCTGGTGCTGACACGTGGCAGCACCTGGTGCCGCCACGTGTCAGCCATTTTTGACCTTATTATCTTCGATTTTAATAAAAAAAAAAACCAAGCACGTGCTCCACACGTGCCTCCCCAGGCACGTGCTCCGCACGTGCCTCCGCCTCTTCCCCCATCACCCGCCACGTGGCGCAACGGGCACCGTCCGATCGCGCGCGATCGGACGGCGCCTGTGCGTCGTCTTCCTCCACCCTCCCTCTTTCCCAAATCAGCTCCGCCGCCCCCGAGATCTCCGCCGCGGATCTCGCGAAGCTCCGCCCATCTCCGATCGCCGCCCCGCGTATCTCGCCATCGCCGATCCTCGCATCACCTACCCCGATCTCCCTCGAATCTCGCCGCCTCCCTCAATCAACCCGATCTCCTTCCTTCTCCAGCCCAAACCCCCCCCGCTATTTAAACCCATCGCCGCCCTCGCCGTACCCTCATCCGCCGATACACCTTCACAGACGAGGGACGGCGGTGACAGCACCGCCCCTCCACCTTCGACCCGGCGAGATCCGAGGGCACACGTGGCCCTCGTTGCAAGCATCTTCCAGCGGCCCTCCGCCGCACATGCTGCTGCCGCTCCGACCTCGGGTCGTTGAGCCCACGACGCTTCATCGCCTTCACCACGTCATCGAAGCCATCGCGACGCCAGCGACATCGCCCCCGCTCTTCCATCTTCCCCGACCTGCTACGCCTTCGACGTCATCGACGGCTTCACCGCCAACATCACGAGCGCCGGCCCTTCTCCACCTCGCCACCGGCCGTGCTGGAGCCCCATCGTCCCTCCGCCTCGACCCTCCAACATCAGGAGCTTCCGACGCCACGTCGACGCTCCACCGGGGCCCAGCACTCCCGCCGCACCTGGGTTGCCCTTCCAGCAGCCACAGAAGCCCCGCTCCGTCATCGCCTCTTTGCCAGCCACCGGGCTCCCGCCCGAGACCCCCACACGTGAGGCGCACGTGCGAGGGGGGACGACGTCAGCCACCCGTCAGCCCCCGGGTCACGTGTGTCGCACGTGACCGCGGGGTTAATTATAGTAAAACCCCCGGGTTCCTCCTTATTTGCGCCTCAGTCCAGCTGCCCAAGGAGCACGCGCAAGGCACGTGCTCCCTTGGGAAAATTGCAGAAAAGCCCCCCAGATTCTCGGTAATTACACAGAAGCCCCCCCTCTGCTTTTACTTATATTATATTTGCATTTGTACCCCTGTGTTCCGTTGTTCATTTGGACCTCATCTTTACATTATTTTATCAATCCAAAAATAGCATGATGTTGGTTAATTAGTTTTCTACGCTTTGACATCTTGTGGGTATTTTTTCTGATTGATGGTTAATTAATAAATAATTATTTTGTGGAAAGTTGCATATTTTACCCATTTCTTGCTCTGAAATTCGTAGTTAATTAACCGTTGATTTAAAAATTCCCCAAAAATCACATATCGTAGAGATTAATTTGATTAACATTGTGCCCAAAAATCATTGCATTTGCATGCATCATTTGCCCTGTAAAAATCATTTTGTGCATTTCAATGTTTGATTTTTAATAGGTATTGAACCCCACATTTTGAGGTCTAGGATTTTTCTAAGATCTATTACCTAGTGATAGATCTTAGATAATTTTAGTTCTCGAAAATAAGTAGGTTTAATATTTATTAAAATTAAATATTGAAAATTAATTTGTTTGCATTTAAAAAATCCATAAAAAATTCATATTGCATCCAAAAATTCCAAAAAAAGACCGCCTCGAAAACCGAACACGAACTTTGATAGACTTAATTCTAGGTTGTTCCTTTGCCTCCTTGTGATCGACCTTGGGACTTGCCCAAGTAAAACAAACATAAAACCACGAGATTAAAAAAAAATTGAACATCATTTGTGGTATTTTCTTGACCGTTTCCGATTGCCGCCTACAACGCACAACACGATAAAAACACATTATTAAAAGCAGCATTTCCGGATTCGTCAGAGCCGTATGTGCAGGTCTATCCTAATCGCCACTCAAGTCGGGCCCCACCCTCACCGGAGAGTGAAACAGGCCACGATACACCACAAATAAAGTTCAATGTCTTTTTTACACACGCGAGAGTCCAAACGGACACCGCTATAAATGAGCAGAAAATACAATTTGCAGAAATTAAAAACCTAGATTCTACGCTCTCTCACGACTCGACTCGATCTTAATTTAATTGCAGCTTCTTCGGATGTTGGTGAAGATGTGTCGATTTCTTGAAAACCGCTCCATGTGCGTCGGGTAGCTCGCAAGAAAAATAAGAGAGAGAATGTCAGAGAGTGACTCAATAAAATAATAAAATAAGAAAATAAATGCTGAAAAAAATATGGGATTTACAATGAAAAATTCGGGGGTCAGACTACCCGAATTCGGGAAAACCGAATAAGAAATTTTTAAAACAAAAATCTAAGCCGTTTTGCCTCCCCGACAACGGCGCCATCTGACGGGTCCGGAAACGCCGAGTTAAGAAATCGTTTTTATCTTCGTGTGTGAAAATAATGAAAGTCGTTCGTTGTAGGCGGCGATCGGAAACGGTCAAGAAATAACCACAAATTTTATTTAATTTTAATCAAGTGGTTTTTATGTTTATTTTACTTGGGCAAGTCCCAAGGTCGATACAAAGGAGGCAAAGGAACAACCTAGATTAATGTCTATCCAATTTTAAGTTCGGTTTTCAAGGCGGTCTTTTTTTTGGAATTTTCAATGCAATAAAGGGATGCAAAATGCAATTTCGGCCTATTTTAGGGACTAAAATGTAAAATTCACTCAAACGATGTCCGAAAAATACGAAACTTGGCCACAATGTAAATGATGATGAAATAAATGCACTATAATTTTTTTGGAATTTTTGGATGCAATATGAATTTTTTTATGAATTTTTAAATGTAAACAAATTAATTTTCAAGATCTAATTTTAGTAAAGATTAAGCCTACTTATTTTCAAGAGATAAAATTATCTAAGATCTATCACTAAGTGATGGATCTCAGAAAAATCCGAAATCTCGAAAATATGGGGTCTAATACCTATTAAAAATTAAACAGTGAAATATGTAAAATGATTTTTACAGAGCAAGTTATGCATGCAAATGCAAAGATTTTTGGGCACAATGTCAAGCAAAATAATCTTTACAGTATGTGATTTTTCAGGGATTTATAGAGCAACAGTTAATCAACTAGAAATTTCAGAGCATCAAATGGGCAAAATATATCAATTTCCACAAAATACTTATTTATTAATTAACTGTTGATCACATGAATGTCCACAACATGTCAAAATGTAGAGAATTTTATGAGGAACACAGTGCTATTTTTAAATAAATAAAATAATGTAAAGAAGAGGTCCAAAAATACAGGGGAACACAGGGGTGTAACTGCAAATATAATAAATAAAATAAAAATAGTGCAGACTGGGACCTAGTGATAATTACCGAAATATGGGGAGTCTGATTGCAATCTTTCCAAGAGGCACGTGCTGCGCACGTGCCCTTGGCTGGGGTGGACGGATGCGCAGATATGAAATCCTCCGGGGGTCTTCTTGCAATTTGCCTAAGGGGCATGTGCGCAACACGTGACCCCCTGGGATGATGTGTGCTGACGTCCCCCCGCACGCGACTCGCACGTGGGGGGGTCTCGGGACTGGCACCCGGCTGCTGGCGGTGTGGAGGCGGAGGGCGGGCCGGCCGAAGCGGAGGGGAGGCCGGCCGTTGATGATGCGGTGGAGCGGTGCCGGTGCGACTGAAGGCGGCTCCTGGCTCCGTCCAGGAGGTGGCGATGGCGTCGGTCTCCAGGCGGTCGATGAAGCTCTAGAGAAGGTCGAAGGCGTTGTCGGGTGAGCTTGAACGATCGACCCATGCGGAGTTGGCGGAGAAGAAGATGTCGGGGTTGGAAGCGTTCGCCGTTGTCGGAGCACCTGAGGGCAGAGTTGGAAGTCGGTGCAGCGTTGAGGCGGTGAAGCGCGGCGGAGTTGGAGGCGTTGACGACGAAATCTGATCGGCGTTGACGAAGCGGAGACGATAATCGTTGAAGGCGAAGGGGTTGCAGTCGATGTCGGTGGAAGTAGTCGTTGGCTCCACGACCGAGGTCGGAGCAGATGCGAGACGACTGAGCTCGCCGTGGACCGCAACGAGGGAGGAGGACCCTCGGACCTCGTCGATGGAGGGTGCTCGGAGCTGTCACCTCCGAGCGTCGTCGCTATCGGCGGCTGAAGTTGAAGGTAGTCGGCGAGGGTTTTAAATAGGACATGAGGGAGGTGGAGGTTGCGGAGGTCGTTAGGCCGGTGCGGGATACGCGGCACAGCGGCCGTTCGATCGGCCGCTGATCGAACGGCCGCGGAAGGGCCACGTGGCGGGAGTGGGAGCGGCACGTGCGTCGCACGTGCCTAGGGACACGTGCGTCGCACGTGCGGGAGGTTTTTAATTAATTTTTTTTTATAAAAACGAGATAAAAAATATGCGAAATTTGGCTGACACGTGGCGGCCTCTGGGGCTGCCACGTGTCAGCACCAGAAAAATCGAAGAAATTTTTTTTTTGTAAAATAAAAAAGAAATAGCAAATGACCTCGGATCGAAAAAGTTTCTTCACAAAAAATGCTCGTCTCGTTGAGATCTACAACTTTCATGAAGACATCAAAGCCAAAATCGGTCAAATATAAAAAGGGAATTTTTGGGGTATCCCATGTACATAGAATACCTAGATTTTTGGGTTTTGTATTTTTTGTCATTTTTAAACAAGATAAAAATCCAGAAAAATATAGAAAAATCAAAGATAAATAAAAGACATCTAAATCTATTTTTTTTGGATTTTTATAAATTAAGAAAATATATACATGAAATACAAGGTCAAAAGCCGCGAAAATATACAATGTATAAAAGAGGCCCAAAACCCAACTTTCACATACGAGCTCCGATTCACTTGAACTTGGTCTTATTTTGAAGGTAATTGAATGTACATTAGTTCAAAAGTGACTAGGATCAAATCGGACACTGGATGGAGAAGATATGGGGCTTTTAGTCCGAAAATCCTGAGACTAGGGTTTGGGTTTTTGGTCCACTTAACATGGTTAGTGATTTTTTTTGTATTTTTCATTTATTCTTGTTAGTGATATGTACACAGTGGAGGTGGTTTGTGGCATTCGGAGTTACCATGGAGGAGTTAAAAATCCGGGAAGTTAGGCTATTTACTGGTCATTTTTGGCTTCTTATTTTGTGCAGAAATTAATGCTAAAAATGCAATTATTATGAAATCATGCATAAATGCTAATTATGCGAAATAAATGCAGAAATGCAGTTGATCTTGAGGGACTTGAGCTTAATTAATGAGACTTAGAGTGGTGAATCCGAAATTCATCAGTGACAGTATACACATATCACTCAGCCATCTGATACTTAATGACGAAAAAAGATGCCAAAGCACATCTCCTCATATGGATACTCTTGTTTCAGGAATTTGATTTGGAGATTAAAGATAAACCTGTAGTTAAGAATGTTGTGGCCGATCATTTATCACGGATTGAACAAAACAAAATCCCTCAGTCTGGTTCCATCAGTGAACCCTTCCCAGACGAGTCAATTTCTGCTATTGAATCTCTTATATGATATGTTGACATGGTGGACTATCTTGTCTCCAAGAAAGTTCCCTAGGGTTGGCCCAAGAACAGAATCGACTGACTCATGTCAAAAGCCAGACTACCATTGGGTAGATCTATTCCTTTTCTTTGAAGGACCATATTGTATATGGAGAAGATGTATTCCTTATTAGGAATATCAAAGTGTCATCAGTCTCTGCCATACCTTGGAGGCAGGAGGACATCACTCCGGGAAGAGGACCGCTGAGAAGATACTACAATGTGAATTTTACTGGCCGACTTTGTTTAAGGATGCTTACAATTTTGTCAAATCATGCCATGTCTGTCAGAGAATGGGAGGGACCATTGGTCCCAATGATGCCATGCATATGCAACCAATGATCATTTGTGATGTATTCGATGCATGGGGCATTGGCTTTATGGGCCCATTCCCTAACAATCAAGGATTTGAATATATTCTTCTCGTGGTAGATTATTTATCTAGGTGGGTGGAGGTATCCCTACTCGAGCAGCAGACAACAAAACTGTATGCAAGTTTTTTAAAGATCATATTATTTCGAGATTTGGGATCCCTAAGGTATTAATATCTGATGGGGGTAGCCACTTTATCAACCGGGAGGTGAAGAAGTTGACTAAGGAATACGACATCGAGCACCATGTTGTTAGTCCTTACCATCCACAATCCAATGTCATGGTTGAGGTGTCAAATAGGGAGGTCAAAGGAATTTTACAAAAGCTGGTCCGCCCTGATAGGAAGAACTGATCCCAACTCCTGGACCAAGTTCTATGGTCTTACCAGACATCTTACAAAACCCCATTGGGTACCTCCCTGTTTCGAATGGTATATGGGAAGCCGTGTCTTTTTCCCGCAGAACTCGTGCATAAATCAGAATGGCCAGTAAAAAAAGATCAATTGGAATTATCACCAAGGAAAGAAGAAGAGAGATATGGATTTGAATGAACTATCCGAAATCCGAAACCATGCCTACAAAAACAACACCATTTACAAGGACAGAGTGAATAAATGGCATGACAAGAACATCCGAACAAAGACCTTTGTCCCAGGGCAGAAAATATGGTTATTTAATGCAAGTTTGAAAATTTTCCAAGGTAAATTGAAATCCAAATGGACGGGACCCTTCATCGTGAGAGAGGTGCACAATAACGGAAGTGTTGAGATATTAGAGACCGCAAACAACACGCAAATTTCTACAGTCAATGGTTAGCTGCTTAAATATTTTGTCAAATCAAGTGAACAGTTAGTGCAAGTAGAGCAGCTCTCCTTCACTCATGGCGTTGTACTAGACGAGAGTCTCAAACGACCTAGATAAACCACCCCTTTGATAACAATTCCATCACTCTTCTATTTATCCATCATCCTGCTCATCTACTCGGTCCCCCACCTATGATTACTTCCTATACTTAGGCTGACCTGAGCCTAAGTATAGGGCGACCGGTACCATTGTGTATACATCACTCCTCACCCTTGACTGCCTCATTTCATGCTTTTCCGCTATGCTTAGTCCCTAAAAATGCTAAGTATAGGGGGCATGTCGTCTTCTTTTCTTTTTAACTCAACTATACTTCGTACGAGCTATGTCAACATTTCTCTTTGTGCCATGAGGACATAGCACAAGCTAAGGATAGGGGGTGTGTTTGTATATTTTCTACATACTTTATCCATAGCTCGTACTTTAATTGTTTTCATCTAACATCGGGGATGTGTACGAGTAGTGTTTATTATGCATATTATACTAAATTCTTTCTGTAAATAATACATGTTTTTCAAAAAAATTTCACTCACGGTCTTGCATTTTATTAAGCATCTCAAGCATCTCATGCATTCTTTAGTTGGTATATTCCTGACACTTCCACTATCAATCAAGGCTTGAGGATTTGAAGACACTTTATTTCTGAGATCTTGAGAGTCTGAATTAACCAACCTTAGTCATCAGGTTTTTTGAAACTTAATAATCCACACTTCCCTAATTTGAAAGATTTGAGCGTTATATTGCACTCTTCATATCTACTTTCTAAAGAATATGATCAAGACATCACTTTCACAACTGCATGATTGATGAGATGAGTTGAGTTGTCACTTGAGGAGCCGGGATCAGAGATTTGAGTCTAGACCCGATCTAATGATGCTCGAGGATGGGATGAAGTTAATGAAGGCTTCAATAAACCTGAGTGTCAGCAAAACCCTAGCCAGTATGTGAACAAGTTCGCATGCTATCGTTTGATCTTGACCTATGTGCCAGGGTGTGATGAAACATAATTAATTTGTTGATCAATGTGCACCAACTCTTGGTAAAAGCAGTGGAGCTAGCCAAAAATAAAATAAAAGAAAGAAATATATCAAGAAAAATCTCTATCCTTCAAAGTTAAAATCAAACGAGCTTCCACCAAAGGTGAGCGCTCCTAAACATTTTCGAAGTGTCCACTTGGACCAAACACAATTAGGACCAAGGAGTCAGTCTAGCACCATAAAAGGGTTCTGCATCGTATAGTGATACAAGTCTGGGTGTCGAAGGTATCTTAGATACTCAAAAGAGACACACCCCGATGTACTCCCAGAAAAACAAGTGCAGACAACTCCGAATTCTCTTGATGGACACATTGATCAACACCAAAAAATACATGTGTTGAGTAATAAGGCACTCGAGAGGCCCCTTGTTCCAATGCGAGGGAGAGAAAAATAGACACAATCCTATGCCTTCCATCATCTGGTCATCCATCTACACTTTCAAGTTTGACAAACTAATGAGACGGTGGATTGAATGTAAGAATCGACTTATTCCCTAGTGTTGAGGATTAGGTATAGAGGAGAGTCTCATGGACTGGGACCTTGGGTAACATCTCGACTCGACTCTTATGAATGCAATACACTAAAAGCCATATCCTTATATTATATGTACAAACAGAGTCTGATAAATAGAGAATTTTAGGATCACTTAAATTGAGGGTCTTTGATGAATTAAGCATTGAAATTCACATGCACAGTCAGGGATTTATCCAACTAAGTCATTCATTCATTGATGCTCGGGGACATGCATAGTTTAAGTATATGGGTATGATAAATCTCAGACTCATCATGCGGAAATTGATCAATTAGGCGCTGTTCCCCCAAATCCATATGATTTAACCATTAATATAGTATCATTAGCATTCATACATGTGTAAATAATATTTACATTTCATCATGCATAATTGCATAACCTATAAATTAGCCTAAAAAAGATGCTAACTTCCCTTATTTTTAATTAATTCATTCTAATCCGATTGACTTCAAACCATCTCCATTGTGTAGATATTACTAACAAGAATAAATAAAAAAAATAAAAAAATTGCTAACTCAAATGATTGCCAAATAAACCCAAAACAAAATATCACATCTGACGGATTAAAACCTCTATATCTTCCTCAAACAGTGTCCAATTTTGGTTTACTCACTTTTAAAGCACTCCATTTTCAAATACCTTCAAAACAAGATCAATTTCATAAATATTCGGAGTTCATATGTAAAAATTGGGTTTTGGACCTCTTTTATGCATTTTTATCTTTTTGCGATTTTTGACCTAAGTTTTTATGTACATAATTAAACCTTTTAATTTTATTTCTTTTTCATTTGTGTTCTTTGATGAAAGTTTTATCAAACGAAATAAAATTTCAAATCTAGATAAAGACTGAAATCAAAGAAACTGGTCGTGTCTGAGTTTCCTCTGTGAGCCTGTATAAAATTAAGTGTTTTGTACTCCTGTTTTATTTCACTATTTTCTTATTTCCAGAAAAATCCAAAAGCTTAGAAGATTGTGTAATTAGTTGTCTTGTATTTTATCGTATTTTTCTCTATAATTTCTATACTCTTTTAAAACCACCAAAAAATTGCAAAATTCCAAAACGTCGGTAATCTATACACATGGGAAACCACCGAAATACCACTTTGCACAAATGACCTCTTTTGTTCTCGGTTCCTTGAAAGTTGTAGATCTCGTCGAGACGAATAACTTTTGTGAAGGAAATTTTTCGATCCGGTCTCCTTCTATTTCTTTTCCATTTTCTTTCTCTTTTTTATTTTTGAATTATTTTTGGTGACACATGGCAACCCCTGAGTGTTCCACGTGTCACCCATCCATCAACCTCTTTCCAGCCTGGTCACGTTCCCCTCCCATCCCCACTCTCCAGCCGCATATGCGTGGCACGTGCTGACCCTCCCCTCTCTAGGCACGTGCGCAACACGTGCCACACCATCACCTTCTTCCTCCGACCATTGCCGCCACCCACCGTAACCGCCTTGCCTTGACCTCGGTCGTTACGGCCACCGCACGCTCCTCCCTCTCGCGCAACACCCTCAACCTTCCCTCGCTGTTACACTTCCCTTACTGGTCATCGTCCACTCCTATAAAGCCCTCCCCTTGCCGACGTTCTTCCCTATCCACCTCTTGCAGAGCCATCCCCCTTCTCAACCGCACTCCCTCCTGGTGACAACAAGTGACGAGGAGCCTCGCCGGTGATGAAGGGAGTAGCGGAACTAGTGTGATACTTGGCCTACACCCTCGGTCAAGTGACAGCCACTCATCGGAGATGCAGAGCTTCAGCTCTTCCTCGTCGAAGTGTAGAGGTGACGACCACCAGGAGCCTTAGCTCCTCTCTTCCCCAGGCGAACTCCCTCCGCTCCTTGAACCTCCAGGTATTCCTCACTTACCTTCACCTCTCTCCATCATCGCACTCCGCCTCGCTTGCCCTTACCCCTCCATGTTTGGCTCTCGATTGCTCATCCCTGATCCAACGCCTCCGCGATAACACGTACTTCACCCTCTCGAGCACCGCCAACCCCTTGTAACTTCGACACATGATCGCCCCATCTTCCTCTCTCGCCGCCTTCCCCTCCCTTTTAGAACCTTCCACCTCCGGCCTCTCTCAGGCCGGGGTGCTAGCTCCTTCTCCTCCATCCACGTAGGAGCACCCATTCCCCCTTTTGTCTCCAGCCAACATCTGCAGGTCGCCCACCGCAAGATCTCCTCCACCTCCAGCCATCGTCGGCTGCCATCGAAGCTTCATCGTTGTCGCCAGTAGCCAAGCGGCTCCGCCCGCCGCATTAGCGCCCACAACGACTCACCCTCCACCACCTCGTTGTTCCTTTCTGCAGTTCGACCACCAACCGTAGGATCGGGCTCCCTACCCTTGATCCGATGGCGGTCTACGTGCTACGTATCTGCCCCGGGCCTCGACCAATGCATTAAGGCCTGGGGCAACCGAGCGTCCTCCATCCGCCATGCATAGGCTCGGAATCCCCGAGCCTCTGTCTTTGCCCGGACCTCCAAGCGTACGTGCAACATGCATGCGTACAGGGTAAATTGCATCCACACCCTTGCCTTTCTAGAAGATTGTAGAGATGCCCCACCCCTAGTCACGTGCTCGTCACATGACACCTTGGGCAAATTACAAAAAAACCCCTACGGGTTTTGTGAATTGTAGATAAGCCCTCCAAGAACTAGATTGAATGGAAATAATTATTTTTATCACAATTTAGTCCCTGATAGTTCATTTTAGCATATCTTCTCCATCTGAACTCCGTTTTTTATGCATAATATGTCTTTTTGAAGCTATTTTCATGCTCTTTCATACTATACAACTTGTGGACAGATCTGAAGTTAGATATTGATAATTATCAATTGACGAGCTTTTTGATTTATGGAGACTAAGAATTGATATATTTGTGCTACATTAAATAGAGGAAATTAATGATCTTTCTACAGGGACTCAATTGAAGATGTTTAGTTTCAATAATTTCTTGTGATTATCGTGGATTCTTCTTTATCATTGCAGGAGCTAAATCAAGTAATCTTCTTAATAATTTTTCCGATTAAAATTTGATATTGAGGAGCAAATTACAAGGAATCCTGACATGATTATTCATTATTCTCTTTGCAGCCTGAATTTGATTGGATAAATTACAATTTGAATCTCTTTTTGATATGTGATTAATCTTGAGGATTTTCGTAGGGTCTTTTTTCAGGACTTATTATTTCTATGGATTAATCGCTCATCTATTCAAGGAATAAATCGTAGGAACTTCCAGATTTAAAATATTCTAGATTTGACATCTGTTGATCAATGATTTAGTTTTCGAGGATTAATTGATCAATCACATTGAGGAATTAAATTGTATAAAATCTCATATCTTGCGCTCATCCGCACTGTTTAGTTTTCTTCGCATTCCATTTCATCGAATTTTTTATTTATTTGATGACACAAAGATTAACCTAGCATTTTAATTAATTCTTTAAATTAATTTAAAACCACACAACTAAAATTCACCGTTCCCTGTGTTCGACCTTGGCAGACTTGCCATGAAAATTCTCCACAACATTCAAAGATTGTAGTTTTTGCTGAATCGAAGATCGTCTCCTATATTACAATTCTCGATTATTAAAGAGGTGAAATTCGTGATCATCAGTGTGCATCCATGTCACTCCTTCCTCTGTGCCTTAGCCTTGGAAGGCCCTAAGCTGCTTCAGCGAGACACGTATAACCTTGAAGCCCTAGCCTTCGCCTCCGTACAAGCCTCGGCCTCAGGCACTCACGCCTCAGCCCTGCCACGCCTGAGCCTCGCGTGCACATGCTTCACACGTGCATGTGAGGTGAAATTTCAGAGGGTCCCTTGCCCTCCTCCAGAATTAACAAAATGTCCCTGATATCATCACGTGCGTGACACGTGTCTGCCTGGGCAAATTGCAGAAAAGCTCAGATGGCTTTACTTAATTACAGATAAGTCCTCTAGGGACTTTTTGAAGAAATAACTTTATTTTTATTATTTTTCAATCCGTGGAATTTCTTTTTATCATTACTCTCTCATTTGAACTCTGATTTTTATTCACAATATGTCATTTTAAAGCTTATTATGCTATATCATTTTACATAACTTGAGAACAAATTGTACTTGGATTTTTATCAAATATTATTTGAGGAGTAATTTTAAAATGTAAGTCTTGATTTTTGATATGTGTGTGTGTATGCACGCTATTTTATTGAGGAGTTATTGATTTATTCTGCAGGGTTGCGATGAAGGATATTTAATGTGCTTAATTTTCTTGTATTCCTGTTGATACTCGTTGAGGAATTAATTTCTACATGGATTCCAAGGAAGAGAATTAAGGATTTATTTCCCTAATCATTATTGTGATTGAAAATTTATTTTTATTCGAGAAAATTTTGCATCTAAATTACAGAGATTTAATTATTGGGATATTTAAAATCCTTCCCTCTACCATCTGCTCCACGGGTCCATCCTTGTGAGAGCCAGGGCCCAGCACCCACCCTCCTATAGTGACAGTGGAATGAGGTGTCTATGGAGCGATGACAGCCTCGGCTCTGATGAGACCCTTGGCTGTCTGCCTAAGCCACGGTCGTCCCCAGCCGTTTGAGCTGCTCCCCACAACTGGGGGAAGTTCAGTGAAGACCCGAGGTCGATCAGACCTCTGCCCAAGCCTCCCTATCTGCTGGTGACTCTCTTCAAATCCCAAGTAAATTCTCTTAATCTTTCTTCCTATTTTCTCATTTTTTGCACAAACACTCTCCATCTTCTACCCAATTGTTTGGCCATACACCTTCATCAACCTTACACCGTCCATGCAAGCCCTTCTAATCATCACCTTTCCTTCTCTGATTCCTCATCCACTCTGCCCCCTTTCTCTCCAGTTCACCTTAGATGAAGCCACATGATCCTCCACTCCCTCACCTCGATTAGGCTCCCATTCCATTCCCCTCGTTCATCTGTTGCATGCTTCAACTATCTTTACCGTCTCATAGGTTCAATTCCATCAATGGCCGAAAGCTTCAGCTGGGCTCCATTCTAGAGCCAGAGCTTTGGTGGCCCTCCATCCCCTACCCGCTTCGAACCGCTCCGCCAACCAATCAACCTCCCCTTGCCTTTTCTAGCTCCCCACAGAGGTGAAGGGACCTTCAATGTAGACGATTGATGGATGAGGAGGTATTACGAGCTCACCAGAGTTCAACCAACTCCGCAGCACAATGGCAGCGCGAGGGAGGAGATAGACGTAGAGATACTGTCCGATGTCTCGCATTAGATGACCTGGATTTATCCAAAGCCTCATCTCTTAACCTACATGCTCAGTAGAGCCAAGCCCCTGTTGAAGCTACTCGGGCCACTCACGTGGTCCGAGCCTGCCTACATTGAGCCACCCCTGCCAGAGCCTCAGAGTACAAGCAAAGCACGTGCGGGCAGGCAATGTTACAACAGTGCCTCATGAACTCTCCCAATTTACAAATAGGTTCAACACGAGGTCCCCACGTGTGGTGTTGGAGAATTTGCACTCAAGCCTCGTTAATTTCCTTAAATGACAAAAATACCAATGCTAGGGACCTGTTTGAGTTATTTTGCCCATTTATTCTCCATGTTTTATTGCATTTATGCCTATGTACCTTTTTCTTCATATTTTGAGCATATGACTCATTTTCCATGATTTTAATTTCTTTGTGGTGCTTATTTGATGCTCTTCTTCATGACATATTTAATCATTTATTTGATGTATGAATTTGTATGCTATAATTTAAATGATTAATGTTTCATAAAATCTTCATTTACATGTCATTTTATGCTTTAATTGGTAATGGAAGTGATATCTTATATATGCTCATTGATTGTCTTATTTTTAGGGCATAGCTCTGCTTGCATAATCATATATCATTGCACGTCGTTTTACATCATTTTATATTTCTAAAAAATCTAATAAAAGTTGCAATTATCTCCTCATGTATTGCATAACATTTTATTGAAAATTACATCACATTTATTTTATATTAAAATAAAAAATGCATCTCTCAATTTGTGTGCATTATTGTTTAACTGTCTTGCATCATCAGTTGCATCATTCATTTTGTGCATAATTGTTTGTGCATTTTCGAACTTGCCAAGTTAAAAATATTCAACATATTCAAAAGTATGGTTCTACATGAATTATTTTCACCTCCTATGCTACAACACATCAATATTAAAGAAATGAAAATGTGGTTCATCAGCCTCCACCCATGGACTGACATAATCGACAACATGCAAGATGTATTCAAAACCCTAGCTGTTCATATGGGCCCATGAATTCGATACACCATGCATCAAAGACATCTGATATTGATGTCCCTGGAACTGTTGGTGTCATCCCTCTTTTGACAGTCAGTACGACCTTTTACATAATCAATAACATCTTTAAAAAGAGGGTGCCATTGGAGGTTGCATTGAAGCACTTTCATTGTTGTCTGCTTTCCGGAATGGTGTCCACCATATTCTAACTTGTGACGCTGATTTAGGACACTTTCATACTCCTCCTTTGGATGAACCTTTGCCAGATACAATATGCACCCTCACAAAACAAGTAAGGATCCTCCCATTGGTAAAAATGTATTTCGGACATGAACTTCTGCACTTTCAACTTTGAACAATCTCATGGAACTTCCTTGGAGACAAGGTAGTTCACAATATTAGCATACCAAAGGAGCAAGGTGGCTGACAATATCGCTTCATCTGGGAAGGTCTCAATAATTGTAATGATGTTCTGCTCAGGAGTATCTAACTCAGTAATTCTGTAAAGGTGATCTGTTACAACATTCTTAACTCCAGGTTTATCTCTTGTTTCCAAATAAAACTCATGGAGTAGAAGGATCCAATGAAGTAAATGTGACTTTGCATCCTTCTTGATTTATATGTACCGTATGACAGAATGGTCAGTGTAGATAATAACTTTTATACCAATCAAATGTGACTTGATTTTTTCTAGTGCAAACACTACTGCTAACAGCTCTTTCTCAGTGATAGTGTAATTCCTCTGGGCTTAATCCAGAGTTATGCTAGCATAATGAATCATAAATGTCCATCCATACCGTTGTTATCCTGACACAACCCCAATGGCATAATCAGAAGCATATGTTATGATCTCGAATGGAAGAGACCAATCTAGTGGATGTAGGACAAGAGCTTGGGTGATTATTTCTTTCAACTGATCAAAGGCATGGAGCACACTGTCATTGACAGACGCAGAAACCTTATGTTAATTTTGTCGAATTGTTGTAGTTGGGCTATCCAGGAATAAAAAAATGATCACAATAAGAAATGATACGGAGAATCAAGTCTCAATGCGATTGAATTTATTATTTTACTTGGGTAAATCCCAAGTCAAATTCAGGGGGATAACCTAAGCATCTACGATTGATAATTAAATAATCTAAGAAATTAGATTTTCAAAAGAAGAAATAATATTTTTGGTGTTTTTATCTTTTTTTTTTATTTTGATTGATTTTCATTTAAAGATATGTAATTAACTAATCAAGGAAATATGGTACATGGTTTTTCAAAATATTTTAATGTATAAAACAATGCTATGCTATGGGGCAAAGAATAAAATGTAATATTTTTAGTGAATTTTATGATGATGTAATTATGATGGAAAGCGATGATAAAAATGTAGCAAGCCAGCCAAGAAAAATAAATACGCCAAGCAAATTAATTCAATCTAAAGAATCTACAAACTCTAATGATCAAATAATTATAGAGTTATGCAAGCAACCCCACTAATTGCCCCTAGTCAATGTGCAAGTTATTGATCAATAGAGTCAAAGATCAAGAATAATTATACTTAAAATTGAAAAAATGAATCCTTAATTTATTTATGCTCAGAAATGTCGCAAAAATAGAATCCCAATGTTTTGTATGATATATAACAAAACAAAGATCAAAACGGTACCAAGAGCATATAAATGTGATAAATACTGCTTAAGTTTTGTTTAAATGAAGTTCAAGGACTATTTTGTAATAAAAGTAATTAAAATATTAAAAAAGATACCCTTATGGAGGACTATTCAATAATTTGCCAAAGCCGTAGGGCTTCTTTTGTAAATTTCCCATGATAGGGGCACATGAGTAGTTCCTAGAAGTCTGTAGGGCTTTAGTGCAATTTTCCTAGGGTCATGCAAGTTGCACACGTGAATGTGACCTTTTTGCAGTTCTAGTAAAATGTGGGGGGTCAGTGCGTAATTTAACCCTGCGCACGTGGTGTAGCATGTGACAGAGGTTCGAGCGATGGTTAGCTTGCATGTCGGGCATCTACATGGCCAAAAGCCTGATGCATTGGCTCCAACTGAGGCTGAATCTTGGATGGAAGGTCTCGAAGTTGATATCGACTGTCGATGAAGGCTTGATCCGAGGGCTATAATTGGGCGTAGATGGACGATCGGGATCACTTGAGTTCTTAATCCAACGAGATTTGTAGCTCTTGTTCTTCTTTCGTCAACATGCTTGTCAAGATGATGGTCATGGTTGTCAATGAGGGCATGTGTAGGAGAAGAGGAGCACGAGCTCTGGTGAACGTCGAAGAGGTGGAATCGCCTGGGGTTGTCACCTGAATGGAAGGAGGAAGCTCGACTTCCAGATTCTTGCCTCAGTCGTGGTTAGGGCACGACGAGGATGTCAACTATGGATCGGAAAAGGAGATGCAGTAGCACGGCGGAGGACCTTCGTGGATTACATTTAGAGCATTCCTCATCAGAGATAATGGTGATGTCACCGCCTTTGTCTCAGCTCTCTCTATCTCTTGCAAAGGATATAAGAGAACTTGGCGGATGCTGATCATAGGGGTCAGTGATGTGGTTAAATAGGGAAAGGGATCTATGTCGATAAGTTAGTTTGGGTTTCAAACATTAACGGAGATAATGTTGGGTTAAGATGGAGATGGGGTTGTTGCCGACGATCGAGGAGAGAAGGGTTAAGGAGAACGACGGTGTGTGGTCGTTGGGTTGCTGTGAGATCATCGGGGAAGATAGGATAACGATGGCGAGAGGCCTCTATTGAGTATTCGCTGGAGATGAGGCAAGAAGGGATGAGGAGTTTAGGGTGTCCGATGATGGGTCAATGCGGGGCGGAGGAAGCATAACATGGGCAACGTTGGAGGTTAGGGGTGAACAACCCTCATGTGCAGGACACGTGAGGAGGAGGGAGATGGCCCTCACATACAAGACATGTGAGAGGGGTTGAAGGGAAGAACACATGGCAATCACAAGCTTCGCATGTGATGGGGGTGAGGGGATTCCCATGTGCATGGCATGTGAAGAGAGAGAGAGAAAAAGGTACATGAGGTTCCAGTGAGGTGGACCAACAGGGGGATGACATGTGTACAATTAACCATTGACCAAAACTTAAAATGCAAAAAAGTAAAATAAATTAAAAATAGAAAGTAGAGCCCAATGGAAAAATGACCAACATGAAAATGTGCCTCTAAATGTGATCTACAATGTTCATGAGGACTCAGATGCAAATGAAATGAATAATGCTAGATATGCATTTTTGGGTGATATTCTGTATATATAAAACATCAATTTTTGGCTTTGAAATTTTTATTTGATTTTTATATGGATAAATAAATGTATGAAAAAACCAAACATGATATGAAAAGATATCTAACATTTTTTGAATTTTTGTTGATTAAGAAATACGTCAGAAAAATTAGGGATGTGGATTATATACAAGTGGATCAAGTCAACAAACTCAAGTCAGAATATGTCTTTTTTATTTCTTTTCAAATTTTTTATTTTTATTTTTATGTGATTTATTAAAATAAGGAATTAAGTAAAGAAATGAAAAATAAAATAATCAAAATGAGTGATATATGCACATGAAATGATAGGTCAAAATAAACAAAGATGTCCAACGCACAATTGGGTCCCTAAACCCAATTTATACAAATGGAATCCGATTCTTTTGAATTTGGTCTTGTTTTGTAGATAATTGAATGTACATTAATTCAAAAGTGAATATAGTACAATTAGACACTGTATAAGAGAGAAATCGGTATTTTTATCTATCTGTCCAGAAGATAGGGTTTGGGATTATTTTAAATACGTACAAGTTAGCAGTTTTTAGGATTTTTCATTTATTAAGGTTAGTGATATGTACACGACGGAGCTGGTTTCAGGTCAATTAGAGTTGGCATGAATTAATTTAAAATACATGAAGTTAGGTGAAAGTATGAAGATGAATATGAATAGATAAATGAATGCTAATTTATGCAAATTAATTATGAATGCATGAAAGTTAATTTTAAGGAGTTAACATGTAAATGATATCCAATTCTCGGGATGGAGCTTTATTTTCAGCAACCTCGATGCTTAAACCTTTCTTGTCACCGAGCAACTAAAAATAAAGAGGTGAAATGAGATTGGGTTCCATACTAAGATCACGAGCAAAAGGTGAAAATGGAGTTAGACCTGACCTTTGGATTAATAGTTTTGTAGAACTCCTGTAAGAATTATGGTTTCAAAGCCAATAGTCTCCAAGTTCTAGACATCATTGTAACAATTTCGGCTCATAAGTCTTCTTAGATCAATCCTTCTCACAAAACATACCCAATGAACAATGAACAATTGTCTCATGTGTGTGACGTGTGTGATGGGCCCAAAATTCAATCTGTCCGGATTAGGTAAAAATATCACTCGGACCGTTGCGACCCGGATCGATAAGAATCTCAGCTCGATCAAGAAAATGAGGTTCAAACCACCAAAATCAAATAAAATCAAATAAACACAATAGCGGTCCTGGCTATTGGATTAGCTTGGTATAGCGACCAGGGTCGGACTCAGAGAGCACGTAATGGCCTTGCGGCCTACGAAGTAGTCTAGAAAAAAGAAATAAAATAAAAGACAAGTGTTTTTGGTGGATTTTTAATTTTTATGTTTTTTTTATTTTTAATTAATTAAGAAAATAAGAAAGCAAGTGAATAAGCCAAATACAAACAATTATTCAATGCATCAAAAATCACTCAAAAATTCAAATAAAAATGTTTTTTACTGTTTTTGGTTAATTTTTGGTATTTTTCTGATTTTTATTTAATTTTCTAAAAATAAAACAATGCAAAAAGATAACAACAATGTCCAACCAAGCTTGGGGGACTTAGATAAAATATCTAAAAGTCCCTATAAAGCCTGGAGGTAATTTTCCTGTATAGTAAAAACTAGAAAGAAAATTTGGCCACTGGAATTATTATTTTTGGATTTTGCAATTAGTTATTAGAATTTTTATAAGTTTATAGGCGTTTTTCAATTTTTATGAGTTTTATATAATGAAAAATGACCAAAATTGGTAAGAAAATCAAACAAGGCAAAATAGATAGTACCTGATTTTTTTAGTAAATTTTAGATGTATTTTAATATTTTTTTGTGAATTTTTAAGTCAGACAGTAAAGAAAAAGCTTGTTTTTGAATTTTTAAAAATATTAAATAAAACAAAAAATGTCTCCAAAAATTCTAGAAAATTTTACCCATGGCAGGAGCCATGTATCCAATTTTCATTGAATTTGGAGTTAGTTTGATATTTTATTAAAAATAAAAACCTAGGTATAGTGCACAGGGACCTGTACATAAATATCAGAAGTTCCAGGGGGTCCGGTGCCAAATTTCCAAGAAGTCACACACGAGGCGCGTGTCTTGGGCACAGAGGGACCTATTTGCAAAGAAACAAAGTTCCTGGACTATTTAATAACAAGTATTAAAAGTCCAGGGGCTTCGATGTAAATAACCCACTAATAAACACACATGCGCATAAAAATCATTCACAGGGGCATATCTGCAATTTTCTAAAAATTTTCATTCATTCATTAACACCCTAGAACAACAAGGCTAAGCATGCAAATAACGCAACAAAACACGTGTCGATGCACGTGATACACTACAGGCAGGGGCATACATGCAAATAGCAGAAAAGACAAGGTCCAAAGTGCAATTTACCTAACACAAATAAAATACTAAAAATATTTACAGGACTAAAACTAAACTACTCAGAAACTAAGGGCCTAAGGGGTAAATTACCCTTTACTAAGTCGACCGTCAGATGCGCGCCACGTGGTGATCCATCGGCTTAGGTGCGCTGGGGGTAAACCTCGACGATCGAACGGTCACGATCACTCCTCCTCAGATCGACGGTGCTGGCGGCTCCTCAAATGAATGGTGGAGATCAAAGCTGGAGCTGGAGGTGCATCGGACGGCAGGGGAAGGACCTCGACGAACTGTGCTCTGGCGAACTTCGTCGGGCTCGTGCTGGCACTGGAGGACTCCTCGCGGGCAACTGAAGATCGGGGAAGGATCGCCTCGGGCTCCCGCGTCTACTAGTACCCTCCGATGACTCGACGGAGCTCTGGGGAGCTCAGGCGAAGTCGGCGGAGGAGGAGCGGCTGCTTCGAATGGTTGAGACCCTCAGACGGCCTCGAATGGACCTGCAAAGCACACTAGCAGACTCGCGGGTCGAGGGCAAAGTGCCTCGACCCTGTGAACGTGGGTGAAGGTGGTAGGTGCGGCGGGGCGGTCGAGCTCCGACGAGGTGTCGGTGGTGGAACTCGAAACCTCAGCTCCTGTGCGAGCTGGGTTGAATGGAGGGGCGGAGAACGTGCGTGGGGAGAAGGCAAACATGATAGGATGGTCCGATGATCGCGACGAAGGCGGAGGTGGCCGGAATTGAAGGGGAACGACGATGGGTCGAATTGGGGCAAATGCAAAATCAAAGAAAAGAGGAAAGAACTAAGGCTACCTTGGTGGACGAATCGACTGGGCTCGAGCTCTGGAAGCTCTGGGTCATCGCCTCGCGGGTCGTCGAGGTCCGAGGCTCGAGCATCACCTTCAGGCGGAGCACGGCGGCACTAGGACGTCGGATCTGAGGTCCGGGCACCTTCTCCTCTCTACAACACGACCAGCGTCGAGCTGTCACCTCGAGGATGGCAATGGAGGTCACTGGATGGTGAGGTGTGGAGCCAAAGATGCGGAAATGGGAGGCGGAGCTCGAGACTTATACTGCCAGGGGTCTGGCTAGAATCGATCGGGTAGGGCAGCTCCGAGCGCGGACCCCGAGGCGGGCATCCCGACGAGGATGTCGGATCTGGCATGAACAAGTAGGACCCGGGGTTTGGGTAGACGGAGGTCGGGTCGTGACACGAAAAATCTGAGAAATCGGGTCGGGCATCACGACCCGTGGGAAGTGGTCCACAGGGGGGAGTTGACCGGGCGGTCAACATCCCCCGTGGACCAATGGGGACTGGCCACGTGGAAAATATTTGAAAATTAATTTAAAAATAGAAAATGGCCGAATTATTAAAACTTAAAACTATATTTTTTGTGATTTTTAATTAATTTTCCAAAATAAAAATAAGGTATTTACATAATAGAGCTATATATAGGTATATACACAATATAGGTTTTTGATTTTTGATTTTTAATTTGTTATTTTTATACATTTTTATCCCCATTTTATATTTTATTTATTTATAGCATAAAATTAGGAATAAAATGGTATTTTTATTTTATTTTTATTATTTATATACAATAGTGAAATAAATAGGTATATACATATATATACATGGTATATTTACAATGTTATTTTTGGTTTTTAATTTTGTTCTTTTTATTTTGTTTTTGTTTTTGTTGTTTTTATTTTATTTATTTACACCAGAAAAGATAGAGTATATACAAAATTTTTGGAATTTTAATTTATTTATATGGTGAAATAAATATAGATAGGGAAATATATACATGATGAATATGCACAAGGTAGAGTATTTTTGATTTCTTTTTGATTTTTCAGTTTTTATTTGGATTTTGTATTTAGAAATATATAAAAATAAATAAAAACACATATTATTCTATTTTTGGGAGGAAAATATTTTTGTGATATTTACAGGTATATTTACACACATGAGCCCTTATCTCTCTCTACTTTGTCTTTTATGCGGCCAGGCCCATGCTGAGCCCTCCCTTGGGATTAGGTTGCTCAATATTTATTCTAAATATTTCCTCTTTTCTTTTTAATCTTTATTCTTTTATTTTTGCACAAAAACATGCTAATTATTAGTTTTTACACAATGCATGCCTTTTGCTAATTATTTGTATTTACACATATCTACATGCATTTGCAAAGGTTTTTGTAGCTAAAATATAAGAATAAAGAGTGATGAATGAGTATTCATCACCCCCCTATACTTAACTTTGCTAGTCCCTTAGCAAATACTTATTTGAAAAAGAAGTGAAAAATAAAGAAAGAAAAAGAAAAAGAGGAGAATGCACACGGATCAAGGTTGAATATTAAACTTGCCTTCATTAAATTGAATTATGGAGCTCAATCAGATCTTTGGATTATTAATGTGTCGGAACCTTATTTGGACTTAAGCTTAAGACTCAACAGCCTCTAAGTTCCACTAATCTCTAATCAAGACTCCTCAATAATCCCGATCAGAACAAGTCATCAAACACAAATCCTGAAGACCATGAATCTTTCCTTGTCCTGTGAATGTGAGGTATAAGCTCTCCACCTCAGAAATGGCAACTTGACAACCCTCCCCAACAAGGTAACTCTATGACCCCAATCTGGCCACTCTTTCCTCGAGGAGCGGGGTATTCCCTTCTAAGTTCAAGTTCAACCGGCTCAAGAAGAGGAGGAAGAAGAGAATGGACCATGGTCAGTGTAGCCATGTATCCTTGGGAGCTCAACCAGTGTAGCCAAGTCTCCCTGCTGCAAGCTACATAAGGTGGATCATGAATCTCAAGCTTTGCTGATTGCACTATATACATACTCTGGTGGGATTATCATTTTCTCTCAGACCCACCACTTTTTTGGAGTTATTTTCTTTTTGCATTTTTTTTCAAGTGCATCTATACAACATATACATGTGTAGCATATATACAAGGAGTTTTTCCTCTTGAGCCAGTAGACTATCCCTCTTTTGAAGCATTATTGCAACCCACAACTCCCTTCGTTAGACCTCATGGCAACCAGACCAAGTTGAGACGCACTTCCTTCACTAAAAGAAGAAGAGAGGTTCCGCCTAGAAGTACTACCCTCATATGCTACCCCAAGTCAAGGAAGACTGCCTCCTCACCACCTCATCCGTAGAGAGCTCGGTGCAAAGTGCTGGTGTCCAAGTAAAGCCATTGTCCCTATGAGTCATGTGTTGTTGTTAAGTGCTCTACTTAGGCTCATTGAGATGACATGTGATCATAGCCTAGTGGACTCAAAGAATTAAGTCACCATGGACCTGAAAAGCCTTAAACCTAAGCCCTATAAGGTTCCTCTTAAAAATTAGGTGGATTAAGATCTTAATCAAGCTCCATTTCTCAATTTGATTCCAGGCTAGTTTAGATGTCAACTATCATCTAGAAAAACTATATACATATATACACAGATGCTATTTACACAATATTTACACTCACACAAAATTTTTGAAAAATGTTTTGAAATCATGAATGGATGAATGCATGAAGTGCAAGTTTTGCAAAAGTATTTACACACATTTACACGAGATTTTTGCAAACTTTTGATTTTCAAAACATTTTGGAAAAATTTTGTACTATATACATAATTTTGATATGAAAAATATTTACACAAGCTTTATACAAAAAGTTTTTGAAAACATTTTTACAAAAATAATTTGTACAATAACTATTTTTGTGCAAATAAAAGAATGTTTATGTACATGAAATTTTTTTAATTTTTGTGATTTTTAGGGTTTTTAGCCATTTTATTTATTTACACACTCACACAAAGTACCAGTTATGGCTAAAGTATATATGAAATATATACACCCCCCCTATACTTAGCTCGAACGATGTCCTCAGAGTCAAGAGCGATGAAGAAGACATAACTCGTGCTTAGTATAGGGAAGTGAAAAGGAAGGCTATATACAAAGACGAATGAGTGAATAGAAGATCAAAAAGATCTCGGCTTCTCCCCCTATACTTAGGATCAAGTAATCCTAAGTATAACAGGTTGTACACAAAGGGAAAGCCGAGTGAAGGATGTACAGGGTCTACCCCCCTATACTTAGGGTAAAATATCCCTAAGTATAGGCAGCAAAACAGGGGTAGAAAGAATCAAAAGAAATACCCAAAGGTCTCACATCCCCCCTATACTTAGGGTAAGGTACACCCTAAGTATAGCATAATCAAAGATAACACATGGGATGTGAGACTAAAGAATGTGATGATATGGACATCTGGATCTATACAGGTCGGAAGATCAGTGAAAATCAGGCGTGAGATGCAACAGATGTGAGTCAAAGACCACATCTCACGCAAAATGAATAGGGGCAACATCAACGACCCGCGGCTCATGATTTAGAAATGGCTTGAGCCGCTGGCCGTTCACTCGAAAGGTACTCTCAGAAGACAACTCGGATATATCAATGCTACCGTTGTCGTGTACCTTTCTCACCAGTCCCTTCCATTTGTTCTGTAGCTTCCCTGGAAATAAACGAAGCCTCGCATCAAACAGCCATACTCTCTGTCCAGGCTCAAAATGCTTGTGGCTGATGTGAGAATCATGCCACTCCTTCACTCTCTCCTTATATTGTAGGCTGTTTAAGAAGGCGGTATCTCTAAGCTCCTCCAGGGCTGCTAACTCTGCCCTCCTCTGGTCTCCTACACCATCTGGATCCATAAGTATCTCAGTGACTGCCCATAGTGACATGTATCTCAGCTCAACAAGAAAATGGCACGGCTTGCCATATACGAGGCGAAAGGGAGATGTGCCCAATGGTGTCTTGAAAGACGTCCTATATGCCCACAAGACCGAGTCCAAAAGCTGTGACCAATCCTTTCGGTCAGGGCGGACGACTTTCTGCAAAATAGTCTTGATCTCCCTGTTCGACACCTCGGGTAGACCATTCATCTGTGGATGGTAAGGTGTAGCAACACGATGGTTTATGCCGAACTTGCTAGCAAGGGCTTTTACCTGGTCGTTGATGAAATGAGACCCCCCATCTGAAATCAACACTCGAGGTACCCCGAATCGCGTGATGATATGCTTCCTCAAGAATCTGCAAACTGTCCTGGCATCAGCGGCTCGGGCGGGGATTGCCTCAACCCAACGACTAACATAATCAACGGCCAACAGAATGTACTCAAATCCCTGACTCTTAGGGAATGGACCCATGAAATCGATGCCCCATGCGTCAAAAACCTCACAGAAGTGAATGGGCTGCATCAGCATCATATCACGCTGTCCACAAGTGCCCATCCTCTGACAGTCAGTACACCTCTTCACGAACTCATCAGAGTCCTTGACGAGGGTAGGCCACCACAGGCCGGATTGGAGCACTTTCTGTACCGTTCTCCTCCCAGAATGATGTCCTCCTGCCTCAAGCTTGTGGCAGTAAGTGAGGACGCTATGGTGCTCCTCCTGAGGAATGCACCTACGCCAGACGCTATCCCCTCCTTCGTGGTAAAGGATGGGATCCTCCCATTGGTAGGACTCGGCCTTTGCAAGGAAGGTCTCAAGCCTCTGCCTGGGCCAATCTTGTGGGACTTTCCCAGCAACGAGAAAGTTCACAATATCGGCATACCACGGGAGTGAGGCGATAGCAAGGATCGCCTCATCTGGGAAGGTCTCACAAATGGGATCAATATGCTCAGACTCCTCAGGCTGCTCTAAACAGGAGAGATGATCCACCACCACATTCTTGACTCCAGGCTTATCCTTGATCTCAATGTCGAACTCCTAGAGTAGAAGGATCCATCTAGTCAGTCTGGCATAAGGCATCCTTCTTTGTCATGAGGTATCGGATGGTGGTGTGATCAGTATACAAGGTCACTCTAGATCTAATGATGTAAGATCTGAAGTTATCTAGGGCGAACTCTACGGCTAGCATCTCCTTCTCTATGACGGTAGAATTCCGCTGTGCGGAATCTAATGTGCGGCTAGCATAGTGGATAGCAAACGGGACTCTATCCCTCCTCTGTCCCAGCACGACCCCTACGGTAAAATCGGAGGCATCCGTCATGATCTCGAATGGGAGAGACCAATCAGGCAGCTGGAGAACAGGAGCCTCAATAACACTCTGCTTGAGAGTCTCAAAGGACGAAAGACACTTGTCATCGACAAGTAACTCGGTGTCTTTCGTCAGTAGGTCAGTCAACGGCCAGGCAATCCTGCTGAAATCATGAATAAATCGTCGGTAGAAACCGACGTGCCCCAGGAATGACCGTAACTGCCTCAAATTGGACGGCGGTGCGAGTTTTCTAATGACATCTACCTTAGCCGGATCAACCTCCATGCCCCTGTTGGAGATGATATGGCCAAGCACCATCCCTTGAGTCACCATGAAGTGACTCTTCTCCCAAGACAACACCAAATGGACCTCTATACATCGCTGAAGTACTCAGTCTAGGCAGTCAAGACAGGAGTCGAATCCGTCTCCGTAGACCGAGAAATCATCCATGAAGACCCTACAAACACTCCCCTACCATGTCCGAAAAGATCGACAACATGCATCTCTGAAAAGTCGCAGGGGCATTGCATAGCCCAAATGGCATGCGTCGGAAGGCGTATGCGCCGAAGGGACAGGTAAAGGTGGTCTTCTCCTGGTCCTCAGGAGCGATGAAGTCCTCTACTCTGAGTCCAGCATCTTCGGTTGTGTTTTTAAAGCTTATTGCCAAAGGGGGATATGTATAAGTCAATGTATGGAATAAGCCGAGGAAAGGTCTACCTTTGGTTGGGCCTGTTTACCTGGACGTGAAGCTTCGTAATACCTGATCTCCACAAGTGAACTGTCGACCTGCGGTCATAATCTGGTTTCTACTACGAGAAAAGGTCATCATTAGAATACGCCTGCTGCAGCTCTTCGTCTTCTTCTGCTTTCTGGTGGTTTCAGGTATTTCTTGTTCGGGCAATTATTATACACAATGATTTTTGACCTTCGGAGTTGGAATAAGGTTGGCCACCTGGTTGTAGCCCGAGTACCCATCCAGAAAGCAATAATGGCTCTTCCCTGCCAGTCTCTCAATGATCTGATCTATAAAGGGCAGGGGGAAATGATCCTTCTTGGTGGCCTGGTTGAGTCTCCTGTAGTCAACGCAGACCCGCCAAGAAGTGGGTACTCGTGTAGAGATCTCCTCTCTAGACTCGCCAATCACTGTAGTAATGCCTGTCTTCTTGGGCACCACATGCAAAGGGCTGACCCACTTGGAGTCGGAGATGGGATAGATAAAATCGACGCTCCACCGTTTCGAGATTTCCTTCATGACAACCTCTCTCAGATTTGGGTTCAGCCGCCGCTGGAACTCACGCGACGGCTTCGCCCCATCCTCGAGATAGATATGGTGGGAGCATAGGGCCGGACTAATCCCCTGGAGATCTGCTACGCTCCATCCGATTGCCTTGCGGTTCTTTTCAAGAACCCCCATCAAACGTGATTCTTGCTCTCTAGTCAGATCGGTGGAGATGATGACTGGGTGCATCCCAGGCTCACCCGCAAGGAATCGATACTTCAGCGAAGTAGGGAGCGGCTTCAGCTCTGGACAACTGGGTGCTGGTGGATCTGGCCTCTGAAATGTCTCTGTGAATGCTGCCAAATCTGCATGGGAGAACTGAAACTCTCTCTATCTCAGAAACTGGAGAAGGCTGCCCTGATGGACCGTCTCTGCTCTGCTCGGCATCTACCTCCTCCTCAGATGTAGGCTCAGTGGAACTCAGGTCTGGCATGTAATCCTCACAATCTGCCCAATCAGACTCTGAATCCGAGGGATCTACATCACACAAGGTGGCATCAATACTACCCTCATTACAAAAATCCGTGTCGCGGTCGAGAACTGGCTCTGCTGCCTCTAAGGTATCCTGAACCAGGAATGTGCTCTCCAGGCTCTCCTCTGCTGTCATCTCTGCATCAGCTGTGTCTGAAAATGAGAGGATGGCCTGTGCTGCTGGGTCTGCCCATACTGCCTCATCGTCTGTGATCACAAAATCACAGTCCTGGTGGATGTCTAGCCCTGCATCTGTCAGCTGCTCTGTGTCTGAAGTGGTCTCTGAGCATGATCTCTCTTTGGCTCGGCTGTCCTCGACCGTCCCTATTTGTACACTTTCGCCCTCGACGCGAAAATATACCTTCCCGCTATCATGGTCGGTCACCACCTTGGCTATGGCCAAGAACGGATGACCGAGAATGATGGGGGTATCGGTCACTGAATCAGGGATCTCCATGTCCAACACTACGAAGTCCACGGGGAATTGCAGGCCCTGAATAGTGACGACAATGTCTCGCAACAAACCCTTCAGCCTCTTGACAGATCGATCAGCAAACTGAAGGACTATCCTGCTCTGTCTAAGAGTGCCCAACTCGAAGCGGTCGAGAAGGGCTGCCGGAAGGAGGTTGATCGACGATCCGCTATCTAATAGAGTCCGGTCGAACCTCTGCTCTCTAATGTGACATCTGACATACGGGGCTCCTGAATCTGGCCTCTTGGCCGGCAGACGGTTCTGGATCGCGAAGCACGTGGCTTTCGTCAGCACATGGATCTCTGAGTGGTGGTTCCTCCTCTTCCTCCTGACTGTAGT
This sequence comes from Ottelia alismoides, assembly GCA_037367405.1. Lineage (NCBI taxonomy): Eukaryota > Viridiplantae > Streptophyta > Magnoliopsida > Alismatales > Hydrocharitaceae > Ottelia > Ottelia alismoides. Next base: position 195,860 of record JAZKJV010005017.1, read on the forward strand.
CCTGTCTCTCAACGAATGCTGAAGAAGGGGAATGTGCTGCAAAGCATCCTGAAGAGTCAGCTGTATGTGAAATCGATCTATCATCTGCTGGCTGAACTCCTCCTGATCTCTCTTTTTTGGATTTTCTTTTTTCTTCCCCTTCCCCATCTGAAGGGCTCTAGGGAAGGGGATCACTGGGTCCTTCTCAGATGAAGGACTAGGAAAAGGTCTAGACGGCTCGACGGCTGGATCCGCACATACATCATGCACCACAGTGGGACCAGAAAAAACCAAACCTTTTCCTTTATTCACAACAAAGTTCCGAGGTACATCAGGAGTAGGAGAAATAACAGGACTCTCAAACTGAACACGGGTGGTCTCAACACCACCATCGGCTGGATCAACTAGAAGTCTCGCGGCCTCAGTACCGCGCTCTGGCTCGGCATCAGGAGTGGCCTCAGTACCACCTCCTCGAACTGGTGAAATGGCGGCCTCAGCACCGCCTGTGGAGTCAGCATCCTTGGTGGCATCAGTACCACCGTCATCATCTCGAGCGGCCTCAATACCGCTCTCCTCCTCCTCATATGGCGCTCTGGGTGTGTCCTCGTGGTGTCGCTCAGACGAGGCGCTGCCTGCTGGCATCCTACCGCTCCTAAGTGTGACAAAATCAGCATCAAAAAGGTCTGCAGTCGTATCATCAAATGGATCACTAGGAGTGGCATACTCAATGTAAGCTACCTGCTCAGATTTCCGCTTCAGGCTGTTGGGGTTCGACTCGATCTGGGCAGGGATGGCGGCCTTCCCTCTCACAATGTCCCGCATCTCCTGGCGGAATTCGTCCATCTCCCGTCTGAAGGTAGCCTGCTGATCCGTGAGGAGGCGGGCTATATCGTCCAAGGCGGGGCTCTCGTAAGATGGGCCATGAGAGCCCGACGGGTAGCCTCTCTGGTAATGAGGCTGCTGGAACTGGTGCTGCTGCTGCTGAGAGGGGTATGGGGGATGCTGCTATTGGTGAGGTTGATCTCGCCGCCAAGGCTGTCCCGGCTGATAGGGACGAGGACCATAGGACGACTGCTGCTGCTGCTGCTGTGGTGGGTACACTAGGGGCTGCTGCTGCGGCTGGTGCTCTCTCTGATGGCTGTATTGGCCTCCTTGTCCTGACGGCTGCTGCTGGGGCTGGGTACCACCGGTCCCCCACCGGAATCCGGGATGGTCTCGTCGGATACCTGGCTGAGGGCGGTCATACCAAATCCCGTTGACATCCATCAACGGCTCTGCATCGTACTGGGCTGGCGGGAGTACTGCCAGAGGCTGATCCGGCTGGTATACCACCATCTGCAAGTCTGGAGATGGTGGTGACTAGTAGGTGGGCTGCGGCTGCTGGTACGACTCTGCCTGTACAAGGTGAACCTGTCTAGGCTGCTGGTGTGAGCTGGAGCGCTGGAACGAGCTGCTGCTGCTGCTGCTGCCTGGATCGCCTCACGACTGAAGACGGGGCTGGGGAGCCGTCTGTGCCTCTTGGAGACACATGAGCTGGGTCTTCATGTCGCTCAAAGTCTGTGCCATCTACTCCATCTGAGTGATGCCCTAGCACTGCTTCTTCTCAATCAGCTCCATCCGATCCAACTTCTCGCTAATGATGCCCATGTCCGCAGCTGAAGACTCTGCCTGTGCTGCTGCTACTGCGGACGAACTGGAAGGACCAGCGTCAACCCGTGCTATCCTCTGGTACTGCATGGGTCCTGGCTGCTGGGGTCTGCCCTGAGTATACAACCGGGTCTGGGACATCACCATGTAGTTCTCGGCCATCTCCTCGTAGATGGCCCAGACCTGGTCGTGATCCATGGCGAAGTAAGACCCGCCACAAGAAGAGTTCACCAAGCCCTGGAGCTCTGGTGTCAGCCTGCTGAAAAAGCTCTACACAAGGTTGGGCTTGGAAATGTCGTGGTCCGGGCATCGATCAGTCAGCTCTCGGAACCTCTCCCATGCCTCATGGAACTGCTCGTTGGGGAGCATGGAGAAGTTACTGATAAGGGCTCTCGCGGCATTGGTCCGCCCGAGTGGATAGTACTTATGCAAGTACTCGATGCGGAGCTGCTCCCAAGTGTAGACAAACTTCCCCAAATGCTTCAGCCAGGTGGCTACTCTATCTTCCAAGGAAAAGGGGAAGGCAATCATCCGTATCGTGTCCTGGTCCACCTGACGGTCGTGGACAGTGCTGCAAATCATGAGGAACTCCTGGAGGTGGAGATGGGACTCCTCGGTGGCGAGCCCGTGGAAACGGGGGAGAAGCTGCAAGGTGTTCGGGGAAACTTGAAGTCCCCCACGATCGCTGGTAGCACAACCCAGCGATGCATCAGTGTCGATCTGGGGTTGTGCAACTCTCGCATCGGTCTTGGTGGCTCTCCTGCTCCTGCCGCGGCGGCTGCCGCTGTGGCGGCGGCTGCTGCTGCTGCATCTTCTGGGATCCTCGGCCCGTCTCTCCGCTGCTCTCTCTCTGCTCCCATATCCTCCATCTCTCTCCTCATATCTAACAATAATGCTCCCTGATCCCTCAACTGCTGCTGTACCATCTCGAGGGAGGAGATCAGGGTGGAGTTGATCGCACCCTGGTCCAGAACAAAGTGCTTGGGCTTTGGACCTCTACTGCGATCATCGCAACTGCCGGCCATGGTGTCTGCAAAATCAAATGATCCAAACTCAGGTGCCGATAAATCTGCTAATCTCTCCTCTGGCACTGGTCTCTCGGAACCGAAAGAAAGGGGTCGAGGGGGAACAGGGTGGAATCGTACTCGGGCTCGGAGAGCTGGTCTCGGCTCTCGCGAGCCAACCTAGATGAACGGGTAGACGTGCCCGAAAGCGGTGCAGCCAGAGGCTGCCTAAGAGATCATCTGCCCATCATCTTGATGTGGCGAGTAAGGCAGATGAGATCTGGAGAAACTATGATTGCAAACAAACCCCTCAGTTCACCAACGCAACGCGAGCTGAAGACCGTAAAGGCTCGGTCAAATTATCTTGTCAATTTTATTTTGGTGAACAAACAAAATATCAAAGCGATTACATGACCTGCTGGGATACCCGATACTATCTCCAACCGACTGTCCTGCACGAAAGAGTCGGTAATCAGCCGAGGAAGGTATCGGAGGGCTCTACCTAGTGTACGGGTCACTCTCTCGCACAATCAAACCAACCAATGAGGGGGTTGCTCTCCCCAAGACAGATTTTTAGATCAAGTGTCTTTTAGGGTCAATATCTTAAACAATCCCAATTTTATGGTTTTTCTTTTTAATCTTTTTCAATAAAAACAAAAGGCCTAACGAATTTTTCGGTTCTCCTGAATATTAAGTCAAAAACAGGGGGAGAAGACGAAAAAGACGATGCACGATGAAATCAATTATGCATGCAAAGATAGAAATGCGTACCTGTCTCCAGCACTCTACATGCAATATGATCCGCGCAGAATTGAAAGACTGAAAGAAACTACCTATATGGTGCAGCGGTAAAAACCGAGTCCTAAACATGCAACTTCTACTCGACAGAACCGTCTAACTGGTCACAGGTCCTTCGATCCAAGGAGTCCGGTCTCGGTCTACCCCTCCTCCTCCCGACACATCGGGTTCAGGAGCAACGCTTGGCAGGGCAGGCTACGACACGTAGGCTCGAAGGGAGTGAGTCAATTATTTTTATTAATATTTTATTAGTAGATCCAATTAGCGAACTATAGGTGCAGGCAGATAGTTAAGTGTTTGGATCCTACTAATTACGGCACAGTCAAACAGAAAGTCCTAAATCTAGGGGCTCGAGAAAAACCGCGTAAAACCGCAAAAGGCAGCGAAAAACCAAAAACCACGAGAAAATCGCGAAAAACCTAAGGGTCCCCCGAGCACACCGGTGCTCGGCGAAACAAACCCGCTAAACAGTCCAAGTCCAAGTCCACACTGTCTGTCCCTGTATTATTACAATTCAAATAAAATATGCTGAAAAAAACCTAAGCTACTCTACACTAAGCTGCTCCTCACGCTCCCCTGCGACTCCGTGCAGAAGGGAGCCGCCTCCTAATCCCGCGGTTGCGCCGGCTATCGAGAGTCGCCGCCTCGGTCCTCGGGCCCTCGCAAGAAACAAACAAAGTATTATCAACCAAATAAAAATAATCAAATAAGTGCAGGAAAAATAAATGAAATAAAACAGGGGTATATGTGCAAAAAGGACAAATAAAATAAATAAGCAAAATAAAAATAAAAATAAAAGAAAAGAAAAAGAAAATAAAACAAAAATAAATGAAAAATAAAGAGCCACGAAAAGTCGCGGACTCAGAAAGAGCCGCGGAAAGCCGCGAAAAAGAAAAAAAAATAAAAAGAAAATGAAAAATAAAGAAAATGACTACTAAGCCGTGCTCCCCGGCAACGGCGCCATTCTAATGGGCCCAAAATTCAATCGGTCCGGATCTGGTAAAAATATCACTCGGGTCATTGCGACCCGGATCGATAAGAATCTCAGCTCGATCAAGAAAATGAGGTTCAGACCACCAAAATCAAATAAAATCAAATAAACACGATAGCGGTCATGGCTATTGGATTAGCCTGGTATAGCGACCAGGGTTGGACTCAAGGAGCACGTAATGGCCTTGCGGCCTACGAAGTAGTCTAAAAAAAGAAATAAAATAAAAGACGTGTTTTTGGTGGATTTTTAAATTTTATATTTTTTTGATTTTTAATTAATTAAGAAAATAAGAAAACAAGTGAATAAGCCAAATACAAACAGTTATTCAATGCATCAAAAATCACTCAAAAATTCAAATAAATTTTTTTGTATTTTTTTTATGATTTTTACTGTTTTTGGTTAATTTTTGGTATTTTCTGATTTTTATTTAATTTTCTAAAAATAAAACAATGCAAAAAGACAACAACAATGTCCAGCCAAGCTTGGGGGACTTAGATAAAATATCTAAAAGTCCCTAAAAAGCCTGGAGGTAATTTTCCTGTATAGTAAAAGCTACAAAGAAAATTTGGCCACTGGAATTATTTTTTTGGATTTTGCAATTAATTATTCGAATTTTTATAGGTTTTTAGGTTTTTTTCAATTTTTATGAGTTTTATATAATGAAAAATGACCAAAATTGGTAAGAAAATCAAACAAGGCAAAATAGACAGTACCTATTTTTTTTTGTAATTTTTAGATGTATTTTAATATTTTTTTTGTGAATTTTAAGTCAGTCAGTAAGAAAAAGCTTGTTTTTGAATTTTAAAAATATTAAATAAAACCAAAAATGTCTCCAAAAATTCTAGAAAATTTTACACCATGGCAGGAGCCATGTATCCAATTTTCATTGAATTTGGAGTTAGTTTGATATTTTATTAAAAATCAAAACCTAGGTATAGTGCATAGGGACCTGTACGTAAATACCAGAAGTTCTAGGGGGTCCGGTGCAAAATTTCCAAGAAGTCACGCGCGAGGCGCGTGTCTTGGTTACACAGGGATCTATTTGCAAAGAAACAAAGTTCCTGGACTATTTAATAACAAGTATTAAAAGTCCAGGGGCTTCGATATAAATAACCCACTAATAAACACACATGCGCATAAAAATCATTCACAGGGGCATATATGCAATTTTCTAAAAATTTTCATTAATTCATTAACACCCTAGAACAACAAGGCTAAGCATGCAAATAACGCAACAAAACACGTGTCGATGTACGTGATACACTACTGGCAGGGGCATACATGCAAATAGCAGAAAAGACAAGGTCCAAAGTGCAATTTACCTAACGCAAATAAAATACTAAAAATATTTACAGGACTAAAACTAAACTACTCAGAAACTAAGGGCCTAAGGGGTAAATTACCCTTTATTAAGTCGACCGTCAGATGCGCGCCACGTGGTGATCCATCGGCTCAGGTGCGCTGGGGGTAAACCTCGACGATCGAACGGTCACGATCACTCCTCCTCAGATCGACGGTGCTGGCGGCTCGCGGGTCACGATCACGATCAGACGACCTCGAATGGACCTGCAAAGCACACTAGCAGACTCGCGGGTCGAGGGCAAAGTGCCTCGACCCTGTGAACGTGGGTGAAGGTGGTAGGTGCGGCGGGGCAGTCGAGCTCCGGCGAGGTGTCGGCGGTGGAACTCAAAACCCAAGCTCCTGTGCGAGCTGGGTTGAATGGAGGGGCGGAGAACGTGCGTGGGGAGAAGGCAAACGTGATAGGATGGTCCGATGATCGCGACGAAGGCGGAGGTGGCCGGAATCGATGGGGAACAACGATGGGTCGAATTGGGGCAAATGCAAAATCAAAGAAAGAGGAAAGAACTAAGGCTACCTGGGTGGACGAATCGACAGGGCTCGAGCTCTGGAAGCTCTAGGTCGTCGCCTCGCGGGTCGTCGAGGCCCGAGGCTCGAGCTTCACCTTCAGGCGGAGCACGGCGGCGTTAGGACGCCAGATCTGAGGTCTGGGCACCTTCTCCTCTCTGCAACACGACCAGCATCGAGCTGTCACCTCGAGGATGGCAATGGAGGTCACTGGATGGTGAGGTGGGGAGCCAAAGATGCGGAAATGGGAGGCGGAGCTCGAGACTTATACTGCCAGGGGTCCGGCTAGAATCGATCGGGTAGGGCAGCTCCGAGCGCGGACCCCGAGGCGGGCATCCCGGCGAGGATGTCGGATATGGCATGAACAAGTAGGACCCGGGGTTTGGGTTGACAGAGGTCGGGTCGTGACGCGAAAAATCTGAGAAATCGGGTCGGGCGTCACGACCCGTGGGAAGTGGTCCACAGGGGGGAGTTGACCGGGCGGTCAACATCCCCCGTGGACCAATGGGGACTGACCACGTGGAAAATATTTGAAAATTAATTTAAAAATAGCAAATGGTCGAATTATTAAAAACTTAAAGCATGAAAATATTTGTTTAAATTTTTTCTATTTTTTGTGATTTTTAATTAAATTTTTCGAAATAAAAATAAGGTATTTACATAATAGAGCTATATATAGGTATATACACAATATAGGTTTTTGATTTTTGATTTTTAATTTGTTATTTTTATACATTTTTATCTCCATTTTATATTTTATTTATTTATAGCATAAAATTAGGAATAAAATGGTATTTTTATTTTATTTTTATTATTTATATACAATAGTTAAATAAATAGGTATATACATCTATATACATGGTATATTTACAATGTTATTTTTGGTTTTTAATTTTGTTCTTTTTATTTTGTTTTTGTTTTTGTTGTTTTTATTTTATTTATTTACACCAGAAAAGATAGAGTATATACAAAATTTTTGGAATTATAATTTATTTATTTATATGGTGAAATAAATATATATAGGGAAATATATACATGATGAATATGCACAAGGTAGAGTATTTTTGTTTTCTTTTTGATTTTTCAATTTTTATTTGGATTTTGTATTTAGAAATTTATACAAATATATACAAACACATATTATTCTATTTTTGGGAGGAAAATATTTTTGTGATATTTACAGGTATATTTACACACATGAGCCCCTATCTCTCTCTACTTTGGCTTTTATGCGGTCAGGCCCATGCTGAGCCCTCCCTTGGGATTAGGTTGCTCAATATTTATTCTATATATTTCCTCTTTTCTTTTTAATCTTTATTCTTTTATTTTTGCACAAAAACATGTTAATTATTAGTTTTTACACAATGCATGCCTTTTGCTAATTATTTGTATTTACACATATCTACATGCATTTGCAAAGGTTTTTTTGTAGCTAAAATATAAGAATAAAGAGTGATGAATGAGTATTCATCAGGGTGTTAGCTCTTCCCATCAAGAATGCCAGACTACCACTCAAACCTCTCCTCCAAATAACTCATCCTCAGGGAGTCTGGTATAGGCTTCTAAGTTCAGGTACGTGCTAGTTCACACGAAATATAGAGGGAGGCATTTTTAGAACAAGGGGAAAAGAATTAGAGGGTGACCGATGTAGTCACCTCTCATGTGAAGCTAGTCTAGTGTAGACAAGTCTTCACCAAGATATGCGGGTTGTCTGAATCTTAGACCTTTTTGGTTAAATATTTATTTGGTATTGGCTCATTTTGGTATGAATTTTTGGTTGCTCTGCATGGATCTTTTGTGACTTGATGGATATAGAGTCTTTTTGTCCGCCCATATTTTGAGGTCGTAGAAATATTATGCTACCAGACCATTCCTCATCTGAAGCTTTATTTCAACCTGTACTATGGTCGTTAGATGTCCATGCTACTAGAAAAGAGACTCACATAGTCTTCCAACACCCCCTCTAGGTTAAGCTAAGTGCATAGTGCTAGAGTACATATTCATTCCTTATTCAAGAGTTGTACCCAGAATGAGTCGACCATGTTAGACACTAAAATTCAAAGTCTGCACATTGTTATGCAGAACTCAGAGAATTATTTCCATGACTTGAAGATTCTAAAATCCTATTTCTTGGTGAAGTTTCTCTGAAAATTAAGTGTATTAAGGTTAAGTCAAGACCACTCTCGGTTTCTGCTCATAACTTGGTTCAGAACCCATGGCTTTTCACTAATGTAGATGCATGAAATGCTGAATGAAGTGCAGATGCACGAAATGTAGACAACTTTTTTTGAAGAGTTTTGTTCACATTTCATATTGTACAGATTTCTCAAGTTTTACGAAAATTACCCATACCCCAAGTTAGTTGTATATACAAAATACAATACCATATAATATAATGCAATGCAGAATATGTACATGAATGTTACTCACTCCCCCATTTACTTAGCGATGCTAAGTATATAAGGATGCAAAAGAAACTGAGGGAGGGTGTAGAAGTCAGCTGCGCCCTATGCTTAGGCTCTTGGTCATCCTAGTATAGAAGAGAGCAAAAATGGAGCGGTCGAGGATAAGAGGAGAGAAGGTGGATATAGACAGGGTGGGCATCAATTCCCCCATATTTTTAGGCCTTGGCCTAAGTATAGAAAATGTAGTACAAGGGAACCGAAGAGTTCTGGGAGATGGTGCCGATGTTCAAGATGGTTTTCGACAGATCTTGAGTCGAGCATGTGATGGGAGGGAATATGGAAATGAATAATGTGAAGAAGGAGAAAATTCCCAACCATCGCCGGAGTCATCCTCAGAAGAATAATAGCCATATGTAGAGGATCTCGAACTATTGTCAACTAAAGGTAAGTGTCTTTTAGTAACTGTTGTATTGATTGCACTTACCTGATGTACCACTAGAGGACCAGATGAGGAACTTGACGAGGAATCTTCAGAAGTCACATGGTTTCTAAGGTCAAAGGTAACTTTCATAGTCGATTTGTTTCTATATGAAGCATGAAAGGTCATAATTCTTCTCCCTACCACAGGTAACCGATCTGAAAGTTGTGGCATTTATGGGTTCCTCATTAGACGAATTGCGATAAAAATTGACCCGCTCCTATAGGTGATGAATCCATGATTAATTAACTTTTCTTGTGCATTTATTCTTAAAACCCTTAACAAATACATGTAAATATGCATTTACTAATCATTTCTTTCAAAATACCATTCTTGAATAAAAATGCAATTTTATTCATTAAAAATGTAAATAAATAAAATAATAAAAAGAAAGAAAATAAAATGCACACACTGTAAATATGTATATATGTACAATCTGACGAAGTTAAAATAAATATAGCTGAAAGATATTTTTATATAATCTAACCCCCCATCTCAAGTCAACATGGATTGGCCGACAAACAATAAATTAGGGGGGATAAGGAAGAAAACAATAAAAAGAATTAATTACGCAAATAGCAAATTTTTCCTTATTTATCTATTATTAATCAAAACTTCAACGATTTTTAATTAATTCATTTGTGTATATTTTTCACCAAACTCTTCTCCTATGTATTCCTAATAATTTATATAAAAATATAAAAATCATAAAAAATTCCCACTATGTATATATGCTAAGTCCGTTTGTAAAATGTCGATTTTGGGACCTAATGACAACTAGGTTTCTGGAATATTTATTTTATTCTAACATATATGTACAGTATCATTGATTTTACATTTTTAATTTATTTGTTAATTTGTAAGTTATCTATAAATTATTTTAGAATTTTAAACCCTTATTTAACATTTTAAGTAATTTAGAAATCTTAATTTATAGACGAAATTGAACTGTGTGAGATATATCTGTATGTATTTATATTTATAAACTAATTTATTAAAATCTAGACAAATTCATACAACTCCTTATTATTATTATATTAATTTAAAAATATAAAATTGATATACTATTTATTACATCATTGAATTAAAAATACAAATCTTATTTATTAAGTATACTATATGTCTATTTATTGATATTATATTTGTATTTTGTAAAATATATATTATTAAAAAATAAAGTATGTCCAAAATTAAATAATTTAATTATTTATAAATTTCCCTTTTATACCTATTTAAAATGAAGTCATTTATTATTTATGATATATTTATTAATCTAATTCACTTATTTTGGCCTATGAGGTGCTGACACGTGTCTGCACCTCAGGGCCTCTTCTTCTTCAAGAACCTCATTATGTTGGTTTGTTCTACTAGGTCGACTTCACTCCCTTTTATCGTATCCATTCCATTACCTTAACCTGATCCTAACCCTCTATCCTCTCATTCTAACAACCTACAATTACACTAGGCCTTAGATCTGATCGTACCCTCCATCGTTTCATCTATATAATGATCCATACTCCATCAGTTGAAAAAAAACTCTCCCTTAACCAGAACTACCTGGCCGTCGACCCACCTTCCAAGGCTTGAATCTCCTCCTTCAAAGGTGACATCTTTGATTAAGGTAGCCTGCGTGGATGGAGGAAGCACAGAGGAAGTTCCAAGGCCCTCCATTTTGCCTTGAATCGCAGTGTCGCCACCGCGTACAACTCCGATTCACCAGCCGTCGAGCTATCATATGTAGGGTAATATACCCTATCTCCCCATATGAACATCCATTTCATCTTTGATTTCTCAAGTTTCATGACCCAACTATCTTGCTTAATCATGTACTTAGTGATCCTAATCATGCTCTTCGATTCACACATCAAATCCATCATTCAAATCGATTTAAATCAACCCATTTTCCATTATGTTATATCCCCTACATGGAACCCAATATAAGAACCTGCAAATACCTTAATTTCTTGGTCGACTCCTTGTGAATCGATCATATTCATCCGCATTTGAAGGTCGCTAAAGATCTCTAGGAGAGCATCCCTATTATTTTTCATCATTTGGAGCATCAATCTATCATGTGGATCATAAAAAATTGAGCCGATCAACAGAACCACTCCAAGTCTTCAAACCCTAGCTGTCGCCTTTCAACAGACTGTCGATGCACTTCTTTAACCCCGCCCGGTCGCAGTCGAGCTCGAACAGGGTTGGTGACTCCTATCTGGCCCCGTAGGAGGACATCTACCACCGTAGTGTTGTCGGAGGTCGAGGAGGTTCTCGCCAAGTCTGCCGTCTCTGTTGATTTCAGGGAAGAACATTTCCAGGAACGTGCGATATAACTACGCATCATGTGTCCCTAAGGGACAGTCCAGATTGACTCCGCCAAACTAATCTTGATCGTCAACTCTGAATCGGTAGAAAAATATCAGAAGAGACCTAACAGCTTTCTAGATTTCATCTATGCTCTAGAGAGATTTCTTATTTACATTTAGGTCCCCACACAACAACCTAAGTGTAAAGGTTTCCTATTTTTCTTGCAATTAGGTCCCTGACCAGTGACCTAATTGAAAGAAAGACCTTATTCCTTTATTATATTTTTTTGTTACATTAGACCTTGAACTCCTTGGACACTTGTGGACGTTTGGACATTATTTTGGCATAGTATTTTTTCAACATTTTATTTTGCATTGAATTTCAGACATTTTTTATTGCATTTTGTTGACATTTTGTTCTTCAATTTCGACTCATTTTGAGTTCTTTTTCGAGCCCGTTGCTCGAGCGATTCATCTGCTATATAGTACCATTATTTTCTCTATCATCCCTACACATTATATTATAGATAAATTATTTGAAAATAACACTTAGAAAAATATATAAAAAATGAAAAATAAAAATCAAATAAAAACAAAAATATTACAACAAAAAGAGTTTTTTGCAGAAGAAAAGAAGAGATATAAAAATCACACAAATAATTTCTTCACTCAAAAAAAATCTGAGCACGATTTCTGCCTCCTTGAGTTCGACTCAAGAACAATTGCCTGGATAAATAAATCAGTGAATAAAAATTTAGGAGAGAGCTGACCATTTTCTCTATCTCTCTTTCACTCTCTTGAATTGATGTAATTTGTTTGATCATTAGATTTTCCTCAGCAGTTACTACAATCGACCATTTTTTATCGCTAGAAAAATCTGATTATTAAAATGGCACCATTGCTGGGGAGGCGCAGCCACGCTTGATTTTTCGAGTTTGATTTTGTGATTTTTTCGTTTTTTCTCTTCTTCGCGTTTTCTCTGTTTTTCTCAATTTTCGTGTGTTTTCTTTTTCTCTTGATTTTTCTTAGGTTCATCTTTCATTTTCTTTTTATTTCTTTGTAGTTTTTAGTGTATTTTCTTTTCCATTCATTTTTCTTTATTTTCTCAATTTGAGTTTTCCTCGGTTTTATCGGTTTTTGTCTATTTGTTTTTCTCACTTTTTAGTGTCTTTTTGTTTTATAATTTTTTATTTTTTCTTGGTTATTTTTATTTTCTTTTATTTTGTCTGTGCTAACTTGTGTTGTAGGGCCTACAGGAGTAGCCGACTTCCTAGGAAGTCGATTCAGCTATGATAACAGAGACTGGATCAGTCTTCTACGAGCCGATGCAGATAGATTTTCTTTTCTTATTTAAAGACCATTATTTTTGTTTTCATTTGAGAATTAGGGCCTTTGCCCGTTTTTTTTGTTTTGGGTGAGAGAGGAATGGGCACTTAACCATTTTTATTTTTGTAGAATGAGGTCCACTAAGGACATCATAGCTTGTAAACTGGACTTTTGATTTCTTTTTTTCGTAGTCTATTTCACTAAGTGTCGGTGCACTTGGGGGAACTCTAGCTCGATGTTTGATTTCTAACATTTTCCCTTTGTTTCATACAATTTCGTGAAAACCTGTGGTTATGTGCTTGATTGATTAGACAAGTAAAGTAAATCCCATTACCCTAATCCACACTTAGGCATAATTCCATGATTTGAAAAATAATCTGTACTTACGCTAGAGATTCTAATTTAGGGTATGATTTTTATGGATTTTCATGCATTAGCTTAGGTTTAAAATTTCTACGCGGATCATTATGCATGTATAGTGCTAGAGACAGATACGTCTTTCTTTGCATTCATCACTATTTTCTACCGCATTCCGTGATTCCCCCTCCGCAAGACATATTTTTCAAAATTAAAGGAAATCGAATCACCGTTAGTTATTTCAGAAAATATCCAAAAAAGTGAAAACCTTCAAAAATAAAAAAAGATGTTTTCTTTTGAAACTTCAACTAAAAAATAAAAAATATGAAGTTAAATTGTACCAGGAGAGCAAACCCCTCATTGTTGTAGGCACATAACTCCAAATAGGGTGGGCAAGGATACAACCTTAAGGACTAGAAAAAAAATCCCTGGACTTGTGCCTTAAGTACCTATGTACCACTCTTTAGTACAAGGTTGCAAGTGCAAGCACTTGCCTCAGACCATAAAAAGTCATTTTGGTGTGCTCCGCCTCACAGTTCCCTTTAAGCATGATATACCCCGACAACATGGGCTAATGGTACCACTGTTTGAGGGATTGTGAGGACATATGCTAGGTGACAGGGCGACACCACCTGCGAGTCTGTTAATACAACTACTTGATCCCAAAAATTAAAATAAAAAAGATAAATATCGAACTCTTACGGTCTCCACAGTGTGAAATTGGTGAACTGGGGTTTGCATTGTGTTTATTTGCGGGGTATGCATTTCATGGTTTAATATGCCTTCACACCCATGTTCTTGATTTGACCTCACATTGTCTCCCATATTTTTTTGACATCGAAAATGACATCTAAATGGATTTTACGCTCTGATCCATGAGCCTTCGATCTTCCACCATCTTACATGCATCTTCACAAACTCGGGATGACCCTCTTCCTGAGTCGGTCCTACTTAATCACGAGGTGAGTTAGACCCAGACTCCCTCGCCACCCATCCCTTTAGTCGAGGCAGATCTACACCTCGATTTTCGTTTATTTCTCCTGCACATTTTCCATGAGTTCTTCTGAGACCTTTTCCTTCCCAAATGATTCGACAGACATTATGGCTGGAGGGAAAGCACCAATCAAGGATAGAACTATTAAGGGCAGACATGTTGAGGAGAGACCATCAGATAAGAGACCTGATCCAGCTATTGATATCACAACAAGGATTCTAGACACACTCCAACAGATGAGCGCATAGATACAAGATCTGTGTATAGTCTAGGACGAGTTGAGAGCTAAGATCACTATGCTGAAACCAGGAGCCAGAACCCATCACCATCTGTCGTGGTTCCTGCGACATTGAGAGATGAGTCTGACTTTGGATCTAGGACGATACAACACTGGATTCAGTTACCATCAATTCATGGGTCATACGAGTTGAAACTATCCTTTATTTCATTTATTCCCAAGTTCTATGGGAATACATCAGAGGAGACATTCACATTTTTACAATAGTTTGAGATGATATGTAGTATGACCAATTATCCAGGAGTTACGCAGGAGGCTATATGTCTTAAGGCAATCCTCTTCACCTTAGAAGATAAGGCACTCTACTAGTTGAATCATTTGGGGAGGGAGATGGCTACATGGGATGATCTGAAGTCCATTTTCTTGCATAAGTATTTTCCTTTGGGACAGACAAATGCGACGAGGAGTTAGATCTCCAATTTTACACAGCTTCCACATGAGTCGTTCCATGAGACATGGGAATGATTCAAGGATTTGACTGGGAGATGCCTCATCATGAGATGCCATTGAAGGTGCTAGTGCAGATTTTTTTGGAGGACTCGAGATTGATGTTTAGGGCCTAATGAGTGCCTTATGTGGTGGTAGATATTTGAATAGGCATGCCAGGTCTGTTTGGTCCATCTTTGAGGGCCGGTGGAGAATTCACGTGCCATTTACTCTACTCAGGCATTTCAGAAGGGCCCAAATCCACGAAACCAGCGAGATCATCAGAAGATGGCACATGTTTTAGATTCTGATTCACGATCTGAAATGGGGTTCATTAGTGAGAAGCTTGCACTGGTCGACGTGATTCAGAAACAAGTTCAGGAATTAAAACCGCTGCAAGAGTTGGAAAACTCTCATAACTTCCACAACAGTTGAGTGATTTGACGAAGAAGGTGAGCAACTTGCAGCTTCAGTACGAGTAGACACGTGCTTCTTCTACTTCTTAGCATGTACGGAGATCATTACCCACTCCTCCCACTTGTCAGATTTAGTATGTTCCGAGCGAGCCGGTACAACCCATTGAGCCTCCACAACTAGATTGGCATGAGGATTCATCCAATGCCAACCACAGTAAGATCACAAGCCATGTAGATGATGATGTTGATTCTCACTCCACCCTTGAGATCAACAGTATATGGTGCACTTCAGTTTTGTATTAGTCACCATCACATATTACATCTCAGAGCATACACCAGCAGCAACATCACTTTCATCTACAACGTGGATATCCTTCTCCACTATTCCAGCATCGATAACTTTACATAGCAGCAATCTCACCATCATGCTTATCAGAGACCACATTCTTACTAGTCTCCTACTACACATCCACATGCTTATCATCCTCACCACAAGCAGCATCTTTTGCTACACCACAGAGATCTCCTCAGCCTTATACACAACAATCACAACACACTCTTAGGCATGCGAGAGTAGAGAGCTAGGGACAACACACTGAGACAGAGATATCTGCATTTCCAGGCGTGTCAAAACAGTAACCAACACTTTAATCACGTCATGATTCGCCATCACCAAAACAGTGGATATAGGTTCATTAAAATGATCATATCTCGAGTTATCGGATTCCAAATCACGCAAACTCAAATCCCACAGTTTTCTTAATTAGTGGGGAACACTATCCAAATGATATTTTCGTGTTTAAACATTTTAGAAAAAGACTAAAATATTCACAAAACATGGCTGCAAAAATGAAATGCAATAAAATTTTCACAATACCTAATGAGCCCAAGTCTTCCTAGGTTCATGGATCGTATCCAAAACCTCAAACCTGGCTTTGATACCACTTGAAGGATATGGGGAGATCCTTAAGCACATCACAGAAGCGTGATGATCGCATCGTATATGATCGGGAGCGACTAGTCGCACTAGTTGCTCGATGCAGCGGAATTTAAAAATTTTAATGTGATGAAACCACATGATCCAAGAACACTTCTCGGACCGTTTCTTCTAAACCACAAGTAGGTATTAAAGTTACCTCTTGAAGCGTGGTTGCGATCTAGTATCTAAACTAAGAGACCTCCTGTCTCAAGTCCGATCCGATGGAGGAGACGTTTGCGAGCGCATTGATGAGACATGTCCTTCTCGCAATCCATGTAGATGACCTAGGCGACTAATCTCCTGATATCGTCACACGAGATCCGACATCTTCTTCACGAGTGAGGCACACCGAAGGAGACGGAGATCCACGAGTAAATACTTTGGCAACATAATGACTTTGCTGCAACGATGGTGACTCTCTCTAAGGCTCCATGATGGACGGACACAATAGAGAGAGAGAGAGAGGAAAAGAGTCTTGGCGTGTAGAGAGAGAGAGAGAGGGAGAGAGCATTAGTTTACATTGTAAACATGTAACTCGAGGAGAAAGGGGTGCCTCTTCTTATATAGGGTTTTGGGAGTCTGTGGATCTCTATCCATGGACAACACACAATCAATGGTTGAGATTGATTTGTGTTTCTTTCAATGGCCATGATGTTGTTGTAAAAAACACAACAACAATTGATTTAAATTAAATTATTTATATTTATAAATGAAAATAAACAATTTCAAATTTAAATCATTTGACTAGTCTAGGAGATAATGAGGAGATTGACCATATCTCTTCAATATCTCATGAGATCTCATTATCCCATGAGATCTCATTATCCTGTGATATCTCCGATATTTACAACAACACTTGTTGTAAATTATTTCACAAAATCATTCATAATTATCTTGTGAATATTGCTTGGAAAATGTGAATCACATTCACATCCCAAAACAAAATGTAAATTATATTTTCAATTAATTATCCAATGTGAATCCAATTCACATCAATAATTAATCAACAAGTATAAATCATAATATGCTCTCTCTAATATATTATAAATCACATTTATAATATACCTGATTAATATGGATTGTGCTATCCACATTATTCATATCCATGATAATTAAATCACATTTAATCGTCTTGGATCTCTATACTCCTGTGCTCAAATAACATGAATCACATTCACATTATTCACATCTTTGATAATTAAATCACATTTAATTATCTCAGATAAATCTCCTTATAATATAACTCAAATTCATATTATTCATGATAATTAAATCACATCTAATTATCCATTTTCTCAATGCTCGGATACATATATTAACAAAGAAATTATCCATGAACTATTTCAAGGATAATGCACTTTCTCCGCGGATACTTGGAGATAAGGACAGGGCGATTGTATTGTTCAACGTATAGTGACTTGGATATTGAGATCAAATCTCAAATCCAAATCTCGTGGATCGCCCATAGATACTTGAATAAATCAAGACCGCAAATCTAATATTCTCATTACATCTGAATCACATTCAGATAAATGTGCTTCAGTTGGACTAAGATCAGATTACTTCTATATGAGAGGATTCACTAAAATCCAGACCTGTTTCATCACTCCCTCAGAATGGAGGCATCATGGTTATACAATCGCTTATGATCACATCACCCTCATGCATTCCTAATACATGTACATCATGTATACTAGAAGACCCAGAACAAATATGAAGTTTTAGATCTCTTTTAGACTGTCTCCTTCAGGATTTTATCATTAAGGTTCTCATTCGATCATTGGGATTCGATATCGATCATATACTTTCCAAAAACATATATCATACCTAGGTGTTGATCATATACTTTCCAAAAACATATATCAAACCAAACAAATTTAGTCAACTTTCCAAAGCGAGACGACCACGCGTGGAATTTGATTCTTCCCAATATCTCATGAGTGAGCTCATGTCTTCCGGTTCAACAATGAACCTGTATGATCCCTTTGAGAGATCGTATTACTCATATGCCCTTGCATGCACACCAACATACCGGTGTATAGACCTTGGTTAGGTCATCAACCTATTGGTCTGTCAAATGTACATACTCAAACATATAGTAACACATCTGTCTCCGGTCAGAGGATGCATGCCTATATCGTGACAGCATACGACATAGGTCTTTGGTTATATCGATCTCGTTAAGTCAATATTTGACCTAACCAATCTGACACCTCTGAATCTATATTCCCATGCAGAGGACCTGCATCAAGAGGTCGGTCAGATATCAGCCAAATGAGAAAGGATTGACATCTCCTACTCAAGATGGAGATCATCTCTTAACAACCATTTGACGGTGCTTGGTGAGTCCTCAATCTAACTCTGTAGATATTCATCCAAGCATCACCCTCTATGATTCAATAATTGAATCAACAGATGTATGATCATTAAGATATCCATGGTACATAACCCTAACTGCACTAAGGGACCTATTATGCAAATTAATTATTCTTCATTTCAAATCTGGGAACGATATTTTGCAATAACATTTATTGCGTAATGGCTCGCCAAGGGCTCGCATGTCCAACAATCTCCCACTAGCCCAAAGATCCATTAATGGGCTAATCATTTAAACCCGCACTCATGTGACAATCATAGGCTATTTAGAAAAATAGCTAGGTAAGCTGATCAGTCACTCCGTTCCCTAATGACAAGTCATTTTACGACACTTGCATATCCCAAGTAACAGTGCTCGCATCCAACACGAATGTTGCATTTTATGCAACCAATACTCAATTTTATTTGTTATAGTGTCCTTGACACTACAACTCGATAATTATTATAACCAGTATGAAATTTCCATTATCCTTATCCGAATACCCTTATTCCCAGAGATCTCTATGTCCTTAGGTATCCGCAGTTAAGATCTTTTAGATTACCATCTATAAAGTCTTAATTTCTTGAAGAGAAGACTTTGATATCACTATCTCTAAGTCTTGTCATCTTTGAAGATTTTGTTATTACTGCAATCAAGTGTTTTATAACCATATTAGGATTAGTAACTGTTTACTACTCCCACTGCATGACAGACATCTGGTTTTTATACACCTCTAGAATACACCTGGCTTCTCACAACTGATGCACAAGGGAAAATAGTTTTTAGCATTCACTTCCTCAACTCTTTGAGGTTCTATCCCTTCATATAGGACATTACCATATCTTATGGGAAGGAAGCCTTCCTTGGGGTTTTCCAAAAATGGAATATGTCCAAGGTATACCACTAATGTGACAGTCCCAATATCCTCTTTTCTTTGCTTTTGAACAACTTCAGAACTAAGATCTAAGAGGTATCTTTGAGATCATATCTCAAGGTATGGAACAGACAGACTATAAAACACTTATTATCATCCTTACATCATTCCAAATGATTAGGATCTCATCTACATTTAACACAATGAACACAATGGCACTCCCACTAAGCTTCACATGGTTCATCAATATTCTATTTGAAATCATAACATTTATGATTGAATCAAATATGATGTTCCACCTACAGGAAGCTTATTCGAGTCCATAGATGGAGTTATTCAGCTTGCACACCTTGCTTTCCTCATCTATGAAGCCCTAGATCTACTTCATATGAATATCCTCGGAGAGATATTCACAGACAAATGCAATATTGACTTCCATCTTGAAGATGTCATAGTCAAATTGTGTATCTATAGTTACATTATTCTTAAGGGTTTAAGAAAGTTCACTGGAGAGCAAGTCTCATCGCATGTGATGTCTTCTCTTCGGTATGTAGCTCATGGCTACGAGTCGTGCTTTGAAGGTCTCTACCTTCTCATCAGGTTCCCTCTTTCTCTTGAAGATCCATTTACACCTTAACGGGTCTTACCCATATAGGTGGATCCTTAAGGGTCCATATACAACACTTGTATACGAAGTCTACTTTAGACTTAATTGCAAACATCCATCTTTCGATGACATGATCTTCAAAAGCTTCATCACATGAAGTTCAGTCATTGTTAGATTTCTATAAGACATGGAATCCATCCTCAAACTCATTTGAAGAGGTATGAGTGTTTCATCTTTAATTACCCTTTTTGTTTTCGATTTCAGGAGCCTCATTATCTTCTCAAGATTATATGAGTTCCTTCACTTCATTTTCATCTTGATTCTCAAGAGAGTCATCTGTAAGAATCATATCCTTAGAGATGAGATCTTTTGAGAATCTTGAGGTCATAAAGTAGGTATCCAATACCATCCTTCATTTTCCTAATGAAGCAACACTCTCTGGTGCATGATTCCAGCATACTAGCATGGAACCTTATACGGAAATATATTGTAGTCTCTACTA
Source organism: Ottelia alismoides (assembly GCA_037367405.1). Lineage (NCBI taxonomy): Eukaryota > Viridiplantae > Streptophyta > Magnoliopsida > Alismatales > Hydrocharitaceae > Ottelia > Ottelia alismoides. The sequence continues at coordinate 216,469 of JAZKJV010005017.1, forward strand.
CATATATACCTTGGAAACTAAAAGGTGATTATGCTAATAATCATCATTGATCAAATCATGTCTAACATGATCCAATTGCATCTCCCTACAACTCTCTTGAGTTTAGGTATATTAGGAGGATTGAGATAGGAATGATATTCCTTTCTCTATAAGGTATTCTTTGAATTCATCTAATAGGTAAAATCTACTTTGATTAGATAAAATTTATTGCATCTTCCTTAAAACTTTGGTTCTGAACCAAAATTGTGAAATCTTTGAATATTTCAAAGGTTTCTAAAGTGAAGGGAAGAAAAATCATATCACAATTAATAATCAAATGATATCACATATCATCAATGTTTATTATGATACATATGATCCACATACATCAATATGCATGAGATCTTGAATACCTTGGTATCTAACACCATTCTCAAAGAAGGGTCCATTGGACATTTTCTAATTTGAATCTCTTTTCATGAGTATGTAAGTTTTGAACCTTTAGACAATCTAAAGTTCAATATCTTACTAGTCTATTGATCTCATCAATAGACATATGTCCTAGATTTGATGCCAGATCATTGTCAAATGATATTCACCCTCCTATTGATCTTCACCCTCCTATTGATCTTTTTAAGGTTCAATTTTCAGTATTTGAAATTTTAATGAACCATTCATTAATTTTCTATTTAGTAGTGTCCTTCAGATATCAGAATACTATCTGAAATATATCCATCATAACTCTTTATGATACATCTATTCCAGAATTCATGTTTATTTCAAACATTTAGAAATAAACAATGAGTGTATTATAATATCTAGGTGATAGAGACATTCTCTAATACTACGGGCTCTCCCACTGAAAATATGAAGTCTATTTATCCAGTAGAGGCTGTTGCAACAATTGAGTCAACATCCATGTGGATGACTATTAAAGCTTAAGATCAAATTTTCTAGTCTTCTAAAATATATGCAACCAATTGCAAGTTTTATTAGAAGTAGGAGATACAATGATTAGACTTTTAATCTTATCCAATAAGAAAGCTAATTTCAATGATTAAATGTAGATTATTCCGATGCACTATCCGAGTCCTTCTCTAAGGATCCTAGATAGACTTGATAGTCATACTATCAACACATCAACTCATTACAGTATTGGCATTTATCCGACCATTTGGATGTCATATGTGTGTGGAAACCATGAAAGTACAACCAACTTTTTGACTTTCCTTCTAACATGGGTCCGACCCATGCTTCCACTGCGCTCCTTTCATCTCTAAACAACCATTGATTAAGACAAAGGATCTCTTATGTTGAATTCAAAAGATTTCAATATAAGAGTATTTCGACATTTATAGGTGCTTCATTTAATTCATACAATATAAATATTATGAAGCTTCATGAATGACTAGAGTATAGATAGTATGATGATGACACTCATCATATCTACATACATCTTAGCTCTTAAAGACTTAGGTTCGGGTAGGTACACAAACATTTTGAATACATCATCTCTTATAGAGCCACCAATCTGGATAATGCAGTGAACCATGTCATTCATGATTAAATGTCAAGAGCATATATGTATGCCATAACATCTTCTTAGATTTTATAAGAATTATTTGACAATTATGATCATCATCGACATGTCACTTCCAAAGTACATTCGATGAGAGATCAGGACTATAGAGACATACAAACCCTAGGCTTGTAGTCCTATTGTCTATTTAATTGGCATTCCTCATTATTATGAGGAAACTTGCATATTGCAACCACATGCATTATGTGTCCAACTGCAAGTATAATATCTTGATCATGGATCCTATCCATGATATTTTTATTGGTTATTATTGAGTATAGTACTGAGTGGGTTTAATAAAGGATTATCTGAAATAAGAAATTTGCACAAATATATAAATATATATATACACACATATTTTAATTTGATTTAGGAATTTTATATCAAAGTTTCTTGCCTTATTAACAATGAAAGTTCATACCCTTAATAACTTTCACTGTAAGAGATATACTTACCATTATATCTCAACAAGATCTGAGATCTCCTTTCTAACTTTGTTGCGTCCCAATAATATGAGAAACTACAACTCAGATAAAAAGAAGCGGGAACTCGTTTTGCCTTACAAGTCCAACTTGCATTCCCAATTTAGTCATTAACACCCAGGCCCACCACCCGTAAGGTGATGTTGACCCATCATTAATTGAACCAACCGTCAACGGAATTAGAACTCGCTATGCGCAATCCAATATCACTCCAATATTATGAGGAATTGATATTGGGGTCACTACGCACACGACCTCACTCTTTCGAGAAGCAAAGAGCCCGATCCAGATGTGCTTGTATGCAGGTGCTGTCACTTCGGACAAGCGTCTTCTACATCAATCCCTGGCGACGGAACTCTTCGCCTTGACGGGAGACCATGGATGTAACTTATGTGATACTTCACCTCATATTCAAATTCTAATTAATCATTTTGAATAATATTCATTATGATTAATTATTCTAATAGAATTACAACTCTATTCATGATAGAGTGTTTTAATTTTAATTTGGATCCCATTTAATATAATTACATTAAATTAATGATCCAATTAATATCCAAATTTTTTTAATTGTTACTTGAAATTATGGTATTATCTCAAATACGTATTATTTCGAATTTTAATAATTAGAAAAATACATCATGATCTCTCAAGCATTATTCATTCCCTACCTGCTGTCATGACCCGTACCGACGGGAGTGGGATAGACCGAACACGGTGCAACCTGCTACCCCAATGCTCCCAGACTAGATACCATATCCGCCTCGGGAAAAAATAATGCCAAGTCAATCACTTTGTACTTGATATGATAACGGCTTTTCAACTGAAGTTATACCATATAGTAATAATCAAAACCATTTTGATTATAAGGAAATTTGCTAAACAAATTCCCAAACCCATTCAAGAAACATGTTTGTTGGAAAGTGTGTGATGTAACCAATTCGTGATCTAGATCATATATAATCAATTATTGGTTAAGACAATGTCATTTAATGAAATAATTATCATTTTTAAATATTTCAAAATATTTATCAATAATTATCTCAAATAATTAACCATTAATTTCTATAAAAAACTAAATGACAATCACAAAGTTCTTGATTAAGTATGCAATTTCCAACAGTGACACTCACATACTAAAATTAGCATATCTCAATCATTTTAAATCCAAATCATGCAAAATCACTTTCTAAGGTTATCTAATTTGATTTAAAACAGAACTCAAGTGATAGTCATGCATTTCTAGGCATGTCAAAATAGTAACCAACACTTTATTTACACCTTGATTCGCCATCCCCAAAACAGTGGATATAAGTTCATTAAAATGATCATATCTTGAGTTATCAGATTCCAAATCACGCAAACTCAAATCCCACGATTTCCTTAATTAATTGGGAACATTGTATAAATTATATTTTCGTGAACAAGGCCGAAATAATTCATAAAACATGTCTGCTAAAATGAAATGCGATAAAATTTTCACAATCCCTAATGAGCCCAAGTCTTCCTAGGTTCATGGATCGTATCCAAAACCTCAAACCTGGCTCTGATACCACTTGAAGGATATGGGGATATCCTTAAGGGTATCATAGAAGCATGAGGATCGCATCGAATGTGATCGGGAGCGACTAGTCGCACTAGTTGCTCGATGCATCAGAATTTAAACATTTTAATGTGATGAAACCACATGTTCCAAGAATACTTCTCGGACCGTTTCATCTAAACCACAACTAGGTATTAAAATTACCTCTTGAAGCGTGGTTGCGATCGAGTCTCTAAACTAAGAGACCTCCTATCTCAAGTCTGATCCGATGAAGGAGATACTTCCGAACGCGTTGATGAGACGCGTCCTTCTCGCAATCCATGTTGATGATACAAGCCGCTAATCTCCTGATCTCATCACACGAGATCCAATGTCTTCTTCACGAGCGAGGTGCACTGAAGGAGACAAAAATCCACGAGCAAATACTTCAGCAGCACAACGACGATGCTGCGGCGTTTGCGACTCTCTCTAAGGCTCCATGATGGATGGCCACAATAGAGAGAGGAAGAGAGTTTTGGCATGTAGAGAGAGAGATGGAGAGAGCATTAGTTTACGTTGTAAACATGTAACCTGAAGAGCAAGGGGTGCCTCTTATTATATAGGGTTTTGGGAGTCCATGGATTGAGATCCATGGACAACACATAATCAATGGTTGAGATTGATTTGTGTTTCTTTCAATGGCCATGATGTTGTTGTAAAAAAACACAATAACAATTGATTTAAATTAATTTAATTTATAGTGATTAATCAATATAATTAATTTCAAATTTAAATCATTTGACCAGTCTTGGAGATAATGGGGAGATTGACCATATCCCCTAAACAAAGAGGAGAATGGGTCTATCTCTTCAATATCTCATGAGATCTCATTATCTCATGAGATCTCATTATCCCATGATATCTCCAAGATTTACAACAACACTTGTTGTAATATATTTCACAAAATAGTTCGTAATTATCTTATGAATATTGCAATTGTGCCATTGGAAAAATGTGAATCACATTCACATCCCAAAACAAAATGTAAATTATATTTTCAATTACTTATCCAATGTGAATCCAATTCACATAAATAATTGATAAACAAATATAAATCACAATATGCTCTCTCTAAAATATTATAAATGACATTTATAATATACCTGATTAATATGGATAGTGCTATCCACATCATTCATATCCATGATAATTAAATCACATTTAATCATCTTGGATCTCGATTCTCATGTGCTCAAATATAACTAATCACATTCACATTATTCACATATTTGAAATTTAAATCGTATTTAATTATCTTAGATAACTCTCCTTATAATATGACTCAAACTTATATTATTTATGATAGTTAAATCACATTTAATTATCCATTTTATAAATGCTCGGATACATATATCAACAATGAAAGTATCCATGAACTCTTTCAAGGATAATGTGCTTTCTCCGTGGATACTTGGAGATAAGGACATGGTATAATGACTTGGATATTGAGATCAAATTTCAAATCTATATCTTGTGGACATCCCATAGATGCTAGATTAAATCAAGACCGGAAATCTAATCTTTTCATTACATCTGTATCACATTCAGATCAATGTCCATCAGTTGGACTAAGATCGGATTCCTTCTCTATGAGAGGAGTCACTAAAATCTAGACCTGTTTTATCACTCCCTCAGAATGGAAGTGTCATGGTTATACAATCGTTTATGATCACATCACCCATATGCACCTAATACATGTACATCATGCATACTGGAAGACCCAGAACAAATCCGAAGTTTTAGATTTCTTTTAGACTGTCTCCTTCAATATTTTATCATTAAGGTTCTCATTCGATCATTAGGAGTCGATATCGATCATATACTTTCCAAAAGCATATATCATACCTAGGTGTTGATCATATACTTTCCAAAAGCATATATCAAACCTTAAAATTTAGTCAAGCTTCCAAAGCGAGACGACCACGCGTGGAATTTGATTCTTCCTAATATCTCATGAGTGAGCTCACATCTTCCGGTTCAGAAATGAACATGTATGATCCCTTTAAGAGATTGTATTACTCATATGCCCTTGGATGCACACCGACGTGCTGGTGTATAGACCTTGGTTTGGTCATCAATCTATTGGTCTGCCAAATATACATACTCAAATATATAGTAACACATCTGTGTCCGGTCAGAGGATGCGTGCCTATATTGTGACAGCATACAACATAGGTCTTTGGTTATCTCTATCTCGTTAAGTCAACTCTTTGACCTAACTAATATGACACCTCCGAATGTCTATTCCCATGCAGAGGACCTGCATCAAGAGGTCGGTCAGTATCAGCCAAATGAGAAAGGATTGCCATCTCCTACTCAGGCTGAAGTTCATCTCTTAACAATCATTTGACAGTGCTTGATGAGTACTCAATCTAACTCTTTAGATATTCATCCAAGCGCCAGCCTCTATGATTCAATAATTGAATTGACAGCTGTATGATCATTAAGATGGCCATGGTACATAACTCTAATTGTACTAAGGGACCTATTATGCAAATTAGTTATTCTTCATTTCAGATCATGGACCAATCCAATCCATCAGATCACGGATTGGATCGGATTTTTAATGCTCACCTACTATCACATCATAGGTCATGATTAAGTTTGTAGCACATTAGACCTCAACATTTGAATCATGGTTATAAAATTGAGAGTATTAAAGAAAATGATAGTTACTTTTGGAAAACAAAATATATATATACTTGTTATTGATTTAGTATGAACAATAATTGTATAACTAAATATACATAACGTACCTATAATTTGTAGAAATTATAGAAGTATCACGTTCACTTTTAATAAAATTACAAGTTTGTGTATATCATCTTCTACAACATGGACATTCATCTACACTATTCCAACAATAATAACATTACATAGCAACGGTCTCACCATCATGCTTATCAGAGACCACATTCTTACTAGTCTCCTACCACACATACACATGCTTATCATCTTCACCACAAGCATCAACTTTTGCTACACTATGAGATATCCTCAGCCTTCTACACCACCATCATAACACACTCTTAGGCATGAGAGAGTAGAGAGCCAGGGAAAACACACTCAGACAGAGATATCTGTACAGTTCCTATCATTGAATCAGATAATGGATAAGTTGAGAATGCTTCAAACAACACATAGGAATGAGATGGAGCCGGTTAACCATCGTCTGGATAAGTTAGGTGCACCCAAGACCACTCTCCTAGCTCAGCCTCTGATGAACCCGAACAAGAAGAGTCCACATCTGGATCAGGTAGTTACTACTACATGTATGAACACTTTTCCTGAATTTTTATCTAACTTTATTCATCTCAGGAGCAGTAGCATCCACGAGCACCTGATCTATAAGAGGGGATGGCTCATGATGAGAAGCGAGAGCCAATCCATGATGATGTTGACACACATTCTGATGTTGAGGAGGAGGATCACCACAAGGAGGACCAACATGATTTCCATTCAGGGGAGCGATGTAGAGATCATTGATATGGACACATGTGACTCAGATGATGATACCACACCATTCCATACAGACACTCCTGATGTTTCTACTTCTTTCACCATATAAAAGAGTTTTGTACATACTTCCGAGACTCCTGATGTACATGCTGATTCCTTTTATGATTTCAATAAAGAAAAGATATTTGTTGTTCCTAGGATAATTCCTTTTCCCGATGCTTTGTATGGAAAAGGAAAGAAAAATTCCAAAAAGAATGTTGTCACTCTAGAAATACATAGATTATTGAAAGATCACATTTTCTTGAAGATTCCACTACATGACGCCTTGGATCACTTTCCTACGCTCAAGCAACAATTGAGGAATATAAATGTACTATACGTAGGAAAAGGAAATCACGAGTTGAGAAATATGTATTGACCAAGTCTACTTCATGTGACATTCAGAACAAGATACTCACGAAAAAGAGAGATGCATGAGCTCACTATGTCAGATGTGAGATTTCAAATGCTGTGTTCGATCGTGCTCTCTTACATAATGTTTCCTCGATTAATCTATTACCATTGTTTTTATTTGATAAGATCGAGATAGGTCCTCTTTACAAATCACGAGCGATACTACAGTTTGCAAATCGATATGTGAAGAGACTTAGAGGTGTGCTAAGGAACTTTATCTTAATCATACATGGCTTGCAGTTTCTAGTGGACTTTACTATCCTAGACATGACATGCCCTACCCAGTTGCACCTTGCTCTAATCATTCTCAAGAGGCCTTTCTTGCAGACCACGAAGGCCCTCTTTGATTAAGATTCTGGGAGAGTATCATTCTGTAGAAATAGTGGAGAGGTACACATTGAGATGGTGAGAGGATGTAGCAACCACAAATCAGTATTATTATTCACATAATAAGACGCCAACATTGCAGATGATTGTTAACACATAGATTAGATGCAGTCTCCTGATCTCGAGAGTGTTTATTTTGATACCCACGATATCCTACATGAGGATGGGGTTGATCATATGGTACCTAATTCTTCAGGCATTTGTTCACGCACAGATACATAGGTCGTATTAGGACCAGAGGAGCATTCAGTTACATCAGATATCTCAATGCCACGGATTGATAGTACACATATTCTGGCATGGGATTCAGTTGATTACATTTCAAAGATTATGAGATCTATTCAAAATAAAGAGTTAGATGGTGTGATGGATATACGTACATACACCTTCTGTAGTTCGACTCCAGAGATGTATATAGTAGAGAGACCTATGCCATGTACATCGTTCATTTATAGAGGCATCTCTACTCAGACAACTAGGGATCAATAAGCATTTGCACAATAGACAATTCAGTATGACCAAGGTTGAGGTGATCTACTTTGAACAAGACTCGTGACTACTCTTTCAATTCATTTTGTCCTGTACAGAGACCTGTGAGCCATTCAGTTTTTGGAGTACACCATCACTTTTATATTCTTCTTAGATACTAATCATCCCCATTTTTGCTCGTCTTTATACTTAATATACCGGATCTTAAGTACAGGGAGGACCGATTATCTGTTAATTTGCATTTTCGATTTTGTTCTTTTAACTTTTTGTTTGTTTTCCTTTCCTTTGCACCAATCACTGGTCCCTAATTTTTGGCCACATTCTTTTTTATATTTAGGATGTATGTAACTAAGTATAAGGGGGACTGAGTGATTTCGTTTCTTCTTCTTTTTCTTTCGTTCCTTTGTTTTGTATATTCCTTGCCCTCAGTTACCTCATTTTTGTCTTTCACTATACTTATGATGACTAGATCGTAAGTCTAGGAGGGGGGGATTGACTTCTATTCTTTATTCTTTTTCATTGACTTTTACTTAGCACGAGTTATGCCCTTTTTTCTCTTTTGACGCTATGAGGACATATCACAAGCTAAGTATGGGGGAGTACACATATATTGCATATATACTTACGTACATAACTCATACTTTTATGTAATAAAATCCATAAAAGTGGGTAAGGGTTAAATTTTAATTAAAATCCACTTATTTATTATTTATAAAATCCTTATAAATAAGTAAAATATTTGTAAAATTCCTATTTAAAATTATTAATTTAAAATTGGTATTTACAATATGTATTTAAATATCTACAATACTTATTTGAAATCCTATGTATTAAAATATGTGTATTAAAATATCTACAATACTTATTTGAAATCCTATGCATTAAAATGAAATCCTATGTATTAAAACATCTACAATATGTATTTAAATATCTACAATACTTATTTGAAATACTTATTTAAAATTGGTATTTACAATATGTATTTAAATAAGTGTAACTAACTTAATCTTTAAAATCCTTATATATAAAACTTGTAAAATACATTAGTTATTTAATTCAAATAAAATAATGATATTTTATCTTTTAAAATTACTGTAAATAAGCATTCTTATATGAATTGAAAAATTCATAAAAAATACGAAGTCCTAAAAATCACAAAAATTGCAAAATCTTTAAAATCCATACAAATGAGTAAAATTCAAAAATGTAGTTCATAAAAATATGGTTGCATTTGCATTAGCATTTTTGAGAATAAGTTTGATTTCTCGAACTAAAGATTGGGAATAGTATAAAGGATGGAGCTTGATTATTGCCTTTGACTGTCATTGTAAGGAGCATAGTTAGGAATTTGAATTTAGACTCTTCTGGTCTATGACTTAAATCTTTGGATTCTAAATCTTTGGATTCTATGAGACCATGTTTGCGAATTCAACTTAAACTTGCCTACTTAGAATAGTTGTTGTCATCCATTTAACTCTCTAATAGTGAACCAATTTTGGACACATGCACTTTGCACTTAGCTCGACTTGCATGGGGTTGCGAAGGGCAATTCGTTTTTGGTGCATTTTCATCCTTGTCTAGTGGCACGGACATCTAAAGATGGGAGTTGTGGGGTTGAAATAAAGCTTTGGATGAGGGAAGGATCTGCTGACATAAATTTTCCAGGACCCCAAAAAATGGACAAAATGAAAAGATGCTATATCCGCCTGAGCACAAAAGATTGATGCAGTGTAAACAATATTACAAATACCACCAAAAAGAAGTCAAACGCCAAATACAAATATGACCACAATGGCCCAAGCTTCAAAAAGACCTGCACATCTTAGTGGAGACTTACCTATATCGGTTAGGCTTCACAAGGAGATGTGACTACAATGGTCACACTCTAGTTCTTTTCTCATCCTTCTACATTCTTTCTCTATTTGATTGTGAATACACCACGACTAGATCTTAGAAGGAAATAGCCCCATACTCGAGGAAAGAGTAGCTGGATGAGGAACCAATGGGAGTGTATTATTGGGATGGGCGGTTTCTTTGCTTCTTTAAGCAGGAAGAGCTAACAAAATTCACACACCATACAAATTGAATTCAAGGTTGATAGAGTTAGAGATATGGATAAGTGAATTTGAGCTGGCTGTTGAGGTGAACTTGAATAAGGATTTGTGGAACTTGAGGACTGTTGATATTAAAATCCTAATCCTAGTTAAGGCTCTGATAAAATGCTTGTTAAAGGCCCCTCCAAGCTTTGTCCTTTGTCTGTTCTCTTGAATTGATTTAGGAAAACAAATTCATTCTAACATTCTTTCTTTTTCCTTATTTTTCATATAAGTGTTTGCTGAGGCACTAACACTGTTTAAGTATAGGGGTGTTGATGAATCCATGATTCATTAACTTTTATTATGCATTTTTTCTTAAAACCCTTAATAATTACATGTAAATGTGCATTAAATATCATTTCTTATAAAAACATCATTCATAAATAAAAATAAAATTTTATGCATTATAAACATGTAAATAAATAAAATAAAAAAAGAAGGAAAATAAAAAGATGCAAATTATAACTATGTATATATATAGTATGACTAATTTAAATATAAATATAGTTGAAAGATATATTTTTATAAGCTAAACCCTGAGACCAAGTGAACATGGATTGGTCGACAAATAATAAATGTAGGGGGAGATAAGGAAGAACACAACAAAAAGAATTAATTATGCACATCACAAATGATTCCTTATTTATCTATTATTTTAAAACTTCAATGATTTTTAATTAATTCATTTTCATATATTTTCACCAAACTTTTCTCCTATATAGTCTTAAAAATGTATATAAAAACACAAAAATCATAAACGATTCCTAATCTGTATATATGTCGAGAAATCCAACTTTCAATTTATCAAATTTTCAACTTCCGAAGCTCACAACGTCTTCATACAAACTCTAATTTCACTCTACTGACCTTTAAAGTTCATAAAATAATATTACCTAATTAATGAAGATGATTTCAATAAAATAAGAGTCCATTTGCAAAAAAGTCAATTTTGGGACCTAACGACAACTAGGTTTCTGGGTTATTTATTTTATTATGAACATACTATTTATAGTATAATTGATTCTAGATTTTTGAATTTATTTCTTGATATTTTAATTTATCTATTAGTTATTTATGGATTTTAAACCCTTATTTAATATTTTAAACAATAAAAAAACCTTAATTTATAGATGAAATTAAACTATGTAAAATATATATGTATTTATTGATATTTATAAACTAATTTGTTAAAATCTAGAAAAATTCATACAATTCATATTATTATTGTATTAGTTAAAAAATATAAAAAATGATATACTATTTATTGTATTATAGAATTAAAAATACATATTTTATTTATTAGGTATACTATATGTCTATTTATTAATATTATATTTGTATTTCATAAAATATATATTATTTTTAAAAATAAATTAACTCATAATATAGATAATTTAATTATTTATAATTTTCCTTTTATACCTGTTTAAAATTATGATCTATTTATTAATCTATTTACTTTTTTGACATATTAGGTGCTCACACTTGTCAGCACCTCATGCCTTCTTCTTCAAGAACCTCATTCTGTTGGTTTGTTCTACCAGGATGGCTTCACTCCTTTTTCCACTTACATATCATCACCTTCACCTGGTCCTGACCCTCCGTCCTCTCGTCCTAACAACCTACAATCATACTAGGCCTTAGATCTCATCGTACCCTCTATCGTTTCATCTATATAATGATCCAAACTCCAGTAGTTGAAAAAAACTCTCCCTCAACTAAAATTACTTGGCTGTTGACCCAACATCCAAGGCTTGAATCTCCTCCTTCGGAGGTGACAACTCCGATTGAGGTAGCCCACGTGGAAGTAGGAAGCACGGAGTAAGTTCCAAGGCCCACCATTGGCCTTGAATTGCAGCGTCGCCACAACGTACATATACGATTCACCGACCGTCTATCTATCATATGTAGGGCAATATATCCTATCTCCCTAAGTGAACATCCATTTCATCATTGATTTCTCGAGTTTTATGCCCCAATTATCTTGTATAATAATCTACTTAGAGATCTAATCACACTCTTCGATTCACACATCACATCCATTGTTCAAATCGTTTCAAATAAACTCATTTTCCATTCTGTTATATCCCCTACATGGAATCCAATATAAGAACCATCAAATACCTTAATTTCTTTACCGATTCTCTATGAATTGAGCATATTATCCTACATTTGTAGGTCTTTAACGACTTTCTGGAGTGCATACGTATGATTCGCCATCATTTGGAGCATCAATATATCATCTGAATCATCAACGATTTAGAATATCTGTAGGACCACTTCCAGGTCTTCAAACCCTAGCTGTCACCTTTCACCAAACCACTGTTGCTCTTCCTTGACCTCGCTCTGCCACATCGAGCTTGAAGGGGGTAGGTGACTCCCTTTTAGCCCTACAAGAGCACAACTACCACCACAACATCGCCAGAGATCGAGGAGGAGCTTGCCGGGTCTGTCGTCTCCGATTATTTTGGGGAAGAACATTTCCAGGAACACGCGATATAGTTGCGCGACACATGTACTTAAAGGTGGTCGAGATTGACTCTGCCAAACTAATCTTGGCTGTCAACAATGAATCGGTGGAAAAATATCAGAAGAAACCCAATAACTTTTAAAATTTAATTCACGCTCCAGATATTTTTCCTATTTACATTTAGGTCTCTACATGGGGACCTATGTGTAAAGGCTTCCTATTTTTCTTACAATTTGATACCTGACCAGTGACCTAATTGAAAGAAAAACCTTATCCTTTTATTATTTTTTTTGTTACATTAGACCTTGAAATCCTTGGACACTAGTGGACCTTTGGACATTATTCTAGCATAGTATTTTTTTTCTAAATTTTATTTTGATCAAATTTTGAAGATTTCTATCACATTTTTTGGGATTTTGTTCTTCGATTTCAACTTGTTTTGAGTTCTTTTTTGAGTCTATTTCTTGAGTGATTCATCTACTATATATTGTCACTATTTTTATATAATCCCTACATATCATATTGTAGATAAATTGCTTGAAAAATATCAATTTAAAAAATAAATAAAATTTGAAAAATAAAAATCAAGAAAAAGTAACAAAAATTAAAATCAACTAAAAAAGAGTTTTTTGAATAAGAAAAGAATATATAAAAAATCACAAAAATAATTTCTTCACTTGAAAAATCCAGGCACAATTTTCTGTCTCCTTGAGTTCGACACAGGAACACCTACCTTGATAAATAAAATAGTTAACATCAATTTAGGAGAGAGCCGACCATTTCTTCTATATCTATTTCTCTCTCCTGAATTTATGTAATTTGTTTGATCATTATATTTTCCTCAGTAGTTACTACAACTAGCATTTTTGACGGCTATCAAAATCCATGTTTCAGTAGGTCATGTCACATCTTAAGAGAGTTTCCTCAATTTGAATACATCATGTGTGCTTGTTCTAGGTTGAATTGTAAGTGATGGCTTGGGATGAATATATCACCTTTTCATGTTCTGAAGTTTTGGTGATATAAGAGATTTGCTGAGTCGGATCCATGAATGTTTCAAGTATTTCATGAATTACAATCACCTCAAAAATTGGACCACTCAAATAATCGTGACAATCCTCATAAACATGGTCCAATTCCACACTAGCTCCTACATCTGAGTTAATCATAGGAGCAATGTTAGGGTGGTTCTTGATAGAGATATGGTAAGATCCAACAGTTGGTTTCTCGGGTATCTCTCCTAGAGCTTGTATCTGTGTGTCATGAGGAGAAGTCTGATCATGTAAAGTATTCATCTCTTGATCACGACTGCCAGTTTTATGTTTGGTTGTCTCAGGGTTAGGTGTGTCCTCAAGAGTTTGATCATTAATGTTTTGATTCGGAAATTTTATGTCTTGAGTCTCACGATCGATAATTGCCTTATTAGAGGCTAAGATAAGCTTTCCCAAAGCGATGAGTGACTCAGACGAATTGGTACTCAATATCTAGGACAATGAAGTCCACTTTATTTTTGAAACCTTAGAATTTCATGATGATAGAAACAATTCCTCTCGATCTCTTGGTGGATCGGTCATGAAATTGAATGATCACTCTGATATTTTTTAGCAGACTGAGTTCGAGTCTGTCAAACATGGATTTTGAGAGGATGTTTAGGGTGGAATCATCCTTAATTCAAACATGAGTAAACTCGGTGTTCTCAATTTCACAAGCGACCCTAGTCAACTGTTTGACTCTACAACTTTTACTTTTCTTTGTCATCACCATTAAACTAGACATAGTGATTAAATAAAATTCAGTTCTATATCTCTTTCTGCTTGTCTTCTTCGGTGATAATCGACACTTCACAAATCTTTGAAGATTGGGCACATACTCTATGGCCTTGATTAATGGAAGCTCTAAGCTCAGACTTATACAAAAACGCTTCCATATCAGTGATGTCCATTTTTTTATTTTCTATTTTCCTGTATTTTAGTATTTCTTTTAGTATAATGGTCAGTGGAATGGTCCATGGTGTCCGACACTACTGGTGTATATGTTTGAAAGTTTTGCTTAGGAAGTGTCTTAAGTTTGCTCTATGTGGTCCTCACTTCTCCTTGGGTGCTCGTTATTTCCTTCACCACATGTATGGAATTATAAAGTTGTTCATTCAAGGAGTTGGCTCTCTAATTAATTTGAGTTATGTCACCCGCTATCGTCTCATGACTTGAAGATGAATGACCATACTCGACACGTCGTAACTCTAGCTTACAATCTTGAGCTGAGTAATAGTCATATTCTGCGGGAGTGGCTTGGTCATGAGTCCTATTTCCTTGACTATGGATATCATAGGTATGGTTGAGGAAAAGTTATCATACTCGGGAAGAGATTCATCCCGAGTAGGGGGTGGTTCAAATAGTGAATTCTCAATCATAATCTAGAACCGTGTTTCTCTGTCAATATTGGTTATGCACATATCCATCCTCGAAATCGCTCACTTAATTGTGTCCACATAATATCCATTAGGTTCTGCGATCAATTCATATCTTGAATCTTCAACCGAAGAAGGAGTGGGGTGGAATGAGGGTAGAGCGTATGATGGCTGGGGAAGTACCGACTCAAAGAGGTTCCCTTGATATGAGAATGACGATGAAGATGGTCAGGAATCAATCATGTAAGCATGACCCAAGGAGTCTGGGTATGAATACTGATATCCCGACATCTTCAAAAATTAGAGTTGAAGTATGATTCGTAAACCTTGATATATGTATGCAAGTGCAATGATCTTTTCAATTCAATACACAATGCAAACCCCAAAATTCACCAACTCAAGCAATGAAGGCTATGAAAGTTCGTCCGATTATCTATTCAGTTTTAAATTGGTGATAAAAGAAGATATGAGTCCACTTATGCAAGATTAAAATGTGAGTTTAGTCACTATCCCAGGGATTCTTTTGCACCTCTCAACAAACACAATATCCTGCGTACAAGGATGGGATTGCTAATGATACAGGATGTCCGGGTTTGAATTATTGATATGAAATTAAATGCGCAGTGGTCATTGCAACCCAAATATCTCGCAATAAACAAATAATTTTTTTCTCAAGCTACAAAATTAATAATAAAACGAGAGAAATTTTTGTTACTTATTTACCTGTATATCAACATGATCGAACTCAGGGAGGCTACAATTCCCGAGGGTTATTCAAATAAATGAAAATCAATTATAAGAAAAAGGGAATCATAAATGCAAACTATCATATTTTTTGTGATTTTTTTGTCTTTTTATTATTTTTTATTTCTGTTATTTTTATTTTCAGATTTTCAAATTTTTAATGATTTTGATTTTTACAGTTTTTTTATTTTAAAAAATAAGGAACAATATGCATAAGGAAGAAATACGCACACCACAGTCTTTTTTGTATTTTTCAAAATAGTCAAAAAAGTCCAGAAAATTATAGAAAAATATTTTTGTGGTTTAAAGTCATTGAAATGTTTTTGGGAATTTTTGTAGAATTTTCAGATGTTTTTATAATTTTCTAAAAATCAGACAATGGAACCCAGTGATTATTTTTATGCTAAACTATAGACAAATATATACAAACATGTAATGAAATCACGATTTTTGAAATTTTGTAGAATTTTTTGTGATTTTTCTAAGATTTTTGATTTTTTTGATTTTTTTGGGTTTTAAAAGAATTAATGCATGCAAATTGGATATGAACTAAAAGACAATAAAATAAAACTAAGCTATTTTTTGGAATTTTTAGAGCAATATACAATTTTTATGAATTTTTAAATTTTAGGGAGAGAAAATATCATTGTTTTTTATTTTTTTATAATATCAAAGGACAATAAATTGCAATGAAAAATTTATACAATGAATAGACAAGTGACATGAATGTAACATGAATTTTCCAGAGTTTATTGAGCAATAAAAAGGTTTATTTCAATGAAAAGAACAAGCCAAATAAATGTCTGGAGAACATGGAATCTTTTATAAATATTTAATGTTTCTTCATTGAAAGATATCAGGAATTGAAATGCAGAATGAAAATCACAATTTACCCAATATAAGGCGTGCTCTGCACATACTACTCTGGAGACGGGGGTCTTCATGTAATTTTTGAAAGTTCCAGGGTTATGGATGAAATTTGCAAAAATTTTTATATTTTTTATAGTGTAAGGATTTTCTTTGTTTCCAAGAAAGGGGAACAACCAAGGGAGGGCGTCGCCTTCTTTTCTTCGTTCTCATCCTAGGGGAGCAAACAGGGGCTTGCACGTCTCTTTTTTTCCTTCCTCTCAGATATGCGGCAGGGCTGGTCCAGGCGGAGATGGGTTGTGTGCGGTGGTCGATGATCGTCGGGTGTACGACGATGTGCTGGAGCTGAGGGAAGCAGTGGAGGCACGGTGGGGCACGCGAGTGTCGGCGGTCTAATGGGTTGGCGTTGTGAAGGTCGGTTGCAAGCTCCCAGGCGACGGATGAAAAGCGGTGGCTCTTGATATGCAGAGCGACTACGAGCGTGGGCCGACGTTTCTGCGAGCGACTGTGCTCCTTCACTGCTGATGTGGTCAGTGACGACCCATGCGATGGAAGATGTGTTGGGCGTGGTGGTAGTCAAGCACTTCAGGCAGTGGAGGCAGGGAACAGCCCACGCTGCGAGGGGCGGTACTGGCCGATGGTGGGTGACTCGTGTGAAGGGGGAGAGGGCACAACTCCACGGCTGTGCTAATTTTTTATTCTTTTTATTTTTTTGAAAACTGTAACATAAGAAAACTTTTTTATAATTTTATTTATTTATTTTTTATGTTTTTATTTATCCTACAAAAAATGTTAGAAAGAAAGAAAAAAAATATTTTTTATTTTTTTATTTATAAACAATTAGGATGTGAGCAAGACAGTTTGATCCCAAAAATCAAAACGGAAGATGTGAAGGAGTGCGGTTCCGAGGAAAATGGCGGATGGAACCGGATCTCCGACCACCGTACATGGTCAGAGTTGAGAGACGATGCGAGGTAGAACGGGAACGTGTAGAGATTGAGATGTGAGATGAAAAATCGAGATCGATGGCGAATCAACTCGTGAAGGATTCTAAGATCTAGAGGAAAGAAAATGACAATGACGTAAAAAAAATGAAAATTAATCTACGATTCACCTAGGTTAAAAATAAGAGAAAAAAGATCTCACCTAGGAGTGGAAAAGACCGTGATCGCCTCGACGAAGGTCGACTCGCTATCACCGGACGGCTCGGATGCTAGGAACCCTTCTACGACAAGATAGCTCTCGGAGAATAGGCTTCTCTCACAAAAGATTGATCAAGTTGAAATGAGGGAGAGGGAGCCATATTAATAGAAAAAGATGGAGTTTGAATTTCAAAAAAATGAAGATAGGAGATAAGAGAAAATTTTGAAATATGATAAAGATAAGAAAGGTTTAGTGTTAAAATTATTTACAGAAATTATTTTATTTGTATTTTCTTCACTTAATTAATTTGAATAAAAAATGTTAATTTTTTGTATTTTTTGTGGTGTTTATTTAAGAATAACAACTATATACATATACTATATACATATGGTGCATTATATGCATAGTTAAATAAGGAAATTAGTTTTCTTTTAAAATTTTATTTTTTATTTTTATTTTAAATAATTAGGAAAAATATTTACAAATACCATATCTACAAATAAATGGTAAAATTGCACAAACCACCCTAGAAAATTGACTTTTCAACCGTAATTCCAAAAATTTTGATATCACAACCATTTTAAAGAAAATTTAATTTAGAATATAATGGAAGTGAGTTTAATTCAATTTGAGTTCGTATGGAGCCGGAAATGGTCTTTCAATTATCACTTAATGGCTTTTTCCGGATTACTTTATTTTATACATGATTTTATTTTGCAAACATTTTTATTATTTAGAACACATTTTTATTTACAACTTTTGTTTTGAACATTATTTAGTTTGAGGTCAATTTATGTACAAATAAAATAGTGTATGTATACAAATATTTACAATACACTCATTTTTTTGGATTTTCTAATTAAGGACCCTATCTCCCCCTACTTTATTCTTCGTCGATCAAGTCAAGTCTTAACCTTCTCTCGGGGTTTGGGTCAGCTTGTATCAATTACATATATACAATCTTCTCTTTTTTTTCTTTTCTTTATTTTTCCTTTCTTTCTTTCTTTATTTATTTTAGATTAAAATTGTAATAAGTGTACAATATTTACACAAAGATGCAAGTTAGTCAGAATATGGAGTTAGTATTATATACATGTATTTTATAAGGGATTTTAATCTAAAATAATTGAATAAAGATGTTGAAATGCAGATTCATCAATTACTTTCCCACAAACAATGATATTCAATTTTAACTGGTTTTAATTAGTCAATAATGCTTGCAATCCCCTTTTTTAAGTTCAATTATCGCTTTGAATTTGAGTGGTGATCAATACACATCAACACGAGGATTCCAATTTCCTTTAATCCTAGGTGAGTTAAAATCTAGGGAGAATAAAAAAAAGCTGTGCATCATGAAATGCGATGATGAATGCAAAGTCATAAATATTTACAGTCTTCCTTGCAATCTCCGTTCAGAATGCTAAACAAAATTGAAATTTTGCTAATCAAATATTTCTAATGCATGCACGAGAAACCACTCTTAGAACATGGATTTCTATTAGGGAGGGACAGAATAGATTAATTTGGCTAAGCGAAATCTGATCTAGTGCATCTAATTAAAGCGAGAATGTGAACCTTGTCCAACGAGCACAAAAATAAACCTAGTAGCTCTAATAGATGTGGTGCAATCCTAGGACTACATCAATCACCAAAACAAATATTGGCCTGATAGGCCGAGTGTCTAGTCCGGGTACAAGCACGAGTCTTCAAACAAAGACCACTGTAAAAAGGCATAATAATGATAAATTATTTACAAAAATAAAAGAAAATCACTCTCTCTCCAAAAATAAAAATTCTATATGCTTCCAATTGCTCTGAGTTACGTCGACTTCTAAGAAAGCCGCTCCAAGTCCACTGGGTACTATTGAACAAGCCTTTTTGGGTTTTTATTTAATGGAATTGACTACAGGGTGAAAGTGTCGTCTTATCCCAAAGAAGCGTCAAACAAAAAATATTTGATTTTTCTCAACTCAAGCAGACAAAAATGAAAGAAATGTAAGCAAGAGTCAATTGTTATTTATTTACCAGTATAGCCAACACGATCGAACTCAGGAAAGCAACAATGAAATTCCCAAGGGTTATTCAATTCAACGAAAAATCAAAGGAATGAAAGAGGAACTCAAAGCAAACTAATCATGGATTTTGAAAATTTCTGTCTTTTTAATTTTTATGGATTTTTTTTATTTTTTTATATTTTAATGGTTTTCTGATTATGTAATTTTTCGATGATTTTTAAAATTGGCAAATGTTTTTATATTTTTTGAAAGTATGAAGAAATAAAACAAAGGAAAAGATATAAAAAGAAAATAAAACAAATGCAACCTTTTGGATTTTTTTAAAAAATAAAGAAAAAATGTACAAAAAATTAATCTAAAATTTTTTTGAGTTTTTGACAATTTTATACTATTTTTATGAATTTTGGAGTATTTTCAGATTTGCTTAGAGATTTTAAAACACTTAAAAACAATGAAAATAGAGAACAGAAAATGAAACATACGTTTTTGTTTTTTAAAATATCAAAAATATTTGAGATATATACAGAAATAGAGATGAATTTTTAGGGTTTTGAAAAATGTATTTTATCAATTTTTATGGGTTCTATGATCTTATATGATTTTTTAATGTATTTTTAGTATTTTGCATTTTTTTCGTTTTTATAAAGAAAACAAAGATGAAATTTATATAGAAAATCAAATAAAATAAACACATAAAAATTTTTACGTATTTTTCAAAACATTTTGTTTATATTTTTAATTATTTATATTCTACAAATAGGAACAAATTTGGTTGTTTTTGAATTTTTAATAATAATGTAAAAAATGCTAAATGAAAATTACTGCTATTAATACTAATTAGCAGGAGCTTATTACAATTTTTATGGAATTTTTAGAAGTGTTTATCTAATTTTTAAACTAATTTAATTAACAAAATTAAATGCAGACTCACATGGGTATATATGCAATTAGAATTTATTTAAAGACCGAAAACAAACAACTATCTTTTTTGTTAAGAAGAAGGATGAACCTATGAGCATGTGCACAGATTATTAGTAGCTGAATAAGGTAACAATTTAGAACTGTTACCCTTTACCACAAATTGACAACCTCCTTCACACGCAATCCCCTGTTGAAATCCTTCCAACCACCTGCCTATATCTTCCACCCTTCTTCCCATTTTTTAGTTTGGTTCCCTTTTCATCCGTTCTTAGCCCCTCGGAGTGCTCATGGTGATCGTGCGCATTCCAGGGATCAACTACCGTGCTTCACAGTGAGGAGGAGCGACTTAGAAGGTGTTTCCCAGCCCATCATCGGAGCACTGCTCTCGATTGTCCATCTCCTTGGCTCCGGCTAGGTCGAGGTACCTTTTTCATCCCTTTCAGGTAGATTTTAGTTTTAGTTTTCATTTTGCGCATTTATTTTAGGGTTTAATAATGGACTTGTTGGATATTATTAATTTCTAAGGGACAATCGATAATACAAATGCTCAGGAGATGTATTGCAATTTTACCACAAAGTCATGTGCCGCACACATGTATACAAGCAAATCAGACTTTAATGCAAATAAGAGAAACTAAAGGGGAAAACATGCAATTGTTCAAACCATTATAACATGACATGTGTACTCTCAGGGGTTATTTACAAAATTAAAATAAAATAGGGCTAAAGTGAAAATGTATCCTTATTATGCATGGCAGAAGGGACGATGGAGATCGATTCAGATGTCTGATCAGACGACTTAGCTGAAGATGCATGTGGATGGATGTGATGCAATCTGAGAGATCTGATCCACAGCCTGGAATTGGGGGCGCATATGCGGCTCAGATGTAATCTGGGCGACAGTTGCTTGATCCGACGATGTAGACGTGAAGTGGAAGAAATATAATGAATGTAAGAGCTGGCGAGTTTCAATCGACCGAAGCTAAGCTGATCTATGTCGCGAGCTCCTCCTGATAATCATATCTCCTCCCACTCTACCCTCTGTATTTTCCCAATGGTTCAACCAAGCTTAAAGGTGTCTGATCGTAGATCTGAGGCTTTAGGTGTCTGCATCTCAATTTCCACTCCAGATTTCGATCTACATCTGCAACCCGTGTTCCTGTACCAGCAAAAGTTATGCTGTTCAGAGACATAGCTCTAGCGAGGAATATTGAATGAAATATGGCTAAAATGAGAGTGAGACGGGGGTGTCCAATGATCAACGGCTAGATGGAGATCAGACCTCAGATCTAGAGTGATTTGAGGGGGTCAGATATGATAGAAAATGGAGAATCATTTGGCAAACAAGAAGGTCGAGTTGAAGATGGAGATGGCTTATTAGAGAGCTCCGATCGTGCAGATCGAAGCTCGGGAATGATGATCGGATCTAGCTAATTACAGGAGATTACAAGTCGACTTAAATGCATAAATGGAAAGCAAATTACCTAAGGTTAACTAAGGATGGAATGAGGAGGGTCTTTGCCTCAATCCACGATGTTAGATGGAGAAGCTAGACATAGTAGAGGAGCTCTTGCCACGTGATCGGATCTCGTATTCCCATGATCACCTCATACTCCTGATCTCAAGCACACTTTGTTGTCACCTACTGGGCTAAGAAGCGAGCTTTAAAGTGAAGATGAGAGTACTCATGTCACTTTCTCAGGTCTGCATATAATGAAAGGAGCGACACAAAAGCAATCGATATGCTATTGCTCTAGGGTTACGACAACGACAACAAAGAGGTCTTAGCATGCTCAGCGAACCGATCTGAGGAGAGAGATTTGGGGAAAACAGATCAGATTCTGTGGCTGAGCTAAAGAGATTGAATAATAGATGAGGTCCAATAGATTTTGAGATGGAAGGCATGCGTTGATCGAAGCCCCAATTATGAAAACAATGATTGGGCAACATTATCGGTTAATCCGACTACAAAACTTGATAAGAAATCAAAGGCAAAGAATGATCAGATTGGTCAGGATCAAGGGATGAAGAGGCTCCGGTGAGGAGCTTATTCGAGCAATTGGGTGGAAGAGCTGGTTAACTCAGGTCCACTAATGGGAGTGGAGCTAGAATAAGACAAAACACAGTAAATGACAAAATATCAATAAAATCTAAATAAATTAGAATTAAATTTATAAATGAATTTAAATAAATAATTTATATAAATAAAAAATGTTAAAAATTAAATAAGCTTAAGTTAGGTGATTTTTAATAGATTAAATAAATTAGTACTTAGGTTAAAAATAAATAATACCCTTTATTCATAGGTACATATACCTATACATACGATAATTTGATTTTTAATTGAATATTTTTACAAATAATTATATAATTTGCTACTTTATTTATTTATTGTATTTTACAAGGATTTTAAAAATATTTTTTATTTTATTTTTATAAAAAATTTATAAATTCAATTAAATAGTCATAGTTACAATATATGTAGTGGTATTTGTACAATATATACACTATTTTATTTTCATTGATTTTGATTTTTTTAATTTTTATTCATTTTAATTTAATAAAATATAATATTTAAATTATTTAAAAATACAATATTCACAAATATGTACAATAAATAATCAAAATACAATATTCACACAATATATAATAAAGTCACACTATACAATATGATCCAAAAGCCACATTTCACATCTTAACTCCGATTTTAATAAAACCACTGTCATTTTGAAGCTTATTTTATTTATTATACAATGAAAGTGTGTTTTCTTATTTTTGAATTTTTATGGAGCATATATGGGTCTAGAAAGTTTGGCTTTGCGGTTTTTTCAAAGTATCATTATTTACATGATCAATAATGAATCTTCTTGCAATCATTTTTAATATTTACAACTTATTTTTATGTAAAAGTTCCAAGAAGAAAACATTTTTATTTGGAAAAAAAGTGATAAATAAAATAGTAGAATTTTTTATATACAAAATAGATGAAATATGTGTAATTTATAATTTTTGATTTTCTTTATTTTTCTAAAAATGGCCTTATCTCCCCCTACTTTAGTCCTTGTCGATTAGGTCAAGTCATGACCTTCACTCTGGGTAAGAGTCAACCTGTATTTATTGCATATATACAATCTTATTTCCTTTATTTTTCATTTATTTCTTCCTTTATTTAATTTAGGTTAAAAATAATGATTTTTGTACAATATTTACAAAAGAATAAGGAAGAATAAAAACAATGATTTATTATTATTTACATGTGTCTAAGAAGGGATTTTAAGAAAAAATAAATGAATAAAGATGATGAAATGCATATTCATCACCCACTATACTTTACCTTAGCTAGACCCCTAGAAAATACTTATTAGAAGAATAAGTGACTAAAAATGAAAACAAAAAGGGAAAATTAAGAAGTTAGAACAATTTTGATTTTTAAACTATTCTTCATAAAATCAAAGTATGGAGCTCGATCAGACCTTTGGATTATTTGTTTGGCAGAACCTTATTGGGAAATGGAGTTAAAACCTAACAAACTCTAATTTCCATAAGACTCCTATTCATGTCGCCTCATCATTTCAGAACAAGTCCTCATACACAAATTCTGATGACTATGAAACTACTTGTATTGTGTATGTGAAATATAGCTCTCCACATAAAAAATGATAGAGACCAACCTTCTCTTAGCAAGGTAACCCTAATTCTCTTGTCTAGCTGCTCTTTCCTCGAGGAGTGGGGTATTCCCTTCTTAGTTTAGGTACATGCTATTTCCACAATCGAAGGGGGAGAAGTAGAAGAATAAGAAGAGAACGAGAGTGTGGCCAGTGTAGCCACATCTCCTTGTGAAGTCGGCCAGTGTAGCCAAGCTTCCACTAAGATATGTAGTCTCTCTATAGTTGGACCAATGTGGTCAATATATACAAGATTGATGATTGTTTTTATTGGATATATAATTTCTCCTACATGATGGAAAGAATTGTTGCTCTGCATAGATCTTTATTGTGCCCCTACAGATATAGAATCTTTTTGTCCACACATATTTTAGGGTCTTAGAAAAATTGTGCTAGCATACCATCCCTCCTTTGAAGCTTTATTGTAACCCATAGCTCCCGTCGTTAGACGTCAATGCCACGAGAATAGGTTGGGGCACACTAGCCACTCAAGGTGACTGCGTATATTTCCATTCACGTGCGTCTCTTGCCAACGGAATCTAACCCTCACCACCTCATCAGTGAAGAGGTACGTGTAAAGTGCTTGTCCAAGATTGGTCACTGTCTATAAGTACCATTCATGTGTGCGAAATACCAATTAAGATGACATGTGAACATAGTCTTGTGGACTCAAAGAATTAAGTCTCTAGACCTAAAAAGTCTCAACTCCAGTCCCTATAAGGTTCCTCTGAACTTAAGTGGATTAAGGTCTTAACCAAGCTCCATTCTTTGATTTTATTCCATATCAGTTTAAGCATCAATTTCATTCTGAAAAATGCACTTGTAAATGCAAGAAATATATACAAAGTTTTTTTTATCAAAGAAAAGAAAAGAAATAAAAGATAAATATTTTAGAAAAGCTTTTTCATAGAGTTTTGCAAATTTTTATGAATTTTAACTTTTCAATTTTTATAGAATTTTAATAGAAGGAATTATACACATTTACAAGAATTTACAAGGATTTATATAAATTAGAAAAATTTTATACAAATCATATATACAAGTTTTTTACACAATTTATACAAGATTTTACAAAAAAATTCCCAAGTTTTATCTACAAATTTTACAAGGTGGATTTTATCTGCAAAGAAATTTTATTTACAAGTTTTGATAAAGAATTATATATATTATACAAGTTTTATGCACAGATTTTATTAGAGGGATTTTATACACAAAGAATATTTTTTCACATATTTATGAGGTGATTAAAAGTTCTATTTTCAAACATTTTGTACAACTAGTATATACAAACAATATGTACAAATAATTTATTTATATATAAGATGACAAAATAATTTACAAACAATTTTACAAAAGTTTTACAAACATTTGCAAAATATTTTACGAAAATACTTTATAAAACATTTTACAACATTTTAGAAAACCATTTTACAAAAGGTTTTCAAAACTAGTTTACAAAATTTTACAAATCATTTTACAAAGATTTTATTTACTAACATTGTACAAATAATTTTACAATATAAATAGTTTTGATACAAAAATAATTTAAAAAGATTTTACAAACAAAATCATTTATAATAATTTATACAAAAAAATAATTTCATAAAGGTTTTTACAATAATTTTACAAAGAATTTTACAAATATTTTACGAAACATTTTTACAATAATTTTACAAATAATTTACAAAATTATTTACAAAAGAATTTTTAAGAACTTTTTACAATCATTTTAATTCTAGTTTTACTAGCCATATTATTAACACAAAAAAGTACGAGTTATGGCTAATGTATATATACAATATATACGACACCCCCAATATTTTGCTCGAACTATGTCCTCATTGTGATAAAGAAGCGACATAGGAAGACATAACTCTTGCTAAGTATAGAAAAGTGGAAAGAATCTATACAACAATGACTCAAAGAATAACGAATGAAAGAATGGAAGTCAGTGATCCCCCTATACTTAGGATCAAATAATCCTAATTATAACGACTATACCAACAGGGAAAACTGAGGAAAAGAATGTACAAACTCAACGATTCGACTTATCCTCCCCTGTACTTCAGGTAACAGATCCCTAATTATAGAAAAAGAATATAAACAAGTTGAAGGACATGCGAAGGAATAGAAGAATAAAAAAATAAAACATAAAATAAGAACGAAATGAATGACATCACTCCCTATACTTCGGGCAAGGGATCCCTTAGTATTGGAAAACACAACAAGAGCGACGAAAGGAAAAGAAAAGAACAACTCAAGTCATTCAACTCCACAATACTTAGGTTAGAGTGCATTCTAAGTATAACACACGCACACAAGAGAAAGAGGTGAATGATAAAAACAAAAGAAGAAGGAATAAAAAGAAAGGATATATACAAAAGAATATCAGCTCATGTATTAGATGCAGAAGATGTCAAAGAATCATTGTCTCTACCACATGAATGGAATCTACCATGGATAGGAATGTATCATGATCTAGATATGGCTTCAGCAACTATTCATTCACAACAAATGGTTGTGCATCAGATGATAACCTAGATACGATAATCTAACATTATCATGCACATTCTAACAATGAATGGTCCCGACCATTTGCTTTTGGGTTTGCCTGGAAACAACTTCAATTTTGCATCAAATAACCATACTTTCTTATCAGGGACGAAAATCTTCCTCCTAATGTATCGGTCATGCCAACGCTTGTTTTTCTCCTTATACATGAGTGAATTGTCGTATGCGGAATCTCAGAATTCCAACAATCTGTTCAGATCCAATTTCCTATTCTGGACTTCTCTCTCATGATCTAGATTGTATACAAGGAGTGCCATAAAGATTTATGAATTAACTCAACTCGCAAGTGGTAAGGCTTTCCATAAACCAATCTATAGGGAGACATGCTCAATTGAGACTTGTACACTGCCCGATAAGCCCATAGAACTGAGTCAAGAACTTGGGATCAATACTTCCTACCTAGATGTACAAGTTTCTAAAGTATCGTCTTGATCTCCCTATTTGAAATCTCAGCAAAGCCGTTAGTCTGTGGGTGGTAAGGAGACGCAACTCTATACTCAATGGCGTACTCCTTCACAAGCTTCTTAACCTCTCGATTAATGAAATGGCTTCCCCCATCTGAAATGAGTATCTTGGGTATCTTAAACCGTGCAATAATGATGTCCTTGAGGAAGGAACAAACCGTACGACTATCAATGGTTCGAGTAGGAATCGCCTCCACCCAACGACTGACATATTCCACGACAAGAAGGATGTACTGAAATCCCTGACTGATAGGGTATGGGCTGATGAATATGTGATTCATCACTCTAAAATTTGAAAATAGAGCTTTGTTCTCGAGTAATTAGCTTCATATTTCCACTTATATTGCATAATTAGCATTCATGCATGCATAAATGATATCTGCATTTTAGTATTCGTACCTGCATTAAATAAGGAGCCCAATTAACTTGTAAAAATCACCTGTATATTCAGCATATTTCACCTATTTGTATATATTCTATACTAACTCCAAATCCAATAAATTCAACTCTATAGTGTATATATTACTGACACTAATGAAAGAAAAATATCAAAAAGGGAATACTAAAATTGACCAATAAAACCCGAGTCCAAGTTTGAAACTAGGAACCTTAAAATGCACATATCTCTCTCTTACAACATTCGATTTAGGTCTACTCCTTTTAAAATAATATACATTCAGAGACCTTCAAAACAAGACCAATTTCATTAAAATCGGAGCTCGTATGCAAAACTTTGGTTTTGGGCCCCTTTTGTATATTGTACATATTGACATTTTCACACCCTAGTATTTTATCTCTTCATCCGACCTCATATTCTTTTTTAGTCAACATGAAACTTGTAGATCTCATTGAGATCTACAACTTTCATGTTTTGAGTTTTTCCAAATTCGGTCATTTCCCTCCTCATAAATCATTTTCTTCATCGCAATAATCTGATTGGGCCACATGGCGCCTTCTGGATGCGCCACGCGACCCATCTATTCATGCGCCACGCGCTCCCACTTCCAGCTGTTAGATCAATCCACTCATCCACAGATCTCGATCTTTCTTTCCTGCAATCGACTACCACCCTTCTATCAGAATTTGGTCTCCATCACAATCGTCCGTCAGCCCCTTGTTCTCCACCCGCCATGTGTCTTCCCCCTCACCACACGATCATCTCCAGGCACCTTAATCTTCATCGATCATTTCCACTTTGATTCCAACCCTTCGATTCTATGCCTAGATTTCATCACGATCGTTCACCTCTGCCTGTACCTACTCTCGCCATGTGGCACCATCCTTCGCCCTACGATTATACCCTCCTGATTTAATCATGTCCGCTCTTAATCGCCTAGACCTCAGCCGTTGGATGATGAGATCCAACGGCAGAGGACTCGTCTCCTACCTCCGAATTCCCTCTCCCACGTCACCCCACTTCGTGAAACCAGCAACGACTTTTCTATTTTGCCAACCATATCGTCCACCATCTCCACTTCTAGACAACCCCACGATGGAGCTCGAACCTCCACCATCCTCGCGCAAGACCACACTCTCCATAACTCCCTCTCCCTCGCTCCATAATCACCATGTAAGTCACGACCTCCATCATCGGACCGCCACCTTCCCACATTTGAATACACCATCTCCGCCCACCTCACAACCCATCTACCCTTGCACAAGAGTCCCTTGAGCTCTAAACCTCCGATCAGTGATAGAGATTGGGCCAGTTATCGAGTGACGACAGAGGATTTTCTCCGGTGAGATCCACAGCGAACCTTCGTCGTGCCGCAGCTTCACCGTTAAGCTGCTTGAGCTCGGGCACCTGTCAGCCCTAGAGCGACGACCGGCGGCTCTAATCAGAGCCCCAAATCCAAGGTAGACTCCTTCATCTTCTTCTCTGATCCTCCCCTTCTTCCCCTCCAATCTTCTTCGAATTTCTATGACTTTTATGCTCAATCTCACCTTTAACTGACCATCGATCTAGCTTCACATAGGAGCTACCATCTTCACGAAACACTAAGCTTGTCTTCCCGAACCATCGCCATCTCCGACCACTGCTCCGCCTCTCACAACAGAGGAGCACGACAACCATGCACCCACTCCTCTCCGCAATGCCTCGAACCATTCATTCATTCATGAGAGCACACTCACCACGATTTGGCGAGTCAATAACATTGCAGGTACCTCCTTCGTCACTGGCCGGACTCGTCACCGGAGCTTCTTCGAGCTGCTTCGTCTCCAGCATCCAGGCAACCATTGAGACTTCCAGGACGTCCAGCATCCTCCCCGGACCTCCAGCTTCATTGACGTTAACTCAGAAGGGTCTGGGGACGTCCATTGGGTCAGAGTTAGGGAGGCGGAGCTGTAGCTCCTCGCCGAAGATCTGAAGTCCTCGCCACCACGGCGGTGGAGGAAGAGGAACTGAGGCTACAACTGTCGTTGGATTCACCCCCCAATGATCATCCAACGACCATCATTCATCTACGTATCCTCCAGCGAACGTACAATCACCGTTGGATCCTTGAGATCTGACGGTCCATTTGCGGCCACATCGCCCGCTCCGTGCCTCTTCTCTGACCCTTTAGGCTCGGAGCATCGGAGCCTCTAGCCGAAGTGCCACAAGCCAGCCGATCCTACCTCCGGACCCGAGCTTCTAGCTGAAGCTCCCGAGCCACATCCATGCCTGTGCCGAGCACCCGAGCCTCTAGCGTCGTACGAGCCTCCATCTGAGCCTCGCATATCTCGTGACCCATGTTCAAACTTTGGGCAAATTGCATCGGGGCCCCCAGTTAGTTTTGGAAATTGCATTTCAGTCCCTGTCAGCAACATCACGTGAGGTGCACGTGGTCCCGTGGAAAATTGCACTCATACCCACATCATTTTAGGTAATTGCATTTTAGTCCCTATAAGTACATTTCTGTTTTAAGAATTTTATTTTATGTTTTGCATTTACACCCTTGTGTTTGCACGTTTAGTTAACCACTCATTCAGCATCATTTCTTAATTCTAAAAATTGTATATTGTAGATAAACTTATGCTCTATCATTGTGAAGGCTTGTTACATTTTTGTGAGCTTCGAAGAATTTAATATAATTCTTTTTGTGGAAAATTGTATATTTTGCCCACTGTGTGCCTTAAATTGCTTAATAATTTAATAGTTGCTCCAAAAATCACCAAAAAATCAAAATAGGTCTAGTTTAAGTAGTTCTACTTTATGTCCAAAAATCACATCATTTGCACGCATCATGATACCTTAATAAATTGATTGGTGTTTTGCTTAATTGATTTTTAATAGTCCAAAATTAATCATATTTGAGTCTAATAATTTTCCTAGATTCATCTCACATAGAAGTATCTAGGTTAATTTTTGTATCTGAAAATGATTTAATTGGTATTTATTAAAATTAAATTTGCAAAAACCATCCTGCATTTATTTTTAATTCATATTTAATTCCTATAGAGTCAAAAAATCCAAAAAATCATAGTAGCTTAATTTCATTACATTTCACATTCTGGCCAAGTTTCATAATTTTTGGACTTAATTGGACTATACTTTACAGTTTAACCTCTGAAATTGGTCCATATCACATTGCATTTTCTTTATTGCTTAAAAAATACCACAAAAATATTCTCCTGAAAATCTAACATCGGAATTGACTTCGAATTAATCTAAGGAACAAGTTACCTCCCTAAGTTCGACCTTGGGCTTGCCCTAGTAAAAAAAATTGATGCTTGCGTTTAATTGACTATTAATTAAAGTGGTTTTGATAAGTCTGATTTTACTCGACTGCAATGAAACACATCTCTGATTTAATCGATAATTCGATTGAATTAAGTAGGGTAATCTGAGGCTTTTCAAATGGCGCCACCGGGGAGGCACGTCTTAGGTTAATTTTTAGAAAATTTAGATTTTAGGTTTCAAATCCCCGAGTAGTCTGATTCCCGATTTTTCTTGTGAATATTTTTCTGTCCAATTTTCAGCATTTATTTTGTGTCGTCCACTCCATGACCATCATTTATTTTTGTGCAAGGAACACAAGGAATCGAAGGCACTTCGCCAGGCGAGCTGAGGAACCTGCATCGAATTGAACTAAGTGGTGTTTGAGAGGACTTGTAAAAAAAGGATTTTGCATTTCCAGCAGTTCCCGTTTGGTTCTCGTACGTGTAAGTAATAATAAAAAGAGTCTCTGTGTGTTGTGTGGTTGCTTGACGTAGGATAGGGTATGCACTTGCGGCTCTTAGAGCTCTCTTAGGACTGTTTGTGCTCGTAATATCTAGGACCACACTTCACCATTAAAAGACGCACTTAGACCGCAGGACTGTAGCCAAATCTAACTTATTCTTCACTCGCTAATATAACTGCTTGTCTAGGAGCGGTTTTTTTGGTTGCATCCATATAGATAAATTTCAATTCTGTTTTGCATCCCACATGTAGAGCGCGAGGATCACTGTAAGTTTTGGCATACATCATTGTTTTATCATGCATCGGCTTTTCTTGACTCCTTCTCCCTTGGTTTTTCAAACATAGGATTAAAGGAAATTGGGACTGGACGATAGGTGTACCTTGTGTGTGGACTAATCAAGTGTTCATCTAACTTAAAATCGGGACTGCTAAACAAATTGACCAAAAAAATCAAAATAAAATCAGAAAATCTGTTTGCGGGAGAATAACTCTGTCCTTGATTTCAGGCTGAGTGAGGGTATAGAGTGTGTGTGCACACCCTAAGGTAGAGCCAACATCCCTGCCTTTCATATCACGTACTCGATCCGAGAAAATATCACATTCTGAATTATGGGTTCAACTGATCAGCACCAACTAGCCTCCACCTGCTCCGGTAGGTAGATAGGGGTGAAATTGCGGTGTACCGCGACAAGTTGCTAGTATCCTCCGACTACTCCGGTAGGTATATAGGGGCGAAGTTAAATGCTTGTCAGCCTCGCCTACTTTAGTAGGTAGATAGGGGCAGGTCCTTGAATTCTCAGCTAGGGAAAGGAGCGAAGAAAGGAAGGGTGTTGGTATCTTAGGCGACAGGTTAAATAGGGGAGACGCATCCAGCTTTAAGCCGACTTCCCTATAGGTTGCGTAATCCTTGCTATTTTTATGAAAAATCACACTTAAAATCAACCAGACTAATCAGACTTGGTTTCATGTCCTTCACCGTATTGAGTGTGAAATCAGGGTTTGTGATTCATTTGCTTGCATCATGTAGGAGTAGAATCCTATCTTTACACACTTATAAACCCGACTCTTCCTTTTTCCATCAAATATGGCTAATTGGGGGTATATCTACTCTAGTTTCGTAAATCTCTCATTGAACCCCTCACGCAGCTCAGCTTCATCGGCCCAAGCGCAACTTGGGACAACCCGAGCTCATGTCCCTCTTGAGTTCGGGATCCACCACTCTCAGGATGGTTACCCTCAAACCATCCCTTTCCTCTCCTCTCATCTCTCCGAGGAAGACCCTCACCTCAGAGAGCATATATTCATTCCTAAATCTTCTTCTAATTTAAACCACATTGTTTTATCAGGTGAAGAAGATCAACCCAAAACCAAGATGCCTCTTAAAAGACCCCCTGATGAAGAGGAAACATAGATGATCCTATGCATCAAATCCTTGCCTGATTAGCTAGAGCCGAGCAACTGAATGCAGATTTTATGGCTAGGATGGGACAAGTGATCGAAGCAGGTGGAATTGACCGACCGATGGTAGATGCCTACAACCCAACCGAGAATGAGATACATAGTTGGCTTGTACCTGAGGTGCCCCCAGAAGCATTCGAACTGAAGCCCCATTTTCTTCGTCTGCTACCGAAGTTTAATGGGAATGCCACGGAAGAACCATATGCTTTCCTGAGAGACTTCGAGATGGTATGAAACAACCTTAGTCACCCTAGGGTTGGACAAGATTACATCAGGCTAAAGGCTACCCTGTTTTCCTTAGGATATAAGGCTGCTCATTGGCTGAAGAATCTTAGGGTTAGATGTATGACCTGGATGCAATTTAAAGATTTATTCATGAAGAAGTTCTACCCACTCAATAGGACTAACCAGATGTGGACGAAGATCACGAGCTTTTCCCAGGGTCCCCATGAACCATTCCATGAAGCTTGGTATTGATTCAATGACTTGACACAAAAATGCCCCCGCCATGGCATTACCAAGGCGATCTTAGTCTAGACCTTGTTCTATGGTATGACCTTGGAAATACAAGGGTTAGTGAGGGCAACTTGTGGAGGAAGCTATCTTAATAAGAACGAAGATGTCGTATGGAAGATTCTGGAGCAGATGGTGGAAACAGGCAGATCTCAGGCCACCAGGGCCTGTTAGTTGTCTCCCTCAAGCCTATCTAATGAGACAACTAGGAGGACAGTAGTGGATCTGACAGATGACCTAATTCCTAGCATGGGGATAATAGCTGATAAGCTTACCATGGTTGGACAGATCCACAAGAGGGTCACTGACCTTGAGGCGCTTTCACGATTGCCGAAGCAAGTTGAGGAATTGACTGAGAAGGTAGCCAAGATACGATTACCTGCCCCTTCTGCACTACATGTACTTGTACATCAAGTTCATCTTGTACAGGAGCAGGTACATGGGCCTCAGAGTAGCTGGGTTGAGGAGCAGCAGTACACTCAGTAGGAGCAGCACGTACCCCCACATGTGGAGTTAGTCTACAAGGAGCCTCCGCAGGTGTTCGAGATCAATGGGCTATGGTACAACCATGACCTCGTCGACAGACAGTTGGGGATAGGAAACAGTCAGCCACACCGACCTTCCCTAGCTTACCAGAAAACCAGCTCCATCCCCGCACCGCACTTTGTACAGTCCCGGCCAGGACAAGGATACCAGCTTCAGCAACACCAATAGAAGCACACATTCCACTCGAGCTAGTAGGGCCCTCCACCACCTTTCCACCTGCAGCAGTATCGATATGGCTAGCAGGACCAATATAGATAGCCGAATCAGTCGTCCTCTAGTCAACAACAACAAACCCCACCCACTAATGAATTGGAGTCCCTCACCTTGGCCATCCAGACTCTGACTGATAGGGTCCAGCAGATACTGAACGATTACATGGATATCATAACAGATCTGAACCATGTTTCACGTACCCAGGATCAGCAGATGATGCCAAAAATCCCAATTCCCTCCCAAGTTCAGGCCAACTCAAATAGACTGAATCAGGGCTAGCACCGACCATGCGATCAGGTATAATACTCAGATTATTCTCTATCTGAACACGAGATCCTTTCATACGATAATGTTAATCATATCTCCCTCTAGAGCAGAAGGATCGTGATCGTACCTGATTGGGCACGGACGCATGAGGAAGACAACACCAAGTCTCTACTTGAGGAGAAATTGGAGGTAGAGGAGCATCATCACCATCACCAGGGAATAAGAGGATTTCCATATCCTCAAACCACCATGGTAAGAAGAAGGAGAGGAGCACCAGCAGTAAATCAGGCGAAACAGATGAGGAGCCTGCACCTCCATCCGAGGAGGATGCCTCGGAAGTCGCGGTAGATGCATCACCTATTTCGCCACATGAATTTCTTTTTCATTCGAGTCAATGTCAGAGTCAGAGTCAGAGTCCCAATCTTGCACAGAACTCAGTTTCCCGTTTGAATGAGAATCTTTCAATTTTAGAATCTGAGTTATCATCAATAATCCCTTTCCCCCGTGCTCTTAAAAGTGGGAAGAAGAAAAAGACCAAAAAAAATCCAAAAAGATGAACCAGAGATGGCAGAGTTTTGCAACAAATATATCAAGGTCCCAATCCCCTTTGATAAGTATGTGGATATGACTCCTGCATTTCAGAAGTACCTTAAGGTGAGATGCACACCTACTAGGGTCAGTAGGAAAACAAGAAGCCATGTTGAGAAGCACGTTTTGTCAGTAGCCACTACTTGCGCCATCAAAAATGTGTTTCCAAGGAAGCGAATGGACATGGGTGCCCATTATGTGGTGAGTCATGTCGATGACATTGCGTTTTCACACTCTCCTAGATAATGGATCCTCAATTAATCTGATGCCCACAACCCTCTATGAGCGACTAAATCTAGAACCTGTTAGGAAATCCAGAGCCTTACTCCAGTTCACTAGCAAATCAACCAAGAGGTCCAAGGGAGAATTGAGGAACATTATCATCAAAGTTGAGGGTCGGGATTATATGGTGGACTTTAAAGTCTTTAATATGGAGACCCCTGAAAATTGGAGAGATTCCCAGATCATTCTAGAAAGGCCCTTCCTTAGAACAACAGGGGCCTTATTTAATTATAAGATCGGGAAGATTCAGTGACAAACTCGAGGCGGAGATGAAGAACATGAAATAAAGCAGACAAGGTGGTAGAGGCCAGATTCTGAATCTAGCACCGAGTACACTTTGTCAGAAGCAGATTGTGTTCTTGTATACACCATTAGGCCTTGGAGACAGAACTTAGCTAGCATCGATGAGTCCCTCTCCGCTGGAGAGAATCTTGTGCATGAGACAGTTTGCGAGATCCTTAGGAGCGAGTACAACGCAAAAAATGCATCCCCCTACATCTTCGATGATGCATAGAACCAGCTGGGCATGTTAGTCCTTCCCTCTTTAGGGCAGTCAGAAGATGAGGATGACGAGTTGGACGTGGCTTTCACCTATTGCTTGGATACTTTTGATGATCCGACTCCAGAGCTAAATGAGTTGGTAGCAGTTACTTCAGAGACAGATCCAGCCACTACCAGTACAAAGACAGAATTGATTGAGCCAGATTTCCTTGATGACCACACCTTACCTGAGCTCAAACCATTACCCGCAACCTATAAATACGCCTTCCTTACGGGACAAGAGAGGAAATTTCCGGTCATCATCAGTTCACGATTGATCGAGGAGAAGGAATATCGCTTGCTAGAGATCCTGGAGAAAAACCGCAAGGCGATAGGCTGGAGCATCTCCGACTTCCACGAGATAAATCCGCTCTGTGTGCGCACCATATCTACCTGGAGAATGAAGCTAAACCCTTTTGTGAATTCCAATGGAGGTTGAATCCAAATTTTACGAGAGGTCGTGAAGAAGGAGATTGAGAAATGGTGTGATGCGAGTTTTATTCACCCCATCTCCAATTCCAAGTGGGTGGCACCTATCCACGTTGTCTCGAAAAAGTCAGAAATCTAGACAACCACCAATGAGGATGGAGAGGAGATCATGACATGAGTACCCATGTCGTGACGTGTCTGTGTGGATTACAGATGCTTGAATGCCATGACGAAAAAGGATCATTTTCCCTTACCCTTTATTGATCAGATCTTAGAGAGATTAGCGGGAAAATAATTCTTCTACTTCTTAGATGAGTTCTCGATCTACAACCAATTAGCTTTCGCTCCTGAAGACCAGGAAAGAAACCACATTCACGTGCCCCTTTGGTACTTATGCTTTCAAGAGCATGCCCTTTGGGTTATGCAATGCTCCCGGTACATTTCAAAGGTGCATGATTGTAGTATTCATCGAGATGGTCGGTGAACTCCTGGAAGTCTTCATGGATGACTTCTCGGTCCACAACGATTCCTTCGATTCCTGTCTTAGAAATCTGGATCGAGTCCTCAAAAGATGTTGTGAGGTTAATTTGGTGCTCTCTTGGGAGAAAAGTCACTTCATGGTGACGGAGGGCATTGTATTGGGGCATGCCATCTCCAAGAGAGGAATGGAGGTCGACCCTGCCAAGGTGGACTGATCAGATGACTCCAGCCACCAACCAACGTAAATCAGTTGTGGTCATTCCTCGGTCATGTTGAATTTTATAGGAGATTTATCAAGGATTTTTCGAAAATCGCCTAACCGCTAACTGAGCTTCTAGGCAAAGACATGGAATTTATTGTCGATCATAAATGTCTTGAGGCCTTCAAGCAACTTCGAGGGATAATCATGGATGCCCCGATCCTACAAGACTCAGATTGGTCTCTTCCTTTTGAGATCATGATGGACGCCCCAGATTTTGCTGTTTGGGCTGTGTTAGGACAGAGGAGGGATGGTGTCTTGTTTGCTATACACTATGCATGCAAAGTGCTTGATAACGTGCAGCGTAACTATACAGTTACTGAAAAGGAGATGCTTACAGTAGTGTTCGCCTTGGATAAGTTCATATCTCATCTCTTGGATCTAAGGTGATTGTGTTCATGGATCATACAACACTACGATACCTAATGGAAAAGAAGGATGCGGAGGCACGTCTTCTTAGGTGGATTTTACTCATCCAGGAGTTTGATTTGGACATTAGAGATAAACCTGGAAAGAAAAACATAGTGGTTGATCACCTCTCCCATCTCGAAATTCTTGATACTTCTGATGGTACACCTATTCGAGACTCCTTTCTTGACGAGTCAGTTTTTGTTATCAACTCACTCCCATGGTGTGGCAACATAGTGAACTATCTTGTCTCTAAGAAAGTTCCCAAAGATTGGTCGAAGAGCTACATAGACTGACTCAAGTCAGATGCGAGACATTACCATTGGGAGGATCCGATCCTTTTCTTTGAAGATCCGGATTGTGTCTGGAGGAGGTGTATTCCTCAGGAGGAATATCATAGTGTCCTTACTTTTACCATAGTATGGAGGCAGGAGGACACCACTACGGGAAGAGGATCGCATGGAAGGTACTTCAATGTGGCTTATGCTGGTCGACTCTGTTTCGCGATGCACTCACCTTTACGAAGTCATGCCCAGTATGCCAGCGAATGGGAGGAACTGTTGGTTCCAAGGATGAGATGCCAATGCAGCATGTCATCATTTGTGATGTCTTTGACGCATGGGGCATCTACTTCATGGGCCCATTCCCGGTTAGCCATGGTTTTGAATATATTCTTCTTGCGGTGGATTATCTATCAAGGTGGGTACGCAGATAGCAGGACTTTCTGTAAATTTATGAGAGATCATATCATCTCTAGGTTAGAGATAACCAAAGTGTTGATATCCGATGGGGGTAGCCACTTTGTGAACAGAGACATGAAGAAACTAGTAAAGATTACGGTATTGAACACTGTGTCGCTAGTCCTTACCACCCACAGATCAATGGCATGGTAGAGGTGTCGAATAGGGAGGTTAAGACTATATTGCAGAAGCTTTTCCGCCCAGACAGGAAGGACTGGTCTCAGATCTTGGATCAGGTCCTTTGGGCTTATAGGACAACTTACAAGACACCCTTAGGAAGCTCCTCAGAATGGTGTTTGGGAAGCCGTGCCATTTTCCTGCTGAGCTAGTGCATAAATCCGAATGGACAATCAAGAAGGTCAATTGGAACACACACACCTAGGGCAGAAACAGAGTGAGATGGATCTGAATGAACTTGTGGAGATCAGAAACCAAGCATATGACAACAATTTGGTGTATAATGACAAGGTAAAGCATTGGTACAATAGATTTATCAGACAAAATACCTTTGTTCCTGGACAGAAGGTATGGTTATTCAACGTGAGGCTGAAGGTTTTCCAAGGGAAGCTTAAATCACTTAAATCAAAGTGGACGGGTCCGTTCATAGTCCATGTTGTGCATGATAGTGGATGTGAAGAGATCTCAGATCTTACAGATGGAGCACAAACATCCCTAGTTAATGGACAACTGCTGAAACACTTTGTCGAACCAAATGAACAATTAGTCCATGTTGAGGAGATTTTTTCATGCGTGAGGTAGACTCAAAACACACACATAAAACCGTGCATGAGACCTTGCAACATTGAGCTCTCTCCATCAGCAACATCGAATAGATTCAGATCTGATCCTTGTATATACTCGCATGTTTTCCCCTCCCTCCCCAGTGATGGGAATCACTCTCCTTAGCTCCATGACCTTTCATTTTATGTCTATACTTAGGATGACCAGATCCTAAGTATAAGGGGGAAAGTGACCCAAGTCACTTCACCATTCTCTGTATATTCTCCAGATCTCATCAGTTCTCACACTCACTCATGTCCTATACTTAGGCTGACTAGAGCCTAAGTATAGTGGGGACCAATGCCTGCCATGTATATACACATCCATTTCCCCTCTTGACCTCGTCTACCCCATTTTTGTTCTTCTTCTACGTTTAGGCTGCCAGAGCCTAAGTATAGGGGTGCGGGATGACTTCTATATATTTTTGTTATTATAGCTCTCCTACGCTTAGCACGAGCTATGTCTTTTTCCTCGTTTCTCGTGCTCTGAGGATATAGCACACACTAAGTATAGGAGCATGTATATATTACATATATACTTTATCCATAGCTCGTACTTTCACGTTTTTTCACATATTTTTGTATATATTATGCAATATTTAAAGGCGGGTAAAAATTTACAAAAAAACAAAACAAAAACAAAAACATAGGCTTCTTATTTACTCATGCATATCATCCTTGCATTGTGAAAAAAATTGTATTGCATTTCATTCATCTCTATAGCATGTCATCTGCATCTCATCTGCATATCTAGCATATGCAAAGTGAAACGTTAGTGGGTTCTGAACCAAGTTATGAATAGATGTTGAGGATGGATTTGATTTGACCTTAATCTACCTAATTTCAGAGGAACCTTATAGGAATTGGAGTTAAGATTTTACAGGTCAAGTGACTTAATTCTTTGAGTCCGCAAGTCTATGTTCACATGCCATCTTGATTAGTCTAAGTAGAATATCTCGTACACACGCATGATTCTTTTATACAATGATCTAACTTGGACAAGCACCATGCACATAACTCTTCATTGATGAGGTGGTGAGGAGGTAGAATCCTTTGGCTTGGAGTAGCACACGGGTGGAAACATATGTCCTCCTCTAGGGAGGGTAGTGCATCTCAACCTAGTCTGGTAGTGTTGACATCTAAGGATAGGATGTTGTTGGTTGCACTAATGCTTCAAAAGAGGGATAGTCTACTGGCTCAAAAGGAAAAACTCCTGATGTACATGATGCACCTTGTATATAGTTCGAAAAAAGAAGAAGAAGAAGAAGAAAAGAGAACTCAAAAAAAAATGGACAGGCCTGATTGAAAATAAAATGCCTGCCGGAGTATGTATATTTGTAAGAAGCCTGCAGCTGGATGACTTGGCTACACTGGTCAAGCATCCTGGGATAGGTAGCTACACTGGCTACCATCCATTCTTGTCTTCACCACCTCTTCTTGAGATGGTCGCACTTAAACTTAGAAGGGAATACCCTGCTCCTCGAGGAAAGAGTTGCTAGACCGGAGAACTAGAGTTACCTTGTTAGAGGAGGCTATTTCTTTGCCATTTCTGATGTGGAGAGCTATATTTCACTTGCACAGAACAAGATTCATAATCCTCAGATTTTTGTGTATGAGGATTTGTTCTGACCTGACTGTTGAGGCGTCTTGAACAAAAGACTTGTGGAACTTAAAGTCTGTTAGGTCTTAAATTCAGATCCCAATAAGGTTCTGCCACATAATTAATCCAAAGGTCGAGTCAAGCTCCATTTTCACCTTTTGTTCCTGACCTTGATATGGAACCCAAAATCATTTCACTCTTGCATTTCATTTTAGTTGCTCAGGGACGAGCAAGGTTTAAGTATAGGGGGTTGATGAATTTGTGATTCATCACTCTAAAAGTTGAAAATAGAGCTTTGTTCCCGAGTAATTAGCTTCATATTTATACTTATATTGCATAATTAGCATTCATGCATGCATAAATAATATCTGCATTTTAGTATTCATATATGCATTATATAAGGGGCCCAATTCACTTGTAAAAATCACTTGTATATTCACCATATTTCACCTATTTGTATATATTCTATACTAACTCCAAATCCAATAAATTCAACTGTATAGTGTATGTATTACTAATAACAATTAAAAAAAATATCAAAAAATACTAAAATTGACCAATAAAACCCGAGTCCATGATTGAAACTAGGAACCTTAAAATGCACATATCTCTCTCTTAAGGCATATGATTTAGGTCTACTCCCTTTTAAAATAATATACAGTCAGAGACCTTCAAAACAAGACCAATTTCATCAAAATCGGAGCTCGTATGCAAAACTTGGGTTTTGGGCCCCTGTTGTATATTGCACATATTGACATTTTTCACCTTTGTGTTTTATCTCTTCATTTGACCTCCCTCCATTTTTGATCAACATGAAACTTGTAGATCTCATCGATGTCTACAACTTTCATGTTTTGAGTTTTTCCAAATTCGGTCATTTTCCCCATCATAAATCACTTTCTTCATCGCAATAATCTTATCGGGCCACGTGGCGCCTTCTGGATGTGCCACACGACCCATCTATTCACGCTCCATGCGTCCCCCCTTCCAGTCATTAGATCAGTCCACTCATCCACAGATTTCGGTCATTCTTCCCGCAATCGAATACCACCATTCGATCAGAATTTGGTCTCCATCACAACCGTACGTCAGCGCCTTGTTCTCCACCCGCCACGTGTCTTCCCCCGCACCACACGATCATCTCCAGGCGCCCCAATCTTCACCGATTATTTCCACTTTTGATTCCAGCCCTCCGATCCTATACCCAGATTTCATCACGACCGTTCACCTACACCCGCACCTACTCTGGCCACATGGCACCATCCTTCGCCCTACAATCGCAGCCCCCTGATTTAATCATGTTCGCTCTTCATCGCCTAGACCTCAGCTATTGGATGATGAGATCTAACGATAGAGGACTCGTCTCCTACCTTCGAATTCTCTCGCCCATGTCGCCCGACTTCGCAAAACTAGCTGCACCCTTTTTATTTTGTTGACCATATCGTCCACCATCTCCATTTCTCGACAACCCCACGATGGAGCCCTAACCTCCACCATCCTCGTGCAAGACCACACTCTCCATAACTCCCTCTCCCTCGCTCCATAATCACCATGCAAGTCATGACCTCCATCATCGAGCCACCACCTTCCCACGCTTAAATACTCTGCCCACCTCGCAAATCATCCACCCTTGCACGAGAGTCCCTCGAGCTATACACCTCCGATCAGTGACAGAGATTCGGCCAGTTATCGCGTGACGACATAGGATTTTCTCCGGCGAGATCCATGGTGAACCTTCATCGTGCCGCAGCTTCACCGTCAAGCTGCTTGAGCTCGGGCACCTGTCGGTCCTAGAGCAATGACCGATGGCTCCAATCAGAGCCCAATTCCCAGGTAGACTCCTTCATCTTCTTCTCCAATCCTCCCCTTCTTCCCCTATGATCTTCTCTGAATTTCTCCAACTTCACCGTTCAATCTCACCTTCAATTGACCATCGATCAAGCTTCGCATCGGAGCTACCATCTTCACGCAACACTAAGCTTGTCTTCCTGAACCATCGCCATCTCCGACCACTGCTCTGCCCCTCACAATGGAGGAGCACGACATCCATTCACACACTCCGCTCTGCACAGCCTCGAACCATTCACTCATTCACGAGAGCACACACACCATGATTTGGCGAGTCACTAACGTTGCAGTTATCTCCTTTGTCACTGACCGGACTCGTTGTCGGAGCTTCTTCGAGCTGCTTCATCTTCAGCATCCAGGAAATCATCGAGACTTCTAGGACATCCAGCATCCTCCCCGGACCTCCAGCTTCATCTACGTTCACTCAGGAGGGTCTGGGAAGGTCCATTGGGTCAGAGCTAGGGAGGCGGAGCTGCAGCATCCTCTAGAGATCTGAAGTCGCCGCCACCGTGGCGGAGGAGGAAGAGGAACTTAGGCTACAACTGCCGTTCTCGGTGATCATCCAACGACCATCATTCATCCATGTATCCTCCAATGAACGTATAATCACCGTTGGATCCTTGAGATCTGGCGGTCCATCTGCGGCCACATCGCTTGCTCTGTGCCTCTTCTCCGACCCTTTAGGATCGGAGCATCTGAGCCTCTAGCTGAAGCGCTACAAGCCAGCCGAGTGTGCCTCCAGACCTGAGCCTCTAGCCGAAACTCCCGAGCCACGCCCGAGCCTGCGCCGAGCACCCGAGCCTCCAGCACCATCTGAGCCTCCATCAGAGCCTCGCATACCACGTGACCCACGTGCAAACTTTGGGCAAATTACATCCATGCCCCTGCTAGTTTTGGAAATTACATTTTAGTCCCAGTTAGAAACATCACGTGAGGTGGACGTGGTCCATACAGAAATTGCACTCATACCCTCATCATTATAGGTAATTACATTTTAGTCCCTGTAAGCACGTTTTTGTTTGAAGATTTTTTTCCTATTTTGCATTTATACCCTTGTGTTTACACATTTATTTAACCACTTATTTAGCATCATTTCTTAATTTTTAAAATTGCATGTTGTGGAGAAGCTTATGCTCTATCATTGTGAAGGCTTGTTACATTTTTTTGAGCTTCGAGGAATTTAATATAATTCTTTTTGTGGAAAATTGTCTATTTTTCCCACTGTGTGCCTTTAATTTCTTATTAAATTAATTGTTGCTCCAAAAATCACCAAAAAATCGCAACAGGTCTAGTTTAAGTAGTTCTACTTTGTATCCAAAAATCACATAATTTGCACACATCACGAGACCTTAATA
Source organism: Ottelia alismoides (assembly GCA_037367405.1). Lineage (NCBI taxonomy): Eukaryota > Viridiplantae > Streptophyta > Magnoliopsida > Alismatales > Hydrocharitaceae > Ottelia > Ottelia alismoides. The sequence continues at coordinate 260,712 of JAZKJV010005017.1, forward strand.
AATTAATTGGTGTTTTGCTTAATTGATTTTCAATAGGTCCAAAATTAATCATTTTTTGAGGTGTAATAATTTTCCTGGATTCATCTCACATAGAAGTATCTAGGTTAATTTTTGTATCTGAAAATGATTTAATATGGTATTTATTAAAATTAACTTTGCAAAAACCATCCTACATTCATTTTTAATTCATATTTAATTCATATAGAGTCGAAAATTTCCAAAAAATGCAATAGCTTAATTTCATTGCATTTCACGTTCTAGCCATGTTTCATAATTTTTGGACTTAATTGGACTATACTATATAGTTTAACATTTGAAATTGGTCTAGATCACATTGCATTTTCTTTATTGAATAAAAAATACCACAAAAATATTCTCCTGAAAATCTAACATCGGAATTGACTTCGAATTAATCTAAGGAAAAAGCTGCCTCCCTGAGTTCGACCTTGGGCTTGCCAAGTAAAAAAAATTGCCGCTTGTGTTTAATTGACTATTAATCAAAGTGGTTTTGATAAGTCTGATTTTACCCGACTGCAACGAACACACATCTCTGATTTAATCGATAATTTGATTAAATTAAGTAGGATAATCTGAGGCTTTTCATGGGCCCATGAATTCTATGGCCAAAGCATCAAAAACATCAGAAATCCTGATATATCTTAGGGGTATGGTATCTTTGGAACCAACGATTCCTCTCATTCTCTAACAATCAGTACAACCCTGGACATAATCTGTATCACATTTGAATTGTGCTACCATAGGCCACATTGAAGTACCTTTGTTGTCGTGCGCTTCCCCGAATGATACCCACCAGCTTCTAATTTGTGATAATTCTCAAGCACACTGTTGTATTCCTCATAAGGAATGCACCTCCTCCAGATACAATCTAAACCCTCACAAAATAGGTACAGATCCACCCACTGGTAAAAATGAATCTCTAACAAGATTCTGTCTACCTTAATTTTGGGTCAATCTTGTGGATCTTTCTTGAAGACAAGATAGCTCACAATATCAGTGTACCATGGAGTGAGGAATCATATAAAATAGCTTCATCTGGAAAGGTCTTTGAAATGGCAAGTAACAACTGATCAGGTGACTCTGCACCTGATATCTGAGAAATGCGATCTACCACAACATTTTTCACTCCAGGCTTGTCTCGAATCTCGAAATCAAACACTTGGAGAAGAAGGATCCATCTGATAAGGTGTGGTTCAACATCCTTCTTGGCATGTAGGTACCATATGGCAGAATGATCCTTGTAAACAATCACATGTGAACTCAACAGTTAGGAAAGGAACTTATCTAAAGAAAACACTACTGCTAACATCTCCTTCTCTTTAACCATGCAATTTCGTTTTGCCTCATCAAGAGTATTGCTAGCATAACATATGGAAAATAGTACACCATCCCATCTCAGCCCAAAAATAACTCTAACATCAAAATACGATGCGTCCATCATGATCTCAAAAGGGAGAGACCAATCGGGAGGATGAAGGACAAGAGCACTAGTAACCATATCTTTCATCTGCTGAAAGGCAAGGAGGACTTTCTCATTAACTATAAACTCACTCTCCTTGCACAAAAGATCAATCAAAGGCCTGAAGATCTTGTTGAAGTCCCTAATAAATCACCTATAGAATCCAACATGTCCAAGAAATGACCTCAACCGCTTCAAACTCTATGATGTCTCTAGCTTGGAGATCACATCAATCTTAGCCAGGTCAACTCCATACCATGTTTGAAGATGATATGGCCAAATACAATCCCATTAGTCACCATAAAGTGACTCTTCTCCCATAAGGGCACTAAGTTTACCACATAGCATCTTTTAAGTAGTCAGTCTAAATGATTAAGACATGAGTCAAAACTATCCTCGTAGACCAAGAAATCATCCATGAAGACCTCAAGGAAATTACCTACCATGTCGGCAAAAATGCCTATATACACCTTTGGAATGTAGTGGGGGCATTACGCAATCCAAAGGGCATCCGTCTAAAGGCGTAGGTGCCAAACGGACAAGTAAAAGTAGACTTCTCCTTATCCACAGGAGCGATTGCTACCTAATTATATCTCGAGTACACATTGTTGTGCACGGAATCTCGGAGGATCGAAAAAATTAATGGTAAAAAGGTCGTCATCGCTGTCCCCAAAATCCTGTGACAAACAAAAAATATATTTTATTTTTTGCTACTTATTAACCTGTATAGCGGAAAGGGTCGAACTCTGGGAGGCTACAAATCCCGAAGGTTATTCAATTAATCGAAAATCAATTAAAAGAAAATAAGAATCTCAAAAGACAACTATCCCTGGTTTTTGTGAATTTTTTATCTTTTTAATTTTTTATTTCTAATTTTTTGTATATTTTCTAATTTTCAATTTTTAGTGATTTTGATTTTTGCAATTTTTTTATTTTCAAAAATAACACGAAGTAATATTCCCAAAATCAAAAATACGCACACCAACTCTTTTTGTAATTTTTCAATTAATAAAAATACTCAGAAAAATCCAAAGAAATAATTTTTGGGTTTTAAAAGTTTTGAAATGTTTTTGTGAATTTTTATGGAATTTTCAATTGTTTTTATAATTTTCGAAAAATCAAATACTGATAAAATATAAAAATGTGCACAACCTGGAGTAATTTACAACTTAAAAATATTTTAAGTGCCCAAAATTCCTGACAATTATTTTATGACAAATTACAGGCAAATATCTACAAAAAAGGAACTGAAATCACAATTTTTGGATTTTCGTAGATTTTTTTTATGATTTTTATAAAATTTTTGATGTTTTTCATTTTTTTGGGTTTTATAAATAATTAATCATGAAAATGGTCAGAAATTAAAAGACAATGAAATAAAACTACCCTATTTTTTTTGGAATTTTTAGAGTTATTTTCTAATTTTTATGAATTTGTGAATTTTAGGAAGACAAAAAGGCACTGTTTTTTATTTTTTAAAAATATCAGATGTCCTCAAAAAGCTATGAAAATTTTATACATGTTCAGATGCATAACAACAACTTAAAAAAATTTTTATAAAATTTTTAGAGCATGATAAACATTTATTTAATCACAAAGATAAAAAAAATTCAATGTTTGGAATTTACAAGGACTAAATTGAAAATACGAAAAAGTTCTGGACTAAATAATAAAAGTATAAACTTGCAGGAGGAAATGTCAAATTTACCCAAATTGTCACATTATGCGCACGCGCTCTTCTGAAGGCGGGGAATGTTTTGCAATTTTTGTAAACTCCCAGGGATGTATACGTAATTTGCCAATTTTTTTTACTTAAAAACCCTAGAAGGGTTCTCTTCTTTTGTTCTTGACAAAGGGGCAAGCAAAAGTCACTTGGAGGGGGCGTCATCCCTTGCTTCTTCTCCACGTAAGGGGCTATGCAAGGGAGGCGTCGACAGAGAACGGGCGAGGTGCAAGGGCTGAGGCACGTCGCTGGTCAGCGGAGTTCGGTGTCAAGGCGATGGGAGTCAACGGCGGCACAACAATGGAGGGGCCGGACGCGCATGACCGCTCGCACAATGGAGAGGCGAGGCAGGGGGTGGCGCTTCCGCGTGAGGAGGTGCGGGGCGAACGGGCCACGCACGACGGTGTTGGAGAGGTGGCCGGAGATTGACGTCGCAGCCCACGCACGGAGGGGTGTGGAGGAGGTTGGGCCGCGCGCATGGGCGTCGATCGGTGGTGGTGCTGTGGTGTTGCCCACAGCTTGAAGGCGGAGGAACGACGACACGGGACCGCACGCGGGCCGCGCGACGGAGGCGGAGGCGGCTGGATGAGTAAGGGGGCGACAGTGCCTGGAAGGAGGTCGTCCCCTTTTTTTGTTGTTTTTTATATTTTTTTGTAATTCTTTTATTGGTTGAGATGTAAACAGAAATAAATAAAAAAAATTTTATTATTTTTTTTGTAAATCCGAAAAAATAGGAATAAAAAAGGGATATATGAATTCTTTTTTATTTTTATTTATCTTTTTTTTGTTTTTTAATAATCCTGCAAAACAAATGTTAGAGAAAAAGAAACAAATTTTATTATTATTATTTTTATTTATTTACAAATCAAAAATGAACGGGGATCCGTAGAAAAATGGAAGAATCAAATCTGATTTCCGGCCACCATACGCGGTCGGAGTTGAGAGATCGTGGACGATAGAAATAGAATGTGGAGAGATTGAGAAAGTGAGATGAAAATGCAGAATCAGAAATGGATCAAATCGAGATGGATTTTTTTTAAGATATAGAGAAATAAAATGACGATGGAATTAAAAATCGACGAGATAGACTATGATTAAACTAAGATAAAATACGAAGAAAAATGTGGATCTCACATTAAGAGCGGAAATGGACCGTGATCGCCTCGACAAGGCTGACTCGCTGTCACCGGATGGCTTGGAGACTAGGCAACTTTCTCAACGAAATTTTCTCTCGGAGATCGGGCTCCTCTCTCTAAAGATTTATCAAGTTGAAATGAGGAAGAAGGAGCCATATAAATAGAAAAGATGTAATGAAATTTAAATTTTTGAATTTTTTGGATAAAGAGATAAGAGAGATGAAAATTGAAATGAATTTTTGATTTTTTTGGTGGAAGAGATAAGAGAGATGAAATGAGAAATGAGATAAAATAAAAGAGAGATAAAATTATTTACAAAATTAACCATTTTCTTTGGAATTTTCGTTACTTTATTTGAATTAAAAAATGTTATTTTTTATGGAGGTTAATTAAAAATAGCAACTATATACATATATTATAAACATATATGACATTATATAAAAGGGTAAATGAGAAAATTAGCCTTTTATGTTTTAAAAATTTTATTTTATTATTATTTATTTATATTTTTATTTTAAATAATTAGTAAAAATAATTTACAAATATATACAAATACTATATGCATAAAATACATGGGAAAATTGCACAAACCACCCCAGAAAACTGACTTTTCAACCATAACTCCAAAAATTATGAAAATACAGCCATTTTAAAGATAATTCAATTTCGAATCCAATGGAAGTGAGATTAATTCAATTTGAGCTCATATGGAGCCGGAATTGATCTTTTAGTTAGTGCTTAGTGGCGTTTTCCAAGTGTGGTACTTTTATTCTGTACATAATTTAATTGTGCAATTATTTTTATTAATTAGAACACATTTTTATTTACAACTTTGGTTTTGAATGTTATTTGATTTGAGGTCAATTAAGGCATAAAAAAATTAGTGTTAGTTTTATACAGATATACACAAAATAAGTGAGAAGTATTTACAACAACACACACATTTTTTTGATTTTCTGCTTGAGGATCCTATCTCCCCCTACTTTATTCCTGGTCGATCAGGTCAAGTCTTGACCTTCTCTCGGGGTCAGGTCAGCCTGTATACAGCCTTCCTTTTTTATTTCCTTTTCTTTATTTTTTCTTATTTTATTTTATTTTCTTTATTTTTCCTTTATTTATTTATTTATTTATTTTAGGTTAAAATTAGTAAGAGATGTACAATATTTACACACAGATGCAAGTTAGTAAGAATATGGAGTTAGTGTTATATGCATGTGTTTTATAAGGGATTTTAACCTAAAATAAATGAATAAAGATGACGAGTCACAGATTCATCATCCCCGTATACTTTACCTTTGCTAGTCCCTTAGCAAACACTTATTTGAAAGAATAAGTGAAGAAAAAGAAAAAGAACAGGAAAATAAAGAAAGTAGGACAATATTGACTATTAAACTTATCCTCATAAAATTGTAGTTTGGAGCTCTGTCGGACCTTTAGATTATTAGTGTGTCGGAACTTCTGTGAGACTTAGAATTTTAAAATCGATAGCCTTCATGTTCTACACATCATTGTCACAGTTTCGGCTTAGAAGTCATCTTAGATCAACCCTCTTCCCAAAGCACACCCTATGAACATTGAACAATCGACTCATGTATGTGAAAGGTTTTAGCTCTTCCCATCCAGAATGCCGGACTACCATGCAAATCTCCTCTCCAGTAGCTCGTCCTCGGGGAGTCAGGTATTTCCTTCTAAGGTCTGTCGCGCTGTGTTCACAATGGAATTGGGGGAGAAGTTAGAAGAAGGAGAAAAGAACTGGAGGGTGGCCAGTGTAGTCACCTCTCCTTGTGAAGTTGGCCAGTGTAGCCGAGTCTCCACCAAGTTCTGCAGGTTTTCTTGAAGCTTGGACCTTTTTGGTCAGATATTTATTTGGTAGTGGCTTCTTTGTATTTGGATTTTTGGTGGTTCTTCTTGGATCTTGTCGTGCCCCTACAAATATAGAATCGTTTTGTTTCCGTACATTTTTTGGGGTCTTAGAAAAAATCGTGCCCAATCGTCCATCCCTTTTCCAAAGCTTTATTTCAACCCGTACTCTAATCTTTAGATTTCTACGCTACCAGAAAAGAAACTCACACAGTCTTCCAACATCCCGTCTGAGTTGAGCTAAGTGCATAGTACGAGAGTACAAATTGATTCCCTATTCCAGAGTTACACCCAGAATGAAGAGACCTGGTTATACACTAAGAGTCAAACGCTGCACATTGTCATGTGGAACTCAAACAATGAAGTCAAAGACCTGAAGCTTCTAAAATCCTATTTCTCGGTGAAGTTCCTCTGAAAATTAGGTCGATTAAGGTCCAACTAAGCTCCATTCTTCAATTTTATTCCAGACATAGTTTAAATGCCAATACTATCCTGAAAAATGCACATGCAAATGCAAAATATGAACAATGCAAAGATGTTTTTTTTGAAAAGGAATGATGTACATGTGAAAAGAACATTTTTTAAAACAATTTTCTAATTTTGAACTTTTTATGGATTTTTGGAGGAAAAATGCAGATGTGAAAGAAAGTGTTTTTTGAATTATGCACATTTTTATAGATTTTTGGTTTTGTAGTTTTTTAAAGGAAAATGGTTAGTAAAATATATACAAGTATATACAAGATTTTTTTATTTTTGTTTTTTTTTGTTTTTTGTTTTTTTGTTTTTGTTTTTGTTGTTTTTTTATTTTTGTTCTTCTTTTTTTATTTTGTTTTGTTTTGTTTTTTGTTTGTTTGTTTGTTTTTTTTGTTTTTTGTGTTTTTTTACACGTGGATTTTACAAAATTATACACATAACCCCCCAAATAAATGTATTTAAAAGTACGAGTTATGTCTAAAGTATATATACAATATATACGACACCCCCTTATACTTAGCTCGAGCTATGTCCTCATAGTGATCAGAGAGCGAAAAAGGAAGACATAACTCGTGGTAAGTATAGAAAAGTGAAAAGAACTCCTATGCTACAACGACTCAAACAAAAGATAAAAAGAAGAGAAGTTGGTGATCCCCCTATAATTAGGATCAAATAATCCTAAGTATAGTAGAGTGTACAAAAGGAGAAAATCGATGAAGAGAATGTACAGACTCAAAAATAAAAGGACACGATATGAACAACATCACTCCCCCATACTTAGAGTAGAGTATACTTAAGTATAGGCAACAACAAGAGTGATGAACAAGACGAATATGAACAACACAAATTGTTTACCCCCCAATACTTAGGATGAAGCACATCCTAAGTATAGCATATATACTTACACAGAAAAGGGGTGAATGATAAAACGGGAGAAGAAAGAGTGAAACGAAAGGATATACAAGAGGAGTGGATGTACAAAGGTCAAGAAGGTCGAAAGCAAACCTTCTTGCGGAACCGCTGATGTATGGATTTGACAAGATGTAGGTCGATATTGGGATCATCATTAGACATAAACTAAGTAGGATCAACCAAGAATGTATCCTCAGCGGTTTCAGATTGTGCAGTCTTAAACCGGTTATTGGAAGTAGTATGGTTATGTCCGGCCTGGGAAATCTCGCAAACATCAAAGTAAAATGGCTCGAGATCATTATCAGAAAAAGTAGGATCAATTTCAGCTTGGCGAGCCTCTACTGGATCATCATCTTTTTCAAAAGGCCCAAATTCCTTTATAAAAGCAATCAAATCAAATTTGGCCTGATCGGTCTCATCTGAATCAGGGTGAATAGGAATGGACTCATCAGTGAAAGTGGTTAAATCATGTCCGTCCTATTTAGTCTCAGAATCTGCCTTCCTCTCTAAATTGACAATCGTGTAAATTCTGCGGATGTCATCAATGCATCGCCACATACCAGAAGGGGAACTCCAAGGTCTATGCTTTCCGAGTCTTCCTCCTTGAAGAGGAATTCCTGGATTTCATTGTCATCCAATATATAACAAGAATCTCTGATATTATCATCGAGGTCAAATTCCTTGGGGTTGGCTAACCCGGGCGGGCTCTCATGGGATGCGGGTCTCTGGAATCCTCGGGTATATGCTGATTCTGACCTCCTCCCTTGTATAGATGAGGTCCAAAAATTCAAAAAATGGTTGACTGAACCCGAAGTGGTAGCCACCCTTCATGACATCATTAAATCCCCACTTCAACGTGCCATTACAGATTTATCTACTCCTCAAAATAAGAAAAGAAAGCGAAGGAGAAGATCTGAGCGTCTCATCTTGACCATGGCCACTGCCTACGCCATCTCTCACCGTCCGTATTTTAAGAAAGGGAACACTGCAACACCTCTTGTGAGTTTCTCCATATCTGACTATTCTTGTGATAACACTCTCCTTGACAGCGGTTCTTCAATCAATATAATACCCTTCTCTATATCTTGGGCCTCTCAAGAAAACCAGGATGATAGTTCAATTTGCTGATGGATCTATCAAGAGGCTGAAGGGTTTTCTAGAAAACGCTGTCATTCTTATTCAGGGCATGAATTTCACTTCGGATTTTGTTGTTATGCCCATGGAGACCTCCACCCTTGTGGAGCACCCTCCAATCATCCTGGGATGGCCTTTCCTCGCCTCTGCGGGAGCCGTTATTGATTATGGTTCAGGAGAGATTCGCTTCCGTTCTGATGTAGGGAGTGATATGTTAATCACTACACCCACTATATTCATAAAAAATTTTAAAAACGATAAAAATCCATAAAAAGCCAAGAGTAGTATGCATAGTACTCCTTTTATTTCATTGATTTTTATTAATTTAATAACCCTCAACATTTTTGTAGCCTCCCTGAGTTCGATACAGTACGCTATATAGATAAATAAATAGTAAAACTCTTTTGCATACATTTCTCCATTTTATTTTGGCTTAAGAGTTCATCAATAATTTTTGTTGAGGGATTTTTAGGGTGGCATCGACAACTGATTAATTTCATTAAATCAAGCCCCTGAATTTCCTTTTTTAACAAATGGTGTTGTTTCCGAGGAGGCATGATGAGGGTATCTAGGTTTTTCTTTGTATAGAACACTATTCTTGCATTGTGTATGTACTTGTTTCTTTTCATTTCCTGTTATCTATATTTTTGTCATTTCTTCTCTTATTGTCTTGTCTATATATCAATCTTTATTTTATGTCTATACAAATTTTCTATCATTTATTTGTCTCTTATTTTTGTATATATATATTGTTGTGAATCTGTATTTTGTGGAGGTGTGGGCACTCGCATTAAATTATGTGTGCCGTGAGGGAGCTTATACAATGCTTGCAGTATCTAATTTGTTGGACACCAAAAGCTCCCGAAAATCATACTCAGGGATTCATTTGAGATCTATTTTACTTGATCTTCCCATCTTGCCTCAAATCCACTTGTCTGTCTTTATTTATTTTTTGTCTATATTATGTGCTTTTATTTTTCTTATTTTGACATATTTTTCATAACTATGATCTGACATCTCTTTTGTTTCTTTCTTTATTGCAAGGACCCGACGAGTGAGGGCAACATTCTTAGGAGTGCCAGTACACCCAAGGGAAGCGGAGGTTGCTCGTTTCTTCATCGAGCAGCAGGAGAGCACATGAGGAAGAAGTAGAAGACTTGGAAGATTTTGCATAATTTTGCACATGCATTTTTTTGTTTTCTTCTTAGACTTTTATTTGCATCATTATTATTTTGGCACTTTGTCTCTTTTTCTGTTTTTTCTAAGGCCATTATATACCCTTGTGTGGGGGGTCTATTTCACCAAGTGCTGGTGCACTTGGGGGACATCACCGATTTTGTTTTCATCGCTTTTATTTTTATTTGTTTCTCACGGTTTTGTGTGCTTGATACCTTAGAAGTAGGTTATACTTCCTTGGATGAGCCAGGTGCTTGATTAGGTCCAAAACCCCTAAACAAGAATATCTGTGCCTATAGAATGGATCGCGGGATTGGACATATCAAATTAATTGATTCATGCCCGCTAATAGAAGTTACTGCTTAGGACGCTTCTCGTGCATCATTTAGGGTAGTTTATTTTTCATCATTTATTTTTATGTGAGGATCATTTTGCATGTAGATTGTTGGAGAAAGGTATGCATTTCTATCTCGTGCATGCATCATTGATTTTCGTAGCATCATTTTTTCCAATCTCCTCCCTTGATTTTTTTCTCACCTATGAAATTAAGGAATTAGAAAATTTGTTAGATTGATTCTTTAAAAAAATCCAAAAAGTGATAACTGAATAAAAAAGGGACTGCTAATATTCACTCGACCCTAAAACTAAATGTAAGGACAAATCATTCATTGTTTTGGGAAAAGTAACCCCCTCATTTTTGTAGGTACTTACCTCCAGAGAGAGTAGGTGAGGACGCAACCATAAGGATAGAGCCCAAATCCTTGGACTTGTGCCCTATGCTCTTATACACATCTCTGTGGTGTATGGTTGAGATGCAAGCACTTGCCTCAGATCTTAGAAAATCATTTTAGTGTGCTCATTCTCCTTTCTCCCTTTGGGATAGATATTGAACCTGATAACGCGGGCATATAGTTCTATTGATTGGGGAGGATTGAGAATGTATGCTGGGCGATAGTGGTGACTCATCCTGTATGCTTGGTAGTAAGTAACTTATCGTAGATTCACTAAACTTAAAATTGAAAAGATAAAAGACCAAACTCTTACGGTCCTCAGATTGTGTTTAGTTGGTGAATCGGGGGATTCTATTGTGTTTGTTTGTTAGTGTAAAGATCCCTTCGATCCCTTCACGTACTTCTTCCTTTTTCTTTTTGACTTGACTTCATGTTCTCGCATCTTACCTCTTGTCATCAAAGACATCGTATTGGAGTATTCCTTGTTCGAACTTTGCGATCTCTTTCCACACTCTAGTTCGATCGTCTTCTATTCGGGGAGACTCACTTCCTGAATATTCCTCTTTCTCTACATCCACAATCTTTTCGTTAATAAATACTTTGTCTGAGATTGACTCTAATATCGAACTCTTATTTGAGACTCCATCATTTCTGAGGACTAATCAAGTGTTGTACACATTTTCAGAGACCAAATCAGAGCACCTGATGCCACTAAAGTTCAAGAGTACCATGGCATAGTAGAATGAGATCAACAGTAGGATGTTAGCTTCTATTCAAGCCATTCATGCATAGTTGACTGAGTAAGATGACATCCAGGTTGGATTGAGAGATATGATCTTTGAGCCGAGGAATGATATAGCCGATAGGAGAGAGGAGGGTAAGAAACCAAATGGATGTGGGAATAGGAGAGGAGGAGATCTACTAGTTGAGCTAGTGTCTAAGATTACACTTAAGGATGCCTATAATCCAGGTGCATGATAGACCAATACATGGATTCAAATTCCTACGATTCATGGGCATTTTGAGCTGAAGCCCACGATTTTACCTCTACTCCCAATATTCCATGGATACATTAATGAAGAATCTTATGTACACCTCCAACAGTTTGACCACATATGTGGAACTATACACTATGCTAACATTACGTTAGAGTTAGTAAAGATGACAACTTTTCCGTGTTGCCTTATGGACAAGGCACTATATTGGATAAATCATTTAGGGAAGGTGGTTACGTCCTGAGAATAATTGAGGTCATCATTTTTGAGCAAGTATTATACCCTAGGATGATTGAATCAGGTGTTGTCCTTGATTGCTTACTTCTCCAAAATGTCCCATGAGCCTATTCACAAGACGTGGGAAAGATTTAAGGATTTGACAAAGAAGTGCCCCCGTCATGATATACCAAAGACTATCCTTGTGCAAAATTTCTTGGGGGTTTGAGCATTGAAAATCAGAATTTAGTAGATGCCACTTGTGGGGGGTCCCATTTCAATAAGGACAAGGATGTCCTCTATCAGATTTTTGAGGAGATGATGGAGAGCTCTACAACTCTTTCTTCTTCCCCTGCTTTTCAAAAGCATCACGTTCCTTCTCCTCCAGTACCCCACAAGACTATCAAGGTGACGGCATCACACGTTGTGGATAGGATGGATAGTGCGGATCTGACCATCATAGGAAATCACCTATCCAAAGTGGATATAATAGAGAAACGATCCAAAGAGATTGAAAAGCTACAAGTGATCGAGCAGAGGATAAAGCAGTTGGATAAGCAGGATGAGATCACAAAGCACCTGGAGCTTCTTGTCTGTATGATTCATTGATGCGCTTGAGGATTATCCAATATCCTTCACGACGGACAGGAATGTATCATGATCAAGATATGGCTTCAGCAACTGTTCGTTCACACTAAATGGTTGTACGTCAGATGACATCCCAGATATGATAATACTCCCATTGTCACGCACAACTCTGATGATGAACGATCCTGACCACTTGCTTTTCAATTTTCTTGGAAACAACTTCAACTTAGCATCAAATAACCAAACTTTATGATCAGGGGAGAAAGTCTTCCTTCGAATGTGTTTATCATGCCAACGCTTGACTTTCTCCTTATACATGAGTGAGTTATCATATGCAAAGTCTCAGAATTCTAGTAATTTATTCAAATACAACTTCATGTTCTTTCCTGCCTTCTCATAATCTAGATTGCATACATGAAGTGCCCATAAAGATTTATGAATTAATTCCACTGGCAGGTGGCAAGGCTTTCCATACACTAATCTGTAGGGAGACATACCCAGAGGAGACTTGTATGCCGTCCGATAAGCCCATAGAACCAAATCAAGCATCTAGGACCAGTTCTTCCTATCTGGACATACAAGTTTTTGCAATATCATCTTGATCTCCCTATTTGAAATTTCTGCCAAGCCATTAGTTTGAGGGTGGTAAGGAGACGCAACTCCATGCTCAATGGCATACTCCTTTACAAGCTTCTTTACTTCTCTATTAATGAAATGGATTCCCCCATCTAATATTAGTATTTTGGGAATCCCGAACCGTGCAATAATATGGTCCTTGAGAAAGGAACACACTGTTCGACTATCTGTGGCTCAGGTGGGGATAGCCTCCACCCATCGACTAACATAATCCACGGCAAGCAGGATGTACTGAAATCCCTGACTGACAGGAAATGGGCCCATGAAGTCTACGCCCCAAGCATAAAAAACATCAGAAATCTGTGTATATCGTAGGGGCACGGTATCTTTGGAACCAACAGTTCCTCCCATTTTCTGAAAACCTGTACAACCTCGAACATACTCTATAGCATCCTTAAACAATGTGGGCCACCATAGGCCACTCTGTAAAACCTTTGCTGCCATGTGTTTCCCCGAATGATGCCCACCAGATTCTAGTTTGTGACAGTTCTCAAGTACACTGGTGTGTTCCTCCTGAGGAATGCACCTTCTCCAAATACAATCTGCACCCTCGCGAAATAGGTATGGATCCTCCCACTGGTAATAATGAATCTCTGACAAAAATCTGTCTACCTTGTACTTCAGCTAATCTTGTGGAACTTTCTTGGAGAAAAGATAGTTCACAATATCAGCATACCATGGGAATGAGTCCACAGACAAGATGGTCTCATCTGGAAAGGTTTCAAAAATAGGGATCATGTTCTGGTCAGAGGTCTCTACATCTGTGATACGGGAAAGGTGATCTGCCACAACATTCTTCACTTCAGATTTATCTCGAATCTCTAAATCAAATTCTTGGAGAAGGATCCATTTGATAAGGCGTGGTTTGGCATCCTTCTTTGCATGCAAGTAACGTATGACAATATGATCCATGTACACAATAACGTGTGAATCGATGAGGTAAGATCTGAACTTCTCTAGCCCAAACACAACTGCTAACATCTCCTTCTCTGTAACTATATAATTCCGCTGTGCTTCATCCAGAGTCTTGCTAGCATAGTGTGTCGCAAATGGTATCCCATCCCTTCTCTGTCCTAAAACATCTCCAACTACGAAATCTGAGGCGTCCGTCATAATCTCAAAAGGAAGAGACCAATCCGGTGGCTGTAAGATAGGAGCACTAGTAAACATTTCTTTCATCTGATTGAATGTAAGGAGGACTTTCTCATCAACAATAAAATCACTATCCTTACACATAAGCTCAATCAAAGGTCTGGCGATCTTGCTGAAGTCCTTTATGAATCGCTTATAGAATCCTACGTGTCCCAGAAATGACCTCAACTGCTTCAAATTCTACGGTGGCTCTAACTTTGAAATCCCATTAATCTTAGCAGGGTCAACCTTCTTACCATGTTTGGAGATGACATGGCCCAATACAATCCCATTATTCACCATCAAGTGACTCTTCTCCCATGAGATCACTAGGTTTACCTCACAGCAATGTTGAAGAACTCGGTCTAAATGAGCAACACATGTGTCAAAACTATCCTCGAAGACCGAGAAATCGTCCATGAAGACTTCAAGAAAATTACCCACCATATCGGCAAAAAGGACCAACATACACCTTTGAAATGTAGCAGGAGCGTCAAACAATCCAAAGGGCATCCGTCTAAAGGCGTAGGTGCTAAAAAGACAAGTGAAAATAGTTTTCTCCTGATCCTCAAGTTTGATAACAACTTGGTTGTATCCCGAGTACCCATCCAAGAAGAAAAAGAACTCTTTCCCTGCCAACCTCTCAATAATCTAATAAATAAAGGGTAGTGGAAAGTGATCCTTCTTGGTAGCTGAGTTCAGGCATTGGTAATCTACACAGACATGCCATGAAGTAGGTACTCGGGTCGGAATCTCCTCACCACAGTCATTCTTTACGATCGTAATCCCGGATTTCTTCAGGACCACATGTAAAGGGCGGACCCACTTGGAATCCGAAATGGGATATATAAAGCCAACATCACACCATTTTCTGATCTCCTTCATGACAACCTCGCTTAGATTTGGATTTAGAAGGCGCTAACATTCACAGGAGGATTTATAGTCATCCTCTAGGTAGATATGATGCGAGCACAATGCTGGATTAATCCCACGAAGATCCGAGATATTCCATGCTATGATCTTGCGGTTTTTTTAAAGAACCTCTAGCACGCGAGATTCTTGTTCAGCGATCAATTGTGAGCTGAGGATGACCGGAAACATTTGGGGGGGACTACAAGGAAGGCATATTTCAATGTTAATGGTAAAACCTTGAGCTCAAGTGGGGTTTGAATTGGCTCTGCAATAACCTCTGCTACTGTACTGGTAGATGGCATGTGATCTGTACTCTGTGGACTGTCCACCTTGGCTACTGACGGCTCAACAAATATAATAGTCTGTATAGTGGAATCCTCGGGGTCAAAGTTGGGACATAATGTGAATAGATTTGTGGGTAAATGATCAGGCATTTGGGTCCTCTCCTCACAAAATGAATCGATAATGTGTCTCGCAGAATCTTTTTGGCTTTTTAAAATTTTCTCATTTTTTTGTTTTTTGGGCGATGGCAAACTCTCATGATTATCCTCAAGTGAATCCATATCCTCAAATAGTGGAGCATCGTTCTGGCTCGTCTTTAAGTTAAATAGATTGCTAATCCTCGAATTCATATGCTCCATCATCTGGTTCAGTTTCTCAAGTGTGGAAATCATGAAAGGTGACTCCAAAATCCCAGGATTGGGTGGGTTGAATGAGGGTGGGTAAAAATCAAAGTCCTTTGATTCCTGAAATAATGGGTTAGTGGATATGCACAAAAATTAGGAGGAAAGTCCTCCTGGAAAAAGGAAGGTGGATCGTCTGGAGAGTACGAGGTATCTTCGAAGATCAGACTAAAGAAACTCCGGTCGGTCATCTTCAAAACAAAAGGTGGGATCGTGAGAGCACGAGGGTCAAGTCAAAATATATGGAGAAAAAGGCACAAATGCATAGAAGAATATAGCAAGCACACAAGCAATCAAACACAATACAAACTGCCAGTTCACCAACTCAACTCAAAGTGAAGACCGTGAAAGTTCGGTCAATTATCTTGTCAATTTTAGAGTTTGGTGAGAATACAATATATCAGAGCAGTTAAAAGCGAGCTATTAGGAACCCAATGCTCTCAGGAGACTAGCCTAATCTCAAAGTTAGATCTTTCCCAGCTAGTATGAATTGTGGACCGTTTACCGGCTACCCGATCAATTCAATCTGTTAAGGACGTCACGGGCTGCTTTACCGGCTACCGGAGTGATCCTCATTGGAGAACGACTAACCCAAGATAGTAGCCTGAAAAGAGTTCAGGCGTGGCTCTATCCTAGTGTGCGTATCGCTCTCTCACTCAAGAAAACCAAACAATGAGGGGGTTACTCTCCCCAAAACAATAATTTTCCTTGTATTTTGTTTAGGGTCGAGTTTTCTTTAGCAGTCCCGATTTTAGTAGTTATCACTTGGTTTAAAATATTTCAAAGAATCGCCTATTGAGTGCCCAATTTCCTTTTTAACTTATGTGAGTAAAAATAAGGAAGGATATCGGAAATGCCAATGCACGATTAGAAACAATGATGCATGCAGGGATTAGAGATGCGTACCTTGTCGCCAACACTCTACATGCATGTGATCCGCACAGAATTTAAATAAACTATCCTATATGCAAATGCAAGTGAACCATCCTAGATGATAGCTTCTATTAACGGGCAAGAATAAGTTAATTTGACTAATTCCAAATTACGCTCTACTCTATAGGCACATAAATTTCTTATTTATGGTGTTTGGACCTAATTAATTACCTGACTCAAGCAAATTAATTAAAGCAATCAAGAGGTAGGTCACGAAATCCGCGGGAAACAAAGAAAAATAAAGGCGATGAAAACAAAACCTATGAGGTCCCCCAAGTGCACTGGCACTTGGCGAAACAGACCCCACAACAAATGAATGTCCTTTTACAGAGTTTAAATGGAAAAGAAAACTCTCTCTCTCTCTCTTTAATTTTTTTTCATCTCCTTCACTTCTTCTTCTCCTCTTCTCACGCTATCCTGCGGCTTGGTGAAGAATCAAGCCGCCTCAATGTCACTTGGGTGCTTCGGCTCTCCTAGGATCGCCTCCTTCACTCCACGGGCCCTCGTAAGAAAAAGAAAAAAGAATGTGTAAGAAATACAATTATCAAATATGAGAGAGAAAAAAATGAAATGAATGCAGTGGATATAAATAATGAAGTAAATGGAAAAATTATACAACCAAGAATAGCAGGTCAAAAGAGAAACCTAATGACTCTCGCCGTTTTGTTGTGCACGGAATCTCGGAGGATCGGAAAAATTAATGGTAAAAAGGTCGTCGTCGTTGTCCCCAAAATCCTATGACAAACGGAAAATAATTTTTTTTACTACTTATTAACCTGTATAGCGAACATGGTCGAACTCAGTGAGGCTACAAATCTCGAGGGTTATTCAACTAATCGAAAATCAATTAAGAGAAAACAAGAATATCAAAGTACAACTATCCTTAGTTTTTGTGAATTTTTTATCTTTTTAATTTTTCTAAATTTTTTATTTCTAATTTTTTTGTATATTTTCTAATTTTCAATTTTTAGTGAATTTAATTTTTGCAATTTTTTTATTTTCAAAAATAACACGAAGTAATATTCACAAAATAAAAAATACGCATACCAACTCTTTTTGTAATTTTTCAATTAATAAAAAATTCTCATAAAAATCCAAAGAAAATATTTTTGAGTTTTAAAAGTTTTGAAATATTTTTGAGAATTTTTATGGAATTTTCAAATGTTTTTATATTTTTCGAAAAATCAAACAGTGATAAAATGCGAAAATGTGCACAGCCTAGAGTAATTTGCAGCTTAAAAATATTTTAATGCCCAAAACTCGTGACAATTATTTTTATGACAAACTACACACAAATATCTACAAATAATAACTGAAATCACAATTTTTGGATTTCGTAGAATTTTTATGATTTTTATAAGATTTTTAATGTTTTTCATTTTTTTGGATTTTCTAAATAATTAATGTGTGAAAAAGGTCAGAAATTAAAAGACAATGAAATAAAGCTACCCTATTTTTTTTGGAATTTTTAAATATATTTTCGATTTTTTATGAATTTGTGAATTTCAGGAAGACAAAAAGGAACTATTTTTTATTTTTTAAAATGTCAAATGTCCTCAAAAAGCTACGAAAATTTTATACCATGTTCAGATGCAAGCAACAACTTACACAAATTTTTATACCATGTTCAGATGCAAACATTTATTTAATCACAAAGATCAAGCAAATTCAATGTTTGGAATTTACAAGGACTAAATTGCAAATATGGAAAAGTTCTGGACTAAATAATAAAAGCATAAACTTGCAGGAGGAATTGTTAAATTTACCCAAATTATCGCATGATGCGCACGTGCTCTTCTGAAGGCGGGGACTGTTTTGCAATTTTTGTTAACTCCAAGGGAAGTTTACATAACTTGCCCAATTTTTTTAACTTCAAAACCCTAGTAGGGTTCTCTTCTTTCGTTCTTGACAAAGGTGTAAGCAAAAGTCACTTGGAGGGGCTGCCGTCCCTTGCTTCTTCTCCACGCAAGGGGCTGCGCAAGGGAGGCGTCGGCAGAAAACGGGTGAGGTGCGGGGGCTGAGGCACGTCACTGGTCGGCTGAGTTCGGCGTCAAGGCGGCGGGAGTCAACGGTGGCGCGGCGATGGAGGGGCCGGATGTGTGCGACCGCTCGCGTGATGGAGAGGCGAGGCAGAGGGTGGCACTTCCGCGTGAGGTGGCGCAGGGCGAACGGGCCACACACGTCGGCGCTGGAGAGGTAACCGGAGATCGACATCGTCACCCATGCACGGAGGGGAGCGGAGGAGGTCACGCCACACACGTGGGCGTGGATCGGCGGTGGTGTTGCGGTGTCGCCCACAGCTTGAAGGCGGAGGAACGGCAGTGCGGGACCATGCGTGGGCCGCGCGATGGAGGTCGGTGGAGGGGTCGACGGCTGTGGGTTGCTGGAGGAGGCTGGATGAGCAGGGGGCGGCGGTGCCTGGAAGGAGGCCGTCCCTTTTTTTTGCTATTTTTTATATTTTTTTGTAATTCTTTTATTGGTTGAGATGTAAACAGAAATAAATAATATTTTTTTTTATTTTTTTGTAAATCCAAATAATAGGAATAAAAAATGGGACATAGGAATTCTTTTTTTATTTTTATTTAGCTTTTTTTTGTTTTTTAATGATCCTGCAAAACAAACATTAGAGAAAAAGAAACAAAAATATTTTATTATTATTATTTTTATTTAGTTACAAATCAGAAAATGAACCGAGATCCGTAGAAAAATGGAAGAATCGAATCCGATCTCCGGTCATCGTAAGCGACTGGAGTTGAGAGATCGTGGACGATAGAAATAGAACGTAGAGTGATCGAGAAAGTGAGATGAAAATGCGGAATCAGAAAAGGATCAAATCGAGATGGATTTTTTTTTAAAATATAGAGAAATAAAATGACGATGGAATTAAAAATCGATGAGATAAACTACAATTAAACTAAGATAAAATACGAAGAAAAATATGGATCTTACCTTAGAGCGGAAATGGATCGTGATCGCCTCGATAAGGCCGACTCGCTGTCACCGGATGGCTTGGAGACTAGGCAACTTTCTCGACGAAATTTTCTCTCGGAGATCGGGCTCTTCTATATAAAGATTGATCAAGTTGAAACGAGGGAGAAAGAGCCATATAAATAGAAAAGATGGAATGAAATTTGAATTTTTGAATTTTTTGGATAAAGAGATAAGAGAGAAGAAAATTGAAATGAATTTTTGAATTTTTTGGTGGAAGAGATAAGAGAGATGAAATGAGAAATGAGATAAAATAAAAGAGAGATAAAATTATTTACAAAATTAACTATTTTTTTGGAATTTTCGTCACTTTATTTATTTGAATTGAAAAATGTTATTTTTTTATTTTTTTATGGAGGTTAATTAAAAATAGCAACTATATACATATACTATATACATATATGACATTATATACAAGGGTAAATGAAGAAATTAACCTTTTTTGTTTTAAAAACTTTTTATTTATTTTATTTTTATTTTAAATAATTAGTAAGAATAATTTACAAATATATACAAATACAATATGCACAAAATACATGGGAAAATTGCACAAACCACCCCACAAAATCGACTTTTCAACCGTAACTCCAAAAATTATGAAAATACAGCCATTTTAAAGATAATTTAATTTCGAATCCAATGGAAGTGAGATTAATTTAATTTGAGCTCATATGACGCCAAAATTGGTCTTTTAATTAGTGCTTAGTGGCGTTTTCCAAGTGTGGTTACTTTTATTCTGTACATGATTTAATTGTGCAATTATTTTTATTAATTAGAACACATTTTTATTAACAACTTTGGTTTTGAAGGAACAAATAAATTAGTGTTAGTTTTATACAGATATACACAAAATAAGTGAGAAGTATTTACAACAACACACACACATTTTTTTAATTTTCTGCTTAAGGACCCTATCTCCCCCTACTTTATTCCCGGTCGATCAGGTCAAGTCTTGACCTTCTCTTGGGGTTTGAGTCAGCCTGTATACAGTCCTCCTTTTATTATTTTCTTTTCTTTATTTTTTAAATTATTTAATTTATTTTCTTTATTTTTCCTTTCTTTCTTTCTTTATTTATTTTAGGTTAATATTAGTAAGAGGTGTACAATATTTACACACAGATGCAAGTTAGTAAGAATATGGAGTTAGTGTTATATGCAGGTGTTTTATAAGGGATTTTGAGCTAAAATAAATGAATAAAGATGATGAATCACATATTCATCACACATCCAATAAACAAAATAACTCCTTGCCTGCCAACCTATCAATCATATGATCAATAAAGGGTAGATGAATGTGATCTTTCTTGGTCGCTGAATTCAGGTGTCGGTAATCTACGTAGATGCATCATGAAGTGGGTACAAGTTAGAATCTTCTCACTATGGTCATTCATCACAATATTAATCCTAGATTTCTTCGGGACTACATGTAACAGACCGACCACTTGGAACCCAAAATGAGATAAATAAAGCTAGTATCACACCATTTCTTGATCTCTTTCATGAAAACATCCATGAGAGGATTCAACCGATGCTGAAACTCACGGGTCTGCTTCCTGTCATCCTCTAAGTAGATGTGATTTGATCACAAGCTGGATTATCAAAAATATTCCAGCCAATAGCCTTGTGGTTTCTCTCAAGAACCTCTAGCATGCGAGATTCTTGGTCGTCGGTCAATTGCAAACTGATGATGACCATAAACATTTAGGGGGGCACCACCCATAAGGAAGGCATAATTTAGAGATGAGGGTAGAATTTTGAGCTCATGTGGTGTGTGAATCAGCTTTACAACAATCTATGAAACTACACTCGTAGCATGTATATGATCTTCTGTAAGTGAATTGTCCACTGTAGCTATTGTAGGATCAACATTTAATGTATCAGATAGATCTACAAGGAATACACTTTACTAATACAAGGATGGCTCATCAGGTCGCTCAAAGATCTCTGTAAACTCATCAAAAACGACTTTGATATCTCAACATTAATCTCAGTAGAAAGTAAATCATCAGTATGTATCTCAAGAAACCTTGTATGCGGCTCAAATATCTCAGCAAGAGGTGTCTCAACAGTAATCTCAGAATAATGTGTACTAGGTATCTCAAAATGTAACTCCGAATGGAACACAGACTGATCCCCCAAATATAGCTCAAATGGTCCATCAGCCAACAACTCAGAATCATCAATAAGGGAGCTCAAGTGACTATTCTTTCTGGGGATTCCTTCTGAGAAAGGAACTCCTGGGTATCCATGAAATCAATGAACAAATCAGTATCTCGAATCTCATCTAGAAAATCATAGTCTTCAGAATCATGTATACTTGGCTCTCTTGCATATGCTGGTGGTGGCGATGATGGCCTCATATCTGGGATCGTCCCTATTTTCACCTTATCATTGTGAGAGTGAAAGGTGATCTCTCAAGTACCGTAATCAACTACCTCTTTAGTCGTTCAAAGGAATGACCGACCAAGTATGATTGGGGTATGGAGTAACGGTGCAGGTGAGTCCATCTCCGTGATGACAAAATCAACTGGGAAGCTCATGCCTTGCACAGTTACAATAATGTTCTCGAGAATGCCCCTCGATCTCTTGATCGATCTATCGACAAAATGAAGGATCATCATGGTCGATCTAAGAGGCCCCAACCCAAACTCAGTGAGTAGCTAGGATGACATCAAATTGATTGAGGATCCACTATCGAAAGAGTACAATCAAACTCCTAATCAATTATCAAACAACAGATGTGAAGTGCTCCCTTATCTTTCTTTTTTGGTGGGAGGTTGTTAACGACATGAACTATGGCCATGGTCAATATATGCTTCTCTATTATATGGCATCTATTTTGCTTGGAACGAGTCTTCTTGGTACATGCTTCTTTCATTCCCCTTTTTGATTGCAGGCATGTACTCTATGGCCTTAAGGAGAGGCATCTCTAAAAAAAGATGTTATGTAAGATCTCTACCACTCCATGATCAGATAGTGTTATTTTTATTTTTTGGAATTTTCTTTTATTTAAAGCAGATGGAAATGGGATAGAATCTGAAGAAACATCAAGCTTCCCATTTCTCGTATTCTTATTGGAATCAGCATGTACATATGGATGATCAGAAACATGTTATACCGTATCATCTAATACATGTAAAGAAGAAGAAACAAAAGGGAAAACAATGTGGGATGCTCTGTCTGCTGGCGCTGAAGAAGACTCCACGACAGGTGTTCTTTCTCAAAGATGCCTCAGTACTGCATCTCGCCATATTCTCTGAAGGTGGTGGTGGAGGAGGTGGAGAAGAAAGTGAAGAAGATCCTCTAAACTGGAGAACTACAACTCTGGATCTCTGCTCGACTGATGAAGAAGATGATGTCGATATAGCTCTCTTATCTTCTCGATCACCCAATCCCAACTCTGGATGTGCAGGCGACTGAAATCTCTTACCGCTCCTGAGAGAAATGGTCTCAGATAAACATGTAAAATAATAGGCCATATCTGTCTCAGGGATGGATGGATCATGGGATACCTACTCCTTACATCTAAAGTTGTTGGGATTGGCTTCGACCTATGCTGGTATGAGTGTCTTCATCGTAGTCAGGTCGTCGAGCCTCTGAGTCAGATTGGTCATGTTCTTCATAAGCAGGGCAAGCTGATCCAAGGCTGGGTTCACAGAAGGTGCCTTGGGGTGCTCAACAACAAGCTGTCAAGTTTGGTAGTGCGTAGGCTGGTACTCAGAATACTGATGCTGATATGTATAAGGATGAGGAGGATGTGAGTAATTGATGAATCACAAATCGGTAGTTATAATAATCACTAGTTGTAGTATACCAGATTCACATTCATACATAACCACATTTGAAATTGAAATTGTGGCTAAATTTTTTACCTACGGAAGTCCAGGGTCGATTACAATTACGCAAGACATAATATAATTAATCAGACTTAAATATCCACGTAAGGTGATTAATAAATCATCTAGGTCAAAGAGACAAAATGATATAATGCATCACAAAGAGACATATGATTGGATATACACTTTTCTTTTACTTTTTATGCAATTAAATAATAGATAAATTGAAAAGAATGATAGAAGTCTAGCACATGCAAGTATATACATTGACATGCCCTAAAATGTTTTATCACACTTAAGCAAATATTTGATTTGAATCTAAGTCCAATTGAGTGATTCAAACTAGAGTCGAATTGTATTTAATGAGCATGAAAGCATCTATGTAGACTCTACTAAAATAGTCCTTCTTTACTATCTAATCAAAAAATAAATCTCATATCAAAGACAATTAAATGAGGATCAAAATGCCACTGAAATCACTTCATTTGGATAAACGATGCTCAAGTTATTCATGATTGAAACTAGGGGAATAAATGCAATTAAAACATAATAAAAATCTTACACATAGGTCCCTACGTGGACTAAGATGAAAATAATAAAACCGACATTGGAATTTAAGAATAACCCCCTATGTAGGGGCATTTTTGTTAATTTTGGAAATTGATTGGGTTGCACAATAAATTGCCCAGATCACATGCAAAGAGCACATGACTCTAGGATTAGACTAAAATACGTGGCTTGGGCCACGTATCGAATGCTTATGCTTCGGATTGTGGCTTGGGTTGTCCAATGCTGCATGATAGGATTAGGTGACATGGTTCATTTAGAGCTGTCCGATTATGCCCAATTTGGGATCATTCGATGGTAGTTGTAAGCTGCACATTCATTCCTCCTCCTCCCAAGCATGACAACGATGGCTTGGCTCTGATGTGCGCCTTGCCTATGTGCCCAGCCTGGTGATTGGGGAAGATTGTAGGTGACTCTTGAAGGTCTTCGAATATTGATGGAAGCGTGATGATGTCGGTGGAGCATATCACCAAGGAGTCGATGAAGACAACGGAGTAGATTGACGCATCTTTGCAATTTCCGATCATTGACGGATCTCAGTTCCTGCAGGCATTAGAAGACAAATAATCGAAGCAAGATGAATTGTTTGCATGCAGATGTGAGTGGGATGAAATCCAACCAAAGTGTACTTGGCGCCTAGTCAACGCTTCATACTCGGGAAGCAACTCTGAGAAGCTCGATGCTGAAGATCGACCATGGTCAAGCCCTCCATTAGGCAAGGGTCAACACTGGAGCAGGGCACCATCATGGCTCTGTGCTTCTCCTCTTCCTTGTCACTGAAAGGAAAACAAATCTTGGGATTGCTCATATAAAGTTGGACAATTGCTGTAAGCAACAAAGAAGAGGTTTATAAGGAGGAGAATGCGACAGTTTGGAAGGTTTTGATGGAGGTTTCAACCACCACTAATGCTAGGTCAATGAGGGTTAGGAATGATTCGGATGTCAGCATAGATGGGGGGATTTTGGTGAGGGATTTATCAATGGTGGTTTGCCAAGACAATGGTTAACAATGGAGGTAAAATTGGGAGAAGTTAGTTCGTTGATGGTGATTGATACATACGGAGGGAAAGCCTGGAGGTTGAAGGAGATTTGCCGACCGTTGGATCAAACCATCCAATGGATACAATTGAGGTACGACTAGATGGTATAGATCTCTCTGATGAGATCCGATCACATGGTTATTCGTGAATTGATGCATACCGTCTGATAAAATGATTAGACTGTCTAAAGGTAGAGTGGGTGATTATCCAAGGCTGGGCCACGTGGGCATCCTAGAGGGTGCCACGTGGCCTAATCAGAACTAAGAGATTTAATAAAGATAATGTAAAATAAGAAATAAACAGTTAGAGTCAAAATCAGAAAAGGTGGTGAACATGAATGTTTTAGATCTCGATGAGAGCTACAACTTTCATGTACAAGTGAAAGAGAAATAATGTTCTGCACATAAATTATAATTTACAAGTAATAGAAAAAAACATTTTCTTTTATTTCATTTTCTTATATTTTGATTTTGATTTTGTATTCTATGTTATATTAATTATGTATAATATTATTCTAATTTTTATTTGATTTTTATAATAATGAAATACCGAAAATAATATCAAAATAATAGGTTATATAATATAGTATAATTATAGTTATTTATTTATAACACACCAATTAATAATAAAAGTTAACTGTCAATGAATCTTAGTGATTTTCTTAAGCTAGAGAGTTAATAATAATAAATAATGAAGATAAATCTAGGATCTATCACCCCCTTATACTTAAGCTAAGCTCGTCCTTAAGCTAATAAATAAAGAATTAGTTGGAACGTTTGATTAATTAGTGAATTCTCTAACATGTGTATGTGAGTAGGCAAGGTTTGATTGACCTAGAACACTTGGTTTTAGAAATCCTAAGACTCCAAGTTGAACAAACTCTTTGTCAAAAGGAATTCAACTCCTCTAATTATGAGATTCTCAATGTGTGTGTATAAAAGGTATGACTTAATGTGTTGTCTGCATTCACAAGAGTGGAGTCTAGATGTCATCCAAAGTTTTGGTACAAGAGATTCTCCTAAGGACCAAACCCTCAAAACTAGGGATTAAATCTAGTCTTAATTCATTCCGCTGTCTCTTTAGTTTGTCAAACTTTAAAGTGTAGATGATGCGCAAGATAATAGGGGTATTAGGATCGTGTCATTTCTTTTCTCTTCCTATTATTGGAACAAGATTTCTCTCAAGTGTCAATACTCAACACATTTGTATATTTTTTTAATGTCAATCAGTATGTCCGTCAAAAGAGATTGAGCCGTCTGTACTTGTTTTCCTAGGAGCATATCGGGATGCATCTTTTTAAAGTATCCAATATAATTGCACCCATACTTGTAGTGCTAACGATGTAGAGCCCTTTTTGAGGTGCTAGCCCGACTCATAAAAGCCTAATACTTGGTCCAAATGGACACAAGGTTGGGAGCGCTCGCAATATTTGTAAGCTCATATGATGTAACTTTGTAATGCTTTGAGCTTTTCTTTTTATCAACATTTTTTTTATTTTCTTTTGGCTAGCTCCACTGCTTTTACACATGATTGATGTACACTGATCAATAAATTAATTAAATTGCATCACATCCTGGCACTTAGATTTGGCCAAGAGATTAATATGTGAACCAAGTCCCATACTGACCAAGATGCTGGCACTCAAGTTTCATGAAACCTTCATTAATCTTATCCCATCCTCAAATATCATTAGATCAGACCCAAACTTAAATCTCAATCCCAGTTTCTCATGTGAAACCTCAACTCATCTCAATCATGAACACAGTCGTGCAAGTGAGTGATAGTCATATTCTTTAAGAAGAAAATTAAGCATGCAATATAGCACACAACTCTTTGTAACTAGGGAAGTTTGAATTATTATGTCTAAGACCCTAATGATTAAAACAAGTTAACTTTAAGTCTCTAGACGTCATAAACCAAATGTTAAAGATCACCTCAAGCCTTGAGTGCAAAGAGAAAGTATCAGGGAAGAAATACCAATTAATAATTTAATCTTTAGTGAATTGTATTTCATCTAATTTATAGCTTCTTTAGAGGAATAATGTCTGGACTAAACTCATATGATTAGTTGCATCTATTCTCAGCAAGTATGGGTGTATGTATGGACCATCAGATGACTATCCATATTACTTGAAGACAATGCCATACACGTTGTCTTTTAACCACCCACTTTGCTATGAGAGACTGTAGTTTTCTCACTGAAAAATTGCTAATCATTTTACGTTTAGAATTCAGAATTGATACTAAAGATTTTTTTTTAATTTTTCTGATTTTTAATTGGTTTTTTAATAAAGTTAGAAAGTTAGTTTTATTTACAAAAAAATATTATTAAACTCAATTTACATCCTTAAAGTTGAAAATAATTTGAAAACTTTTTACAAACCTTGTCACATAATAATAGAGTTTCCAAACATTTCACCAAGATTTTCAACACAAGTCAAATCCCATTTCTCTAACCTAAGTAAAACATTTTTCCAAGACAATGTCACATATATATAGGTTTTCTAAAATATTTTACAAATGATTTTGCAAAACATGTAAAATCGTATTTTTGCAAACTATGTAAAACATTTGAAAATATTGTCAAATATTTATAAAAAGTTAGTAAAAATTCTTTTCAAATCATTTTCATAGAAAACTGTTCCAAAACAATAGTACGATACTCGTAGCCCCAAGAGTTTAAAAATTTTAAAATTATGAGTTATGGATAAAGTATACATGTAATATATACGGTATACCCCCTATAATTAGCTTTAGCTATGTCCTCATATCAAAAAGTAATATGAAGCCATTGCTAATGCTAAATATAAAGAGATATACATGAACTAAATCTAGAGGCACAGGTGTATGATGACTAAAAAGAATTAGTTATAGGAAGACAGAGACTCACGTCCCCTATACTTAAGCTAAAAAATTTCTTAAGTAAAGAAATGTATTTAAAAACACGGAACCCGAGAAGAACAATCAGAGACAACTTGGTCTCCCTCTATAGTCAGGTTGAAAAGTAGCCTAAGTATAATAACATAAAGCTAAGTATGAGGGGATTGGGACACATTAGGGTTAGCTGAATCTAATTAGATGAATGAATCTGAAGGGATGAAATGGAACCTATGATTTTGGGAGGTTTAAACGAATATAAGCAAGATCAAACACACCCAATAATTTCACCAATACACACAATAAAGACCAAAAGTATATTCTAATTATCTTGTCTCTTTTATTGGTGATAATCTAAAATCGATTCCATTATGAGCATACTTAAGTAGGGTCTGGGCTCTATCCTATGGATACGTTCACACCTCTTAATCATGCATAATGTATCTACGAATAATGAAGGGGTTACTCTCCCATAACAAGGTTAATTTTATCTCCATTTTAATTAGGTCAATCTTGCATTAACAACCCCATTTTTAGAGATTAGGTTATCATTTTTTCAATTAATATGAGCACATCAAATCATCGTGTATCACCCAATTCCATTTTCTTTTAAAAATTCCTAAATTGTAAAACATGAGTTAAAAAGAGGGGAAAATCCATGCAGACATAATAAATGATGATGCATGCTCAAGAAAAATACTTATATTGATGCCATATCTCTCCATGCATGTGCAAGACAGAATATTTAAAATTTTATCTAAATGCATGCAAGTCTATGAAAATCACACCTAATCATGAGTTCTTCTAATGGGAAAAAGAATCAATTAGTTTGAGCTAGGTTGAACATGTATTAAGTGCGTCTTAAGAATTTTCAGAGATAATGAATCTCATCAGATTTAGTTAGTATGTCCTATATTACACATCAACCACAAATGAATCGAATGTAAAGAAGCTCTAAGAGCCACATGCCTAACCCTAATATAGTTCTCTCAATTTGAGTCCCACCCAATTTGAGTGAAACAGACTCAACACACAAATAATGTCCAAGTCCATGAGTATTTAAAAATATATACATTAAATATTTCAACAACAAAATAGTCTCTGAATGGTCTTGATGGCATCTTTTGTGGCTTCTCTCAGCATGAACTCCACTCCAAGCTTCAAGCCTCTATCTCTCCACATGCATCCTCGATGCGCGTGCCCTACCACAGAAGAGAAGAAATAAGATTTCAAATATTATCAAACAGATAAATAATGCATAAAATATCACATCACATAATGAACTATATAATATAACAATCAACTTAATAAGAATATAAATACCTAAACAATCATATTAATGAAGCCGTGTCCTCGGCAACGGTACCATCTGTAAAAATTAGCAATTATAATAATCACTAGTTGTAGTATGGACGAATCGCATTCATACAAAACCACATTTTAAATAGAAAATGTGGCTAAATTTTTTACCCGGGAAAGTCCAGGGTTGAACACAAGGACACAAGCCATAATATCATTAATCAGACTTAAATATCCACATTAGGTGATTAATAAATCATATAGGTCAAAGAGACAAAGTGATATAAATCATCACAAAGTATGATTGAATATCCACCATTCTTTTACTTTTTATGCAAGTTAAATAATCGACAAAATAAATATAATGATATAAGTCTAGCACATGCAAGTATGCACATTGACATTCTCTAAAATGATATCACACTTAAGCAAAGATTTAATTTGAATCTAGGTCCAATTGAGGGATTCAAACTCGAGTCAAGTTCTATTTAATGAGCATGAAATAATCTATGCAGATCTAATAAAATAATCTTTTTTTGTTGTCTCATATCAAAGATAATTAAATGAGGCTCAAAATGCCACTGAAATCACTTCATTTGGATAAACGATGCTCAAATTATTCATGATTGAAATTAGGGGCATAAATGCAATTAAAACATCTAAAAAACATACATAGGTCCCTATGGGGTCTAAATTGCAAATAATAAAAACTGACACTAGAATTTATGAATAAGCCCTTGCATAGGGCATTTTTATAAATTTTGGAAACCGGTTGGTGGCATAGCAAATTGCCCATGATCACTTGCAAAGAGAACGCGACTCCATACTCAAGCTTAAATACATGGCTTGGGACATGTGTCAAATGTTGATGCTTTGGCTTGTGGCTTGGGATGTCTAGCAATGCATGATAGGATTAGTAGATGTGGCTCATTTAGAGCTGCCGGATTACACCCAAATTGGGCTCATCCTACACTAGTTGTACATTGCACATTCATTCCTCTTCCTCTGAGCATGATGACGATGGCTTGTCTTCAACGTGCTCGAGCTTCCTCCGCCTTGCCTATGTGCTCAACCTATTGGTCACGTTGATTCCTAGGTGACTCACGAAAGCCTTCGAATGTCGATGGAAGCGTGATGATGATGTCGGTGGAGTATATCACCAAGGAGTCAATGAAGATGACGAAGTAGATCGGTTCCTCTTTGGGATTTCTGACCATTGATGGATTTCAGTTCCTGCAGGTATTAGAAGACAAATAACTGAAGCAAGATGAAGTGTCTGTGTACGGATGTGAGTGGGATGGAAGCTTGTCAAAGCGTAAAAGATGATGGCTAAGTTGGGCCTCGACCGTTATGAACATAGGAGAAGGAGTGAGATGCTTGGAGAGATGGAGAAGGGGTAATGGCGAGTGATGCCTCCAAAGTGCATCCTAAATGCAAGTCAGAAATTAATCCATGGCAAACTTTGAGTGCAAATATAAGTACAAGGCATAAGAAATCTGAGAAAATAAGAAAACACTAACTTAGTTTTGGTAACCCAGATTTGTGTAGGTCACCAGGGTGAAGGCGACGTCTTGGGAGCGACGCCCTTGGCACCTGGTCATCGCTTCATACTCGGGCATCAACTTGGAGAAGCTCTATGCCGAAGATCGACTGTGGTCAAGCCCTCCATTATGCAAGGGTCAGCAGTGGAGCAAGGCACCATCATGGCTCTGTGCTTCTCCTCTTCCCTATCACAGAGAGGAAAACAGAGCTAGGGATTACTCGCATAAAGGTAGACAACCGTCGTATGCGATGGAGAAGAGGTATTTGAAGGAGGAGCACGCGATGGTTTGGAAGGTTTTGATGGAGGTTTCAACCACCACTACTGATAGGTTAGTGGGGGTTAGGATTAATTCAGAGGTCAATGTAGGTGCACGATGTTTGGTGAGGGAGTTAGAGATGGCGCTTTGCTAAGACGATGGTTAATGACAGAGGGAAAACGTGGAGAAGTTAGTCCGTTGATGGTGCTTGATACATGCAAAGGAAAGGGCTAGAAGTTGAAGGAGATTTATCGGTCGTTGGATGATGAATCCGCTAGATACGATATCTAATTTGGGTTCGT
Organism: Ottelia alismoides; assembly: GCA_037367405.1. Taxonomy (NCBI): domain Eukaryota; kingdom Viridiplantae; phylum Streptophyta; class Magnoliopsida; order Alismatales; family Hydrocharitaceae; genus Ottelia; species Ottelia alismoides. The sequence continues at coordinate 292,137 of JAZKJV010005017.1, forward strand.
TGTAATACGTGTACTCAGCGAGTCGATCAGAACCAAGAGAAGATCTCCGTGAAGAGTGTCTCGGCTTAATTTATATCCCGGGCAAGTCCGGGGTCGAACTTAGGGAGGCAAAGGAACAACTTGGGTTTAATTTGAAAACTTAGGTTTTGATTTCAGTGCGGATATTTTTTATATTTTTTTATGCAAATAGAATGGAAATGCAAGTGAATTATGACACTTAGAAAACACAAATAAGGCCAAATTAATTTTAATGGAAACAAAGTCCAATTTAGCCAATTCGTATTTTTCCGAGAATCTTAATCTAGTGATGAATGCAAAACACATTTTTTTAGAATTTTAGGGGTTAAAATGCAAAAACTAAAAATACATACTTTTTATGGGTTTTTTTCTCAATTTTTCACACAAACATTAAGCAAAAATTTTGAAAAATTTACTGGAATGAAAACAAGACACAAAAAAGCTACAATAATATTTTTGTAATTTTTTGACAAATTATGAATTTTTTATGGATTTTTTAGTGAAAATAGAGTGACAGTGAGTAAATAATTTCTAATAAATCCATAATGACAAAATAATCAAAGTGCGAATTATCTCAAGTAGGTATTTTCATGTGGCATACACGAGGCTTGAAATTTCACGAAAACGACGTATGTGGATTTAATAAAAAATCAAATACAAAAATCACTCCTCAATTTAATTCAGACAGAAGACAACTCTACTTTAAATGAAGTTTGAACATTAATTTAGAAACATATCAAGGCATCATTACTGATTTTTGTAGAATTTTTAGAGCAACCTGAGTTAGATATAAATTTAAGAGTCCAGATTGGGTAAAATAGGTAATATTTTCAGTTAAACAATTTTATTTAATTACCCAAATATTAGAAAAATATAATTAAATATCCAAAAGGTAGAGTAGTAGTTGCTCCACATCCAAACATTTTTCATTGAATAAAATGATGCAAAAAATGATGTCCAAATCAAAGCATAAACTCATGGTTGTCTTTACAAATACAGAAAGCAAAATAAACAAACAACTTTAACAAGGACCTATTTGTGATTACAGAAACTATAAATAAAATATTTACAATTTTTACAATAAAAAAGTCACCTTCTTCCTCCCTGGGTGCACGATGGAAGTGGAACCCAAATGGGGGGTTGGGGTCGACGGCGGCCGCTAGAGCTGGAGGAGGACGACGGCCACGACGGTGGCTGGCGGCGGAGGCGCTGGCGGCACGATGGCGGACCTGGAGAGGGGCAGCTGGAAGGAGCGATCCGTTGAGGGCGACAGCACCGCGAGGTCGGCCACGGAGGAGGGCACGCTGGCGGCGTGGCGTGTGGCTGAAGGAGTGCGTGGCGGAGCCGTGTGGCGGCTACGGGGGCGCCGGCTGCGCACAACTGCAATGGCGATGGAGGAGAGGGGCGGCAACGGTGGGTGCTCGTACCGCTGCTGCTGCTTTTGTTTTTTTTTGAATTTTCTTTTACTGCTGTAATAATAAAAAAACTCTTTTTTTGTTTTAATTTTATATATTTTTTTGGTTTTGTTAATCAAGGAATGCAAATGGAAATGACAATGAAGGGGGGAAAATGATGTGGTGATAATATGTGGAGTAGAACAAATAGAGGATGGTGGTGATATGATGTGCTAAAAAAATTGCAAAAATGACAATATGATAAAATGAGATGAAAAATTACCTACAATGGAGACGGTTGCCTATGGTGTGCTCACGAGAGTACGGTCTTCGCTCGAATCGCCGACGCGCGATGAGCTTGAGCAGCGCGCGGTTGCGGTTGCGATGTTGGCCGAAAAACCAACGGATCTCACTGGAGAGAGGGTTGTCGTCGCTCAACCGCGGTTGCGTCGCTGTCACCGATTCAACTCTGGGAACTAGGCTCTCCTTACATAAAGATGGATCATAGGCAAAAATGAGGAGAATGAGATGTATATAAGGAGGAAAGAATGAGAAGTTATTAAGGTGGTGGAGTTGAATGGGAGGTTGTATTATTAATGGAGTTGAATGGGAAGTTAGAAAAATGGTGGAATAATGGAGTTGAATTGGTGGTTATTGTAGAGAATGGAAATTAAATAATAAATAAATAAATAAAGTAGGCTACTTTAAATACAATAAAATAAAAAGAGAAGAGAAATAGTAGAGAATTTACAAAAGAATACATACAACATGTATATTTTTTGTTTACTTTTCTAATATGTATTTTTTTGTCTTTTTAATAAGAGATATTTACAACGGAAAAATACAATAAAATACTACAATTAAAGTACAACACAAGTATGATTTTTTTTGTATTTTTAGTAATTAAGAAAGATACAATAAAAATTAAAGAAAGAATGAATATATACATGATATACAATGTACATCTAGGTCCCAAAACCCAACTTTTGCAAATGAGCTCCGATTTTAATGAAACCACTTCCGTTGGATAGATAATTTTCTAACTTGAACATTAAAAGTGAGTTTGATGAATTTGGAGTTCAGACGGAGCGGAAATTTAGCTTGGAAGTTGGACTTTACGGCTTTTTCTCCTTGGGATCTAGAGCATTTATTTGAGTTAAAATTTGTTTTGTATTTTTGTATTTTTATATACATTTTTATGAACAAGATAGAGAAAGAATTAGCAAAAAAAGAGTTGAACTGAAATTATTAAAAATACATGAAGTTTTGGGTTATTTACAGGTGAAAAACTCCTTTAATTTGCGTCTTTTTAGTGTTAATTTATTTTATACAATCTAATATACAATAATTAATGTATTTTATTTACAAGAGTCATTTTTGTTAATTTTTGGATTTTATATACATTTTTCTGGGAATTTACTTGGGGATTTTTCTAATATCAAGATATTGAGATGATGAATCGTGGATTCATCACCCTCCTATACTTAAACTTTGCTAGTCCTCGAGCAAATAAAGAATGAATAAGTTGGGTTAACCCCTGACTGTGCATGTGAATACAAGACTTGATCCGTTCAAGAACTCTCGGTTCTAGAGATCCTAAAATTCTAAGCTGAACCAAGCTCTAGTCAAAAGGTATCCAATTTCCCTAATCATTAGACTCTCTTTGTATACATATATAGTAGGGATATGACTTTAAGTGTTGACTGCATTTACAAGAGTAGAGTCACAACGTCACACAAAGTTCCAGTCCAAGAGACTCTCCTAAGGACCCGATCCTCAACACTAGGGAATAAACCATTTCTTACATCCAATCCACCGTCTCTTTAGTTGTCAGACTTAAAAGTGTAGATGGAAGGCCAGTTGATGGAGGGCATAGGATTGTGTCATTTCTTCTCTCCCTCTCATTGGAACAAGGATCCTCTCAAGTGCCTTATTACGCAACACATATTTTTAGTGTTGATCAGTGCGTCCGTCAAGAGAAGTTGGAGCCGTCTGCACTTGTTTTCCTGGGAGTACACCGGGGTGTGCCTTTTTTGAGTATCTATTATACCTTCTACACCCAGACTTGTAGCATTTACGATGCAGAGCCCTTTTTTGGTGCAAGCCCGACTCCTGGTCCTAATAGCGATGGTCCAAGTGGACACTTTGAAATGGTTGGGAGCGCTCGCCTTTGGTGGAAGCTCTTTTGATAATTGACTTTGTGGAATGAGAGCTTTTCTTTGACATTTCATTGCTTTGTAGTATTTTGGCTAGCTCCACTGCTTTTACCAAGAGTTGGCGCACACTGATCAACATTTTTTATTTTATCACACCCTGGCACATAGGTAAATTTCAAGAGAAAGTACAAGAACCATGTTCTCATACTGGCTAAAGATGCTGACACTCAGGTTTCATGAAGCCTTCATTGATTTTATCCCATCCTCGAGCATTATCAAATCAAGTCCAAACTCAAATCCCTCATCCCAGTTCCTCAAGTGAAATTTCAACTCATCTCATCATAACTGCAGTCGTGTATGTGAGATGCTGATCATATTCTTAAGGTAGAGACTAAGCATGCAATATAGCACACAAATCTTTCAAACTAGGGAAATGTGAATAACTAAGTCCAGGACCCTAATGACTAAGGCTGGTTAACTAAAAATCTCAAGACCTCATAAACCAAGTGTTCTTGAACATCACTAGTCTTGTGTGAAAGTGAATTGTGTCAGGGATTAAACCAACTTATTAGCTAGTTTTTTTAGTTAGTTTTTTTATGATTGATTTTTTAAAGTTTTAGAAAAAAGTTTTTTTATGACTGATTTTTTAAAGTTTTAGAAAAAGTTTTTTTTTCAAAAAGTTTTTTTTGACAAACAAAGGTAAAGAAGTTTTTTTTGTTAGAAAAGTTTTGCTTTTTTTTCAAGAGTTTTTTTTTGAAAAAGATAGGTAAATAAGAAAGGATTTTTTTTTGAAAAAGTTTTTTTAAAGAGGATTTTTTTAAAGGTTTTTTAGCAAATAAGGAAAAAGAGTTTTTTTAGAAAAAAAGTTTTTTTTGAAAAGGTTTTTTAAGAGATTTTTTTTGGATTTTTTTTGATTTTTTTGAATTTTTTTACCCACCCCATAATTATTGTATAATATATACAAAAATACATGAAAGTACGAGCTATGGGTAAAGTATATATGTAATATATACATGCCCCCCTATACTTAGCAGTGCTATGTCCTCATGGCACAAGAAGCGAAAAAAAAGACATAGCTCATGCTAAGCGTAGGACGACTAAAATAATAAAAAGTATAGAAGTCGATCTGCCCCCCTATACTTAGGCGCTGGACAGCCTAAGTTTAGAAGAAGAGCAAAAATGGGGCGGACAAGGTCAAGAGGAGAAATGAATGAGTATATACATATGGTGGGCATCGGCTCCCCCTATACTTAGGCTCTTGGTAAGCCGAAGTATAGGACAAGAGTAAGTGTAAGAACCGACGTGATCTGGAGAATATACAAAGAAGGGAGAATGTACAAGAGAAATGAATCTTCTAAGATGTTGAATCTTGATGCTGCATCTTCATGAAGAGTAATATGATGTATCTGCTCTGTGCTCACTCTGCATGAAGTTGATGACCTCGACTTGGACTAACTGCTCTTTTGAATCAACAAAATGCTTCCACCGTTGTCCATTCATCACATGAGATTGTGCACCATCTGTGAGATCAGCTATCTCTACACTTCCATTCTCGTGCACTTTCTTAACCACAAAGGGACCCGCCCATTTAGATTTGAGCTTCCCATGGAACATCTTCAATCTGGCATTGAACAACCATACCTTTTGCCCATGGACAATGTCTTTGCACCTGATGTACTGATCATGCCATCTCTTTACTTTGTCCTTATAAATCAAACTATTGTCATATGCCCTGTTTCGGATTTCCACGAGCTCGTTCAAGTTCAAGTCTCAGCAAAGCTTCCCTAGGTGACAACTCCAATTAATCTTCTTAATTGCCCATTCGGATTTATGAATCAATTCTGCGGGCAAATGGCATGGCTTGCCATAGATCATTCTAAATGGTGAAGTACCCAATGGTGTCTTGTAGGCTGTCCTATAGGCCCACAGAACTTGGTCCAAGAGCTAAGACCAGTTCTTCCTATCGGGACGAACCAATTTCTGCAAAATACTCTTCACCTCTCTGTTCAAAAGCTCTGCCATGCCGTTGGACTGTGGGTGGTAAGGACTAGTAACTCTATGCTCAAATCCATAGTCCTTAGCTAAAGATCTCATATCTCGATTCACAAAGTGGCTACCCCCATCAGATATCAAAACTTTTGGTACCCCGAACCTAGCAATAATATGGTCTCTCACAAACTTACAGACAGTCTTGCTGTCAGCGGTTCGGGTTGGGATAGCCTCCACCCACCTAGATAGATAATCAACCGCCAACAATATGTACTCATGTCCTTGGCTGTTGGGAAAGGGACCCATAAAATCTATGCCCCATGCATCAAAAACATCACAAATAATTATCGGTTGCATGGGCATCTCATCTCTCTGTCCAACTGTCCCTCCCATCCTTTGACAGATCGGGCACAACCGCACAAAATCAATGGCATCTCTAAACAAGGTCGACCAATACAATCCACATTGAAGTACTTTGTGAGCGATTCTCTTTCCCAAATGGTGTCCTCCAGCCTCAAGTGAATGATAATATGTGAGGACACTCTGGTATTCCTCCTGAGGAATACACCTTCTCCAAACACAATCCGGTCCTTCACAGAAAAGGAAAGGATCGTCCCAGTGGTATCTCCTCGAATCCGACTTCAGTCGATCAATGCTGCTTCTAGTCCAACCATGGATACCTGCTTGGAGACAAGATAGTTCACCATGTTGGCATACCATGGGAGAGAGTCAATAACACAAATTGACTCATCTGGGAAGGTCTCTCTAATCATCTCATGATCAGGAGAATCCTTAAGTTCAATTCGAGAAAGGTGATCAGTCACAACATTCTTCACTCCAGGTTTATCTTTAATCTCCAAATCAAATTCCTGGAGGAGTAAAATCCACCTAAGAAGACGCGCCTTCGCGTCCTTCTTTTCCATTAAGTATCGAATGACTTTGTGATATGTGTAAATTGTCACCTTAGATCCTACAATGTATGATCTGAACTTCTCGAGGGCCCATACTACTGCGAGCATTTCCTTTTCAGTCACTGTATAATTTTTCTGTGTAGGATCTAATACTTTGCTCGCGTAATGGATCGCAAACGGAATCCCTTCTCCTCATTGTCCTAACACAGCTCCTATAGCGAAATCTAAAGCGTCAGTCATGATCTCAAAGGGGAGAGACCAGTCAGGAGCTTGTAGGATAGACGAGGCACAAATCTTCCTTTTCAAGAGCTCAAAGGCCTCCAGACACCTGTGATCTACAACGAACTCTGTGTCTTTTCCTAAGAGCTCAGTCAGTGGGCGGGCGATCTTCGAAAAATCCTGAATGAATCTTCTAGAATCCAACATGCCCTAAGAATGACTGCACTGACTTCACGTTGGTAGGTGGATCGAGTTTCTTGATCACCTCCACCTTGAAAGGATCAACCTCCATTCCCCTTTTGGAGATGACATGCCCCAACACGATACCCTCCGTCACCATAAAGTGACTCTTCTCCTAGGAGAGTACCAGATTCACCTCTACACCTTGTGAAGACTCAATCCAAGTGCGTTAGACATGTATCAAAAGAATCACTGAGGACCGAGAAGTCGTCCATGAACACTTCCAGGAAATCTCCCACCATCTCGGCAAATATGGCTATCATGCACCGCTGAAATGTGCCCGGGGCATTGCAGAGCCCGAATGGCATGTTCCTGAAAGCATAAGTACCAAATGGACATGTGAATGTGGTCTTTTCCTAGTCCTCAGGGGCTATGGCCACCTGGTTGTAGCCTGAGTACCCGTCAAAAAAACAGAAGAACTCTTTCCCTGCTAGTCTCTCCAAGATCTGATCAATAAAAGGCAAGGGAAAGTGGTCTTTCTTGGTCGCAGCATTCAGGCGCCTGTAGTCAACACAGACGCGCCACGACGTGGGTACTCGTGTCGCGATGTCTACCCCCTCCTCGTTGGTGACCTTCTGAATTCCCGAATTCTTTGGGACAACATTAAGCGGGGCCACCCACTTGGAGTCAGAATTAGGGTATATAAACCCTGCTTTGCACCATTTCTCAATTTCTTTCTTCACTACTTCCCGTAGATTGGGGTTAAGTCTCCTCTGGAACTCACGAGAAGGTCTCACATTATCCTCAGTAAAAATGTGGTGCGAGCAGAGAGCGGGGTTGATGCCCACGAGATCTGACACTGTCCAGCCTATTGCTTTGCGGTTCCTCTCTAAGACTTCTAACAACCTAGAATCCTGTTCTAAAGTCAAGTTTGAGCTAATGATGACATGATATCTCTCTTTAGGTCCCGCAAGAAAGGCATACTTGAGTGTAGGAGGTAGTGATTTCAGTTCTGGCAATGTGGTATCATCAAGCAGATCTAGCTAAACTGAATCTGAATCTGGTTCTGTGCTGCATGAAGGTGGGCTAAGCTGAGTAGTACTCGCCACCAAATCAGAAGTATCGAGTGTCAGATCGCCTAAGAAACACGGTAGTTCGGCCAAAGACGCGTCCGACTCATCATCTATGTCCCATGATCGTTCCAAAGGGGATGGAACTGACAGATCCTGATGGATCTCTATGTCATCATGAGAATAGGTAGATGCATCTCTCACAAGATCAGACAACACCTGGCAAACTGCATCATCCACTATGCCCTTTCCAGATGAAAGGGATTCGCTCTGTCCTGAAGGAATCTGTACCCAAATCCCAACTGTGCTAATCATAATGCAATCTGCCTCTGAAGATGAGTACTCTGTGCTACTCTCTGAATCAGGTTGCTGATACTTGGTTTGCTTCATCTCAAGGTTCACTTCTCCGCCTGGAGAACAGAACTTCATCATTCCCGTACCATAATTGAAAGCTGCACCTGCGGTCCTAACGAAGGGTCGCCCGAGAATGATCTGAGATTCTCTCCAATGATTGGGGGTCTCCATGTCCAAGACTGTAAAGTCAACCTGATAGTTCTGCCCCTCAATCGAGATAACGACGCTCTTCACTTCTCCCTTAGGTCTCTTCACTGAACGATCTGCGAATTGCAGTAAAGCTCTAGATTTGCGAACTGGTCCCAACTCCAATTTCTGATATAATGCTAAGGGAAGTAAGTTGATCGAAGAACCGTTATCTAAGAGTGTGCGTGTAAATGCAATGTCGTCAATACGACTCTCCACATAGTGAGTGCCCATGTCTCTCTTTTTCCTTGGTAAAGTCTGATTCTTGAGACAATAGGTTGTGGCTACTGACAAGACATATGTCTTTATATTTCGGTTATCTTTCTTCCTGCTAACCCTTGTAGGTGTGCATCTCACCTTAAGGTATTTTTGGAATGCAGGATGGTTAGCCACATATTCATCAAATGACACCTTTACAATGATGTTTTCTTTACAAAATCGTGCCATATCGGCGTCATCTTTCTGAATCTTTTTGATGCGCTTTCCTGCCGTAAGAGCACGGGGGAAAGGGATTGAAGCTAGGAAACAGAAGATGAAGAGTCTGAATCATGAACTGAAAGATCATTCTCGGAATTAACGGAAATAGAGTTCTTCATACATGAATCTTTTTGATGCAACATGGACTCAAAATCTAAACTATCGACTACAGGTTGTGGAATAGAAGCTGGATTGGTATCCGCCACAACCGAGATGCAAGGTCCTCCGTAGACTCAGAAGAATATCCATGCTGATGATGCTGCATACACGCTCTCCTCCTCCTCTCGGCTCCCTGAGTGGAAATCCTCGAATAGTGCTGATGGGGCTCCGAAATATGATGCCTCTCCTCCTCGTCCTCTGAAGACTCCTCAGGTAGAGCTCCAGAAATGCCCTCCTCGTGTGCCTCGCTCGGTTAGGTACGGTCACAGTCCTTCCGCTCCTGAGTGACATGTGATTAGCCTCGTCGACGAAAGAATCTCATGTTCAGATCTAGGAGATGCTGAATAGTATACCTGACCAAAGTGCTGCTGAGAGCTAGATCGGTTCAGGCTATTGTGGTTATAGCATGAACTTGGGCTGGGATTGAGGTAGAGGGTGCAGTCTGCTCATCTTGCCATCTGGATAGGCGGTTGACATCCACCGTAAGTCATGAATCTCGTTCGTGTAGGAATGTAGCTCATCGAGTATCTGCTGCTGAATATCCATGGGACTAGACGATGAAGGAAGTGGATAAGACTGGGAAGAAGAACGGGAAGACTGGCCCTGCTGGCCATGATACTGCCTCTGCTGCTGCTGTTGCTGCTGCTGGGGTTGCAGGCCCTGCTGGCCCGCCTGGTAATGGCCCTGTCGGCCATACTGCTGGTACTGCTGCTGCTGCTGGGGTGGCTGGAATCCAGGGCTCTGCTGTGAAGGAGATGGTACAGAGGTGAATGCGGTGTTATGAAAGGTCAGGGTACGCTGGTAAGTCTTTCGGTCTCTCGTACTTTCCTGCCTGGCAGGGTCCTGAGTGTACCATATCCCATTCACCTCCCAAACCGGTGGAGGCTCCTCCTGGACTATCTCTGCTAATGGAGGTGGCTGTTGGAAAGAGTGGGCGTAGGATTGGTCCTGCTCCCACGGTTGGGGTTGCCCTGACACCAACTGCTCTTGAACATGGTGAACTCTGTATATGAGAGCAGAGGGTGCAGTCACGGTAGGTATCATTATCTTAGATACCCTATCAGTCAACTCCTCCAGTTGTTTTGGAATTTTGGAAACACTCCGGTCTAACTCATCAATCCTCCTGTCGTTCTTCTCAACTACTGTAAGCTTGTCTGCAAGAAGTCCCATGCTAGGGATCACGTCCTGAGAGAGATCGACTACAGCTGATTTTCCCCCTCCAAATGAGAGTGAACTGGGGGACGGTGTATAGGCCCTGCTGGCCATCTGTGAGCGGCTAGTTTCAGCCATCTGCTCGAATACCCTCTAGACGGTATCTGCTCCTCGTGATGTATAGCTTCCTCCATAGGCAGCGCTCACTAAACCCTGCATCTCAGGGTTGAGACCAGTGAAGAATGATTGGACCAAGATGTTATTATCTAAATTATGATAGGGACACTTCTGCAGGAAGTCCTTGAATCTTTCCCACGCATCACAGAAGGCTTCATGGGGTAACTGGGAAAAACTCATAATTCGCGTCCTCATCATGTTAGTTCTACTCAACGGGTGGAACTTCTTTAGGAATAGGTCCTTGAACTGGGCATAAGTGGTGACGATGATTCCAAGATTCTTCACCCAATAATCGGCTTTTCCACCCAAGGCAAATGGAAGGGCTTTGAGCCTAATATAATCCTGGCTAACATTATTATGTTTGAGGTTAGCACAGATGAGCTCAAAATCCCTTAGGAATGCATATGGCTCCTCAGATGCATTCCCATCAAAATGTGGCAGCAAGTTCAGAAAATGCGGCTTCAATTCAAAGTCAACAGTGGGTTCAGCCGGACTCAAGTAGTTATGAATTTGATATTGTCCGGGGTTATACACCGCATCCATTGGTGGTTCGACCCCAACATTTAGTTGTCCTAGCTGAGCTCAGAGTAGTGCGTGTTGCTGCTCAGATGCAGCTAATCTGGCTAGTACCATTCTCAATGTGTCTTCATGGTTCTCTTCTTCCTCTTCTTTCTTCTTTGGAGGCATTTTACTTGAATCTTCTTTATAGACTGAATCAACAAGGTGTTCTTGATTAGAAGAGGATTTATGAATCAAGATATTCTCACCGAGGCGAAGGTCTTCCTCGGTGAGGTGGGAAGAGAGAAATGGAATGGTTTGAGAGTAACCATCCCGAGAGTGAGTGATCCTGGGCTCAAAAGGGTCATGAGTCCAAGTTGGTCCAAGCTGCGCATGGACCTGTGAAGATGTACTTCTTGAAGGGTTCAATGAGAGATTCACAAAGTCCGAATAAATATCCCCCCAATCAGTCATCTTCGATGTCAAAAGAACCGATTTGAACATGATATTCAATGAGACACTAGTTCTACAGTGGACGTAAATGTGCGGAGTGAACTCACACAATACAAACACAATTCAAACCCTCAATTTCACCAACTCAACACGTGATGGCCGTAAGAGTTCGGTCGAATTATCTGGTGAATTTTAGTTGGTGAGAATACAATCTTGGAAAGATTAACGAGCTGTTAGGTGCCCGTATTTTCCTATAGACTGGTCCGGTTCTTACGACTAGTTTGACCTACTTTCAGCCAGTATAAGAGTAAGTACAGACCGTATAAATACGGCTACCCGTTCCTTGAGGACTAATGCATCCTCTAAACCTCCCACTCTACTAAGGAAGTCCGGACCGTTTACCGGCTACCCGTATTCCTCACTGAATAGTAGCTAATCGCCTAAAAAGAAAGAACCAGTAGTAAGTAAGAAATCCAGACTTGGCTCTATCCTAGGGTTGTCTCTCTCTCACTTGCAATTAAAACAAACAATGAGGGCTTTATGCACCCGAGAATAAAGGTTCTTTTTATTTCAATTAATTAAATCGACCTGCACAATTCAGTCCCAATTTTAGAGTTAGGTTATCACTTGAAATTAATCTGAACACAAAAGCACGTCTACGTCCAGTCCCGATTTCCTTTTTGACCTTAAGTTGTAAAACAAGAAGGGAGTCAGAAATCAGAATGCAAATGAGAAACTATGATGCATGCTCAGAAGAAGGTATACTTACAGTGAATCCCATCACTCTCCATGCGTTATGCAGAACAGAATTTGTAAATATTACACTAAATGCATGCAGATCGAGAAAACCACACCTAAACAATATACTATTAGCGGGGAAGAATTGATTTGATTATGAGCTAAGTAGTACGTGTCTATGTGCGTCTCATTATGAATCTTATAAGATAAGTGAATCTTCTAAGATATGTGTGGCCTAAATTGCGATGGGCACAAACAAATTTGAATCTAAACTACCGTGTGCCTAATCCTTAATTTCGCCACTCAAGTCGAGCCCCACCCTCACCGGAGAGTGAAACAAGTCTCGACACACCACAAATAATGTCCAAGTCTTTTTTACATGCGCGAGCTCTCAAACAAAAGCTGCTGTAAATGAGCAAGCTAACTAAATATATACAACAATTTACAAAAGCTCTCTCGAAATTAATAAATTCTCCAAGCTCTTCAGCAGTCCGCACGCGTCGCGTCCGTCGACCTCCGATGCACTCCAAGTCCACCGGGCCCTCACAAGGAAAATAAAATTTATATTAGAGAGATAAAATAAAATATATATAAGAATATGGAGAGAAATAATTGAATGAAAATGAACTAAATACAAGGTGGCTCGGGGGTCAGACTACCGAGTAAATGAAAAATTAATCCCTAAGCCGTTTGCCTCCCTGGCAACGGTGCTATCTGACGAATCTGCTAGATACGATATTTAATTTGGGTTCGTTGTAATACGTGTACTCAGCGAGTCGATCAGAACCGAAAGAAGATCTCCGTGAAGAGTGTCTCGGCTTAATTTATATCGCGGGCAAGTCCGGGGTCGAACTCAGGGAGGCAAAGGAACAACTTGGGTTTAATTTGAAAACTTAGGTTTTGATTTCAGTGCGGAGATTTTTTATATTTTTTATGCAAATAGAATGCAAATACAAGTGAATTATGACACTTAGAAAACACAAATAAGGCCAAATTAATTTTAATGGAAAAGAAGTCCAATTTAGCCAATTCGTATTTTTCCTAGAATCTTAATCTAGCGATGAATGCAAAACATATTTTTTTAGAATTTTAGGGGTTAAAATGCAACAACTAAAAATGCATACTTTTTATGGGTTTTTCGCAATTTTTCATACAAACATTAAGCAAAAATTATGAAAAATTTACTGGAATGAAAACATGACACAAAAAAACTACAGTAATATTTTTTGTAATTTTTTGACAAATTATGATTTTTTATGGATTTTTTAGTGAAAACAGAGTGACAGTGAGTAAATAATTTCTAATAAATCCATAATGACAAATTAATCAGAGTGCGAATTATCTCAAGTAGGTATTTTCATGTGGCATACAGGAGACTTGAAATTTCATAGAAACGACGTATGTGGATTTAATAAAAAATCAAATACAAAAATCACTCCTCAATTTATTTCAGGTACAAGACAACTCTACTTTAGATGAAATTTGGATAGTAATTTAGAAACATGTCAAGGCATCATTACTGATTTTTGTAGAATGTTTATAGCAACATGAGTTAGATATAAATTTAAGAGTCCAGATTGGGTAAAATAGGCAATATTTTCAGTTAAACAATTTTATTTAATTATCCAAATATCAGAAAAATATAATTAAATATCCACAAGGTAGAGAACTAGTTGCTCCACATCCAACCATTTTTCATTGAATAAAATGATGCAAAAAATGATGTCCAAATCAAAGCATAAACTCAAGGTTGTCTTTGCAAATACAGAAAGCAAAATGAACAAACAACTTTAACAAGGACTTATTTGTGATTACAGAAACTATAAATAAAATATTTACAATTTGGGATATTTACCCAGCAGACCCTGAAATCTTTCGAAATTACCTCTACGACCTTTGAAACATCATAATTCCTCCCACGACCCCGTAATCTTGCTCCGTCTTACCCCACAGACCCTGCCGTCAATTTTAACTTTACTGGAGTTAATTCTTGAGTTAACCTTGAGTTAATATCATCTCCCTCTCTCTCTCCTTCCTTCTCCTCCCCCTGTGGAGGCCATGGAGGCAGGGCGGATGATCAGCGGAAATTCCCTGATAGAATCGGCAATGGTGAAGCATTCGTCGAGGGTGGTGCCGATGCCGGAAGGGGGGGTCTTGAGACCGATGTTGGACATGGCCTGCTTGAAGAGCTCGCGGTCCTCGGCCTTCTGGATGGCGTCGAGCTTGGCGCCGATGAGCTCAACGTTGTAGCGGGCGAGGGCGCCGGAGTGGGAGAGGGCGACGGCGAGGTTGAGGGCGGTCTGGCCGCCCATGGTTGGGAGGAGGGCGTCGGGGCGCTCGCGGGAGAGGATCGGCTCGACGAGGTCGGGGGTCATGGGGGCGACGTAGGTGCGGGAGGCCAAGTCCGGGTCGGTCATGATGGTGGCCGGGTTGGAGTTGAGGAGGACCATCTCGTAGCCCTCGTCGCAGAGGGCCTTGCATGCCTGAGTGCTCGAGTAGTCGAACTCGCACGCCTGCCCGATCACGATGGGCCCCGCCCCCAGTATCAGGATCTTCTTGATATCAGTGCGCTTCCCGGTGGGAGGGGAGGGGGCGGTGATGGTGCTCGAGGAGGAGCATGAGATGGAGCAGACGGAGCATTGGAGGAAGGGGAGGGGAAGGCGGTGGTTGGTGTTGTGGGGGAGGCGCAGGGGTTTGGGGAAGGGGGAGGGCCCTGGGAGGTGGAAGCGAGGGCGGGGAGGGGAGGGCTTGAGGAGGGAGTAGAGGGAATCCATGGAGGAGATAGGCGGACGGATCCCAACGAGTCGACAGCCTCATCTCCGGCAACTCGTGTCTTCCAGGCACCGGCGTGCCCTTCATGGCGGGGCCCTTCAAGGCGAGGTCGAGCGGAGGGGAGGTCGGGCATAGGGAGGTTGGGCGGAGGGAAGGTCGGGCAGAGGGAGGTTGGGTGGAGGGGGTCGTGGAGGAAGCTCGGAAGCGTGAGGGAGAAGGGGCATTTTCTGTAAGGGGGCATTTTCTGTAATTTTGAGAAACAAAATGGGTATTATGAAACTGAAATTCACGGAATCGGGTTACTTTTAACGGGTAAATGAACAGGGGGTTAACCACAGGGTTTGTGGGGTAAGAGTTAGCAAGATTACGGGGTCGTGGGAGGAATTATGATGTTTCAAAGGTCGTAGAGGTAATTTCGAAAGATTTCAGGGTCTGCTGGGTAAATATCCCTTACAATTTTTACAATAAAAAAGTCACCTTCTTCCTCCCTGGGTGCACGATGGAAGTGGAACCCAAATGGGGGGTTGGGGTCAGCGGCGACCCACGGCCGCTAGAGCTGGAGGAGGACGGCGGCCGCGACGGTGGCTGGCGGTGGAGGCGCGGTGGCGGACCTGGAGAAGGGCGGCTGGAAGGAGCGGTCCGCTGAGGGCGGCGGTGCCACGAGGTCGGCCACTGAGGAGGGCGCGCGCTGGAGGCGTGGCGTGTGGCTGAAGGAGTGCGCGACGGAGTCGCGTGGCGGCTACGAGGACGCCGGCCGTGCATGGCTGCAATGGCGATGGAGAAGAGGGGCGGCGGCGGCGGGTGCTCCCACCGCTGCTGCTGCTTCTGTTTTTTTGAATTTTCTTTTACTGCTGTAATAATAAAAAAACTCTTTTTTTGTTTTAATTATATATATATATTTTTGGTTTTGTTAATCAAGGAATGCAAATGGAAATGACAATGAAGGGGGAAAAATGATGTGGTGATAATATGTGGAGTAGAACAAATGGAGGATGGTGGTGATATGATGTGCTAAAAAACTGCAAAAATGACAATATGATAAAATGAGATGAAAAATTACCTACGATGGAGACTGCCTCCTATGGTGTGCTCACAAGAGTACGGTGTTCACTCGAATCGCCGGCGCGTGATGAGCTCGAGCAGCACACGGTTGCGGCTGCGATGTTGGCCGAAAAACCAACGGATCTCACCGGAGAGAGGGCTATCGTCGCTTGACCGCGGTTGCGTCGCTGTCACCGATTCGACTCTGGGAACTAGGCTCTCCTCACATAAAGATGGATCAAAAGCAAAAATGAGGAGAATGAGATGTATATAAAGAGGAAAGAATGAGAAGTTATTAAGGTGGTAGAGTTGAATGGGAGGTTGTATTATTAATGGAGTTGAATGGGAAGTTAGAAAAAATGGTGGAATAATGGAGTTGAATTGGTGGTTATTGTAGAGAATGGAAACTAAATAATAAATAAATAAAGTAGGCTACTTTAAATACAATAAAATAAAAAAGATAAGAGAAATAGTGGAGAATTTACAAAAGAATACATACAACATGTACATTTTTTTGTTTACTTTTCTAATATGTAATTTTTTTGTCTTTTTAATAAGAGATATTTACAACGGAAAAATACAATAAAATTTAAAATACAACACAAGTATGATTTTTTGTATTTTTAGTATTTAAGAAAGATACAATCAAAAATTAAAGAAAGAATGAATATATACATGATATACAATGTACATCTAGGTTCCAAAACCCAACTTTTGCAAACGAGCTCCGATTTTAATGAAACCACTCTCGTTGGATAGATAATTTTCTAACTTGAACTTTAAAAGTGAGTTTGATGAATTTGGAGTTCAGACGGAGAGGGAATTTGGCTTGGAAGGTGGATTTTACATCTTTTTCTCTTTGGGATTTAGGATCATTTATTTGAGTTAAATTTTGTTTTGTATTTTCGTATTTTTATATACATTTTTATCAACAAGATAGAGAAAGAATTAGCCAAAAAGGAGTTGAACTTAAATTATTAAAAATACATGAAGTTTTGGGCTATTACAGGTGAAAAACTCCTTTAATTTGCAGCTTTTTAGTGTTAATTTATTTTATACAATCTAATATACAATAATTAATGTATTTTATTTACAAGAGTCATTTTGTTAATTTATGGATTTTATATACATTTTTTTGGGAATTTACTTGGGGATTTTGCTAATATCAAGATATTGAGATGATGAATCGTGGATTCATCATTGGACGAAAAGATCAAACGGCAACAACTAAGGCGTGACTGGATGGTACAGATCTCTCTAATGAGATTCGATCAAATGGTTAGCGGTGATGAACCCATGATTAATTAACATTTTGTCTGCATTTTGTCTTAAAACCCTTATAAAATACATATAAATTTCCATTAATTTCCACTTTTTAACAAAATCCCATTCATGAATAAAAATGCACTTTTATGCATTAAAATCATGTAAATGAATAAAAGAATAAAAATAAAGAAAAAATAAAGGCAATTGTAGATATGTATATATTTACAATATTACTTGTAAAAATAAATATAGCTGAAAGATTTATTTATAACCTAATCCTCGAGACCAAGTCAGTATGGATTGGTCGACTAATAAATAAGTAGGGGGATTTAAGGAAGAAAACAAATGAAAATAATTAATTTCACATCTCATACACTCTCCATCAATTATCCAATAAATACCAAAAATTCAAAGATTTTATAATTAATTCATATTAACATATTTTCACCAATCTCTTTCCAAATTATTTCTAAAAATATATAGAAAAATAAAAATAAGTTAAAAATATTACCTTGTGTATATCCCAAGAAATCTAACTTGTAAATTGTCAAAATCCCAACTTCCGAACATCATAACTTTCTCATACGAACTCCAATTTCACTTTATTCACCTTTAAATTTCATAAAATAATATTCTCTAATTAATAGAGGCGGTTTCACTAAAATCGTATCCGTTTGCAAAAAGTCGGTTTTGGGACCTAACCACAACTAGATTTTTGGAGTATTTATTTTATCAAGCACATACTATTTATTATTTTAATGATTTCATAATCTGTAATTATTTTCTTGATCTTGTATTTTAACCCTAATTTATTTCATAATTGTTGGAGCTTATTTATTATTTTAAATGAATCAAAATCCCAAATTTATAGGTATAAATGAACTGTGTACCTTATATACCTATTTATTAATATACTTAAATTAATTTATTAAAATCTACAAAAAATCGTATATAATTTAACAACGCATCACAGTTGCCGGACTACCATCTTCAACGATGCATTTGCGTTGCATTATAGCATCCTCGAAGCTAGCCCATTGCAGGCGAGAAGGAGTCTCCCTCATGGCCCTGCAGGAGGCCAAATCGTCCAATCCTTCGTCGGGGATAATTTTAGAGAAGAAGACATTACCACCACCTGTAAAGAAAGAGGGAAGAACACCAAGAACGCTAAAGCGCACAACCTTGCGCCACTTGTCCACATTGGACGACCCATATCACATTCTAGAATCTAATCGCAACCGTCAAAGACGAAGGGGTGGAAATTTTGCTCATAAACCCAGAAGAATTCCAGAACTTCAAACTTGCTCCAAGACTTTCAAGAAAATACATTTAGGTCCCTGTGGAGGGACCTAAATGTAATAATTTTTTTTCTTTGCAAACTAGTCCCTAGCAGGGACTAAAATAGAACAGACTCAAAACCTTTTCTTTCCATTTCTGCCCCTGTGCTGTAGGGGTGTTTTGGACCTTTATCTTGTTGTATTTTTCTTTGATTTTTCGAGAGTAGTTACAAAACTACCCTAGCGACATTTCTTGTATTTTTTCGTTGATTTTCATTTCGTAGTTTTCTCAGACCGATTTTTGTAAGTTCATATTATTTTTGAGTGATTTCTGAAGTTTGTTATAAAATCAAGAAGATAGTGAAATTCTCGAGATTTTCTTTCCTTCATCGAAAACCGCCGTAGGGTTATTTTTCCTCCTCGAGTTCGACCCAGGGGAACTTACTTGGGTAAAAATTAGTTTTAAGCTATTAAAAGAAGAGAGATTATTTTCTTGTTCTCTCTCTCCCTCCAATTTTAATCCTGGATATTGTTTGATCAATGCAATTTGTCTCTTCGGCTTTTCTACATCGACATTTCTCTCAAATAATAATGAGTCAGATTTCGCATTCATCAAAATGGCATCGTTGCTGGGAGGCATTTGCATTACCTCGGTTTTTGACCTAATTTCAAGTTTTTTCGATCTTCCTCATTTTACGATTTTCTGTTTTTCTTTTTATTTTTATCTGCTTTTATTTTACGACTTTTATCGATTTTCTTCAGTTTTTATAACGTTTTAGTTTCTTTGATTTCTTTCGATTTTTGTTCGCTTTTATTACAACTTTCCGTGTTTTTTTCTAACTAATTTTTGCAGGGCTTGCAGGATCAGTCGGCTTCTTCGGAAGTCGAGACAGTTGAAAGTGCAGAGATCGATCCCTTCTCTCACGGGTCGGTTGCAGAGGGTATAATTATTTATGATTTTTTTACTTGTACTATTTTTGTAATAAAAAAATTAAGGGCACTTGCCTGTTTTTCTGTTTTTTTAGAAAGGGCCCCGTAAGGGTATCCCAACTTGTACCTCCCTCCCTATTTCTCGGGGTCCACTTCACGAGTGTCGTGCACTTGGGGGAGCAGGGCACCCACCGCAGTTTTCTCGCATCGTCAGTTTTTCATAGTTTTTTGCGAGGCTAGGTGCTTGTGTAGGAGTTTTTCAATTTTTTTCCTCTCTGCTTGCGCCTTCGTAGTTAGTTCTAGGACTCGCGATCTAGGTGCATGCTTATCTAGGATAAATAAAAAATAAGAAAAAGCCATAGACACGTTTGAAAAAAAATAAAAAAAAAGTGGAAACCAAAAATAAAATCGGGATTACTTAATTACTTGACCTAAAAATAAACGTAAAGATCATTTGATTTGGGAGAGCAACCCCCACACATGGATTACAGGTACACTTCCAGACATTGTGAGTGAGGGACAACACCTAAGGCTAGAACCAAAGTTTGAGTTTCTCTCAGAATACTACTTAGTTCGTACACCTAATCATTGTTCTTCACTGGGTACACTCAGGTAGCCGGTAATGATCCGAGTTTACTTGTTAGAGTGGGAGGTTTAGAGGACACTACGTAAGGCTCGGTCCTCAAGTAACACAGGTAGTCAGAAACGGTATGTACTTTCTCCCATACTAGCTGAGAATAAGTGGTTTTCTGTAAGGACCCGGGACAATGTTTCGGTTAAATCTAGGCACCTATCAGCTCGCGATAATCTGTGATAATATATGCATGCTAACATAGCCCTAAAATCGACAAGATAAAATACCGAACTTTTACGGTCATCGTCGGGTTGTGGTTGTGAATCTAGGGTTGTTTTGTTTTTGCTTGAGAGGCGTGTGTTACCGCATCTTATATGCTTTTACTTCCGATCTCTTGACTTGACATCGTGCTCTCTTGATTATTCTCTTGATATCGAAGATGACGATTCGACGGTTTTTCTGCTCAGACTCTATGAGCTCTCGAGGATCCACCGTCCGTCGTACTTCTTCATATACTCGATACGACCATCTTTCCAAGTCAGTCCCATCTAATCTCGAGGAGAATCAGACCCATATTCCCTCGCCTCCCAGCATGTCTTTTGATGCAGACCCCACCTCAAATCATCGTATCTTTTTCGTGCATAATTTTCACTTTGTTCTTATGAGACTTTTTCCATCCCAGTAGATTCAAAGGATATGGCTCGTAGGAAGGGACCAGTCGAGGAAACATCAGCAGAGGACCGACAGAATGGAGAGAAACACACCGACGGAAGACTAGATCCAGCCACAAACATCACAAACGGGTATCTATACACACTACAACATATGAATCTATAGATCCGAGATCAATTTAGAGTTCAAAATGAGTTGCGAGCTGAGATCGCTGCATTGCGAGCAGGAGCCAGGAATCCACCACCGCCTGTCATGGTTCCCACAACACTCAGAGACGAGTATGACCCTGGAGCCAAGATGCTACATCACTGAATTCTGTTACCACCGAATCAAGGGACATACGAGTGGCGCCCGTCCTTTATTTCATTGCTTCACAAGTTTTACGGGAATTCCATAGAGGATCCATTAACCTTTCTACAAAAGTTCGAGATGATTTATTGTACGAATATCTATCCAAGTGCTACGCAGGAGGCCATTCACCTCAAAGCCTTGCCGTTCGCCTTACCAAATAAGGCGCTTTACTGGCTCAGTCATTTAGGGAGGGAAATCTCCATGTGGGATGACCTGAAGTCCACATTCCTGCGTAAATTCTTTCCTCTGGATGGACAAACATGATAAGGAACCGGATCTCCAACTTCAATCAGATGTTGAACGAGTCATTCCACGAGGCATGGGATCGATTCAAGGATCTTACTGAGAGATGCCCTCATTATGAAATACCATTGAAGGTGCTCGTGCAGAATTACTTTGGAGGACTCCAGCTGGATGACCAAGGCCTTGTGAGCGTTGCATGTGGCGGCAGTTATCTGAATTAGAATGTTGAGGCTGTCTTGTCCATATTTGAGGGGATGACAGAGAACTCGAGAGTCGTCAACTCTACTCGGGTATTTCAGAAGGCCCCGTAGCCACTACACCACTGAGAGGATCATAAGGTAGCGAATATTTCAGATTTTGAATCAAATACCAAATGGGATACATTAGCGAAAAGTTAATGTTGGTAGATGTGATTCAGAAGCAAGTTCAAGACCTGCAGCCGCTGCGAGAGTTGGAGAAACTCTCACTTCCTTAGCAGCTGAGTGATTTGACAAAGAAGGTAACAAACCTACAGCTTCAGTACCAGCAGTCGCACGCTTCTTCGACCTCTCAACCTGCTCGGAGATCTTTACCCGCTCCTCCCACTCGACAGATCCACTTCGTCCAAAGCGAGTCGGGTCAGACTACGAAGTCTCTACAGATTGATTGGCATAAGGACCAATCTAACGCCAATACCATCCAGATCACCGGCCCCTGAGACACTGATGTTGAGCCTCAAGCCACTCTTGATATCAACTGGATATGGTACGCTCCAATTAAGTCACCATCACAGTTTACTCCTTAGAGCATACACCACCAGTAGCAGCCACAACAATACAATCATCCGCACCGCAATTTCAGCATCGACAGCATTACACACACCAACAGTCTCACCAGAATATTTATCAGAGACCACATTCTTTTCACCATCTTGCTTCACACTCACAGTCGAGTCATTACCAGTAGCAGCAGTCCCCATACACGCCATATCGATCTCCCCAGCCATACGCTCCGCAGCAACATACGCCGAGGCAGGAGAGAGTAGAGAGTTAGGGTTACCACGCTGAACCTAAGATATATTCACAAGCCCTAGCATTGAATCAGATCATGGATATACTGAGTACGCTCCAAACTGCACACGAGATTGAGATGGAGCAGGTTAACCATCGTCTGGATGAGTTAACCACACTAAAGACCACTCTTCTAGCCCAGCCTCAGATGAATCCGAATAACAAGAGGAGGCATCCAGATCAGGTAGACAACATGATAGGTACGATCACTTTTCCTGAATTTCTATCTAACTTCATTCATCTCAGGAGTGGTAGATCACCACAAAAACATGATGGGAGGAGGAGATGGCATATGGTGAAGAGCGAGAGCCAGCCCATGATTCACACACTAATGCTGAGGAGGAGGACTGCAAAGACGATACAGATTAACCACTTGACAATCAGGGAGAAGGGAGCGATGCCGAGACAACCGATATGGACTTAGGAGATTCATACGATGATACCACACCAGGCCATGTAGACACACCCGAAGCTGGTGTGTCTTTTCCTATTTTAGAGAGTTTTGTAGATAATTCTGAGGCTCTCGATGTACAAGCTGGTCTTGATTTCAATAAAAAGAATTTTGTTTTTCTTTAATTTGTTCCTTTTCCCGATGCTTTGTATTGAAAAGGAAATAAAAAACACAAAAAGAATACTATCACTCCAGAGACCGACAATTTATTGAAAGATCACATCTTTCCGATGATTCCACTTCATGATGCCTTAGATCATTTTCCTACGGTCAAGAATCAGTTGATGAACATATGCACAACACATAGGAAAAAGAGATCATGAGTTGAGAAACATGTATTGACCAAGGCAACTTCGTGTGATATTCGGAACAATGTACCAAAGAAGAAGAAAGATTCTGGAGCTCACTATGTCACATGTCAGATTGAAGATGCAGCATTCCATCATACTCTCTTAGATAATGGTCCCTCGATCAATTTATTTCCATCCTCTTTGCTTGATAAGCTCAATTTAGGTCCTCTTTACAGATCCCGAGCGATACTTCAGTTTGCAGATCGATCTGTGAAGAGACCTAGAGGCATGTTGAGGAATATTATCATTATCGTTTAGGGATTGCAGTTTCCTATGGACTTTACTATCCTAGATATGGCGCCCTGCGCAGTTACACCTTGCTCCAATCATTCTTGGGAGTCCTTTCTTGCAAACAACGTGAGTACTCTTTGACTATGATGCTTATTGCCAGAACTATTGAGATGGCGAGAGGATGTAGCAGTTCTAGATCAGTTTTATCATTTACTTCAGAGGACACCAGTCTTGCAGATTATTACCAGAACATAGATGAGACACAGTCTCTTGATCTTGAGAGCGTTTATTTCGATACCTACAATACCATACACAAGGATAGGGTAGATGATATGGTATCTAGTTTTGCAGATGATTGTTCATATACAGATAAAGAATCACATCAGATACAAATGAGCAGTTAGTAGCAGTAGACATATCAGTACTGCATATTGAGAGTACACATATTCCAGCATGAGAGCCAGCTGATTATATTTCACAGATCATACAGTCTATTCAACGTAGAGAGTCGGGTGGTGTAACAATTACACATCTAGACACCTTCTGTAGTTCGACTCTAGAGACACATACTTCAGAAAAGAGAGCTATACCACATACATAGTTTACTTATATAGGCAGCTCCACTTGTTCAGCCAATGATCGGTATACACATAAAAAGCAGAAGATTCAGTACGACCAGGTTGAAGTGTTCTACTTTGTACAAAATGCATGACTACTCTTCCACTTCATCCCATCATGTACAGAGACCTGTGAAGCCATTCGGTTTTCTGGAGTAGACACATGTATATCCATCATAGATCACAATTGTCCCCATTTTTTGTTCGTCTTCTATGCTTAGGATACCATATCCTAAGTATAGGGGGATCGATTGCCCGTTGATTCTCATTTTCGATTTTTGATCTTTTTACTTTTCTTTTGTATATCCTTTCTTTTACTCTAACCACTAGTCCCTAATTTTGGCCACACTCTTTTCTATACTTAGGATGCCTTATCCTGAGTAAAGGGGGGATCGAGTGATTTCGATGATTTCATTTTTCTTTCTTCTTTTGCTCCTTCATTTGTATATTCTCTTCCTCAGTCTCCTTATTTTTGTTCCCCTATACTTACGATGACCTGATCTTAAGTATGGGGTGTCGACTGACTTCTATTCTTTTGTTCTTTTTCACCCACTTTTACTTAGCATGAGTTATGTCCTCCTTTTTCTCTTTTGACACTATGAGGACATAGCACAAGATAAGTATAGGAGGGTGCATATATATTGTATATACACTTTTGTCCATAACTCGTACTTTTATGTATTTTTTATATGCATAAAATCCATAAAACTAAGGTGAGGGTAATTTAAAATCCATCAATTTATTTAAATTATTTATAAAATCCATGTAAAAAATTAAAAATATGTTTGAAAATATTTATTTAAATTTCTTAATTTAAAATTCTTAATTTAAAAAGTGCAATCAAAATATATATAACACTTATTTAAAATCCTATATATTAAAATATGCGTAAAATTTATTTAATCCTTGTAAAATCTTTTATATATAAAATTTGTAAAATCCATTTTTCTATTTAATTCAAATAAAATATGGGTAATTTATCTTGTAAAATTCTTGTACATAAACCTGTTTATAAAAATCACAAATTCCATAAAAATGTAAAGTCTAAAATCCATAAAAATTACGGAATCCTTAAAATTCATAAAATGGGTAAAATTCAGAAAATATACTTCACAAAAACATGATTGCATTTGCATTAGCATTTTTCAAAAGGTATTTTTTCCCGGCAGACCCTATAATCTTTTCAAATTACCTTTATGACCTTTGCAATAACTTGATTCCCCTCTCGACCCCGTAAACTTGCTCCGTCTTACCCCACGAACCCTGCCATTAAATGGACACATCTTGGGCTAACTTGCTTAGGCTGAAACCGAGTTAACCAGACCATATGAAATCTAATGGTTGGATTTCTTCCTCTCTCCCTCATTCCTTCTTCTATCCCCTTCTTCATCTTCACCTCATCTCATCTGGCAACTGCATCTCCTCGACGCAGTCCATCTGATCTTTGAAGGTAGGGATACTAATGGTGCTTGAGCCTCGATGCTCAGCTATCAGGTGAAGGATCATATAAGGGTGGAGGAGGAGGTCCTCAGGGAGGAGGAGGGCGAAGGCAGGGGGCAGGGGGAACTGGGGGTGAAGGAGGGTGGAGGGGAGGGCCTCAAGGCGGAGGTGCGAGGGCATGGGGAAAACTGGGGGTGGGTGGGAGGCATGGGGCCAAGGAGGGCGGAGGCACGGGGGCAGGGGGAACTAGGGCAGAGGAGGGTGGAGGGAGAGGGCCTCAAAGCGAAGGAGAGTGGAGGTGCAAGGGCAGGGGGAGATAGAGGTGGGCGGGAGGCACAGGACAAAGAGGGCAGAGGGGGTGGCGCGTGGGGAGGACCTCAGGGAAGAGGAGGGCAGAGGCGTGAGGACAGGGGGAACTGGGGGTGAGCGGGAGCGGGAGGCATGGTTCCAAGGAGGTCAGAGGGGGAGGCGCATGGGGAGGACCTTCGGGGTGACAGCAGAGTAGGACCAAGAACCGCGACCACTACGTGGCAGTGATCGAAATGTCTGAGGTCGAGAGCTATGCTGATGGGGAGGATGTCAAGGTGGGTGCGGTGCTTGAAGTGGTGTCAGAGTCACTGAGGGCACTGGAGAGGGTGAGGGAGGCAGCTGGGGAAGGAGGAGTAAGGTGGCGGAGGAGGAAAGGGAGGTGGATGCGGCTGGGGGTAGAGGAGGAATGGGAGGAATAGGAGGAGGTGGAGGGGATAAAGGAGGAGGATGGCATCTCTTTGTAAATTTATTACACAACGAGGGCAATATGCACATCACTTTAACAAAATCCGGTTAGGTTTAACGGGTAAATGGATGGGGGTTAACCATAAGGTATGTAGAACAAGGGTTAGCAAGTTTACGAGATCGAGGGGGCAATTAGGTTGTTTCAAAGGTCGTGGAGGTAATTTGAAAAGATTATAGGGTATACTGGGTAAAAATCCCTTTTCAGAATAATTTTGATTTCTAGAACTAAAGACTGGGAAAAGTCTAAAGGATGAAGTTTGATTACAACCTTTAACTTTCATTGTAAGGATCCTAGTTAGGAACTTGAATTTTGACTCTTCGTGTCTTTGACTTAAAACTTTGGATTCCATGAGTCCATGTTTAGGAAGTCAACTCGAAAGTGTCTAAGTAGAACACTTGGTGTCATCCGTTTTACTCTTCATCAGTGAGCCAATTTTGGACACACACACTTTGCACTTAGGTCGACTTGCATGGGGCTGCGAAGGGCAATCCATCTTGGTAGTGCGTTTCTATCCTTGTCTGGCGGCATTGATGTCTAAAGACGAGAGAGATTGGGGTTGCAATAATTGCTTCAGATGAGGGAAGGATCTGCTAGCACAATTTTTCCAAGACCTCAAAAAGACCGAATGAAAAGATTCTATATCCGTCGAGGCACAAAAAGATGAATGCAGTGTAAGAACCATTACAAAGCCAAATCAAAGAAGAAGCCACCAAATACAAATATGACCACAATGGTACGAGCTTCCACCAAAAAGCCTGCACATCTAGTGGAGACTTAGCTACACCAGTTGGGCTTCACAAGGAGATGCGCCTACACTAGTCGCACTCTAGTTCTTTTCTAATTCTTCTACTTTCTCTCTATATTCAATTGTGGACACAACACGAACTGACCTTAGAATGGGAATGTATAGCTGGGATGGGCGGTTTCTTCGCTTCTTTCAAAGAGAGAAGAGCAAAAACAATTCACACACTGTACAGATTGATTTCAAGGTTGATAGACTTTGCGATATGAATGAGTGGACCTGAACTGGCTGTTGGGGTGCTGAGTTATATCCATTCCCCTTATAACTAGAACTGACTAATCCTAAAGCAAAGGGTTGAGAAACTCAAATCCACTATTCTTGTCCTGAACAACTTGGAGCTGGGCCTTCTTTTCGTACTATTTATTATAGATAATAAAATAATGGAAAAAATGGGATTCAATTGTCAACTGCTCCCATTGAAAATAGGATTGAATACAGATTCGAGCCATAGGATTTATGGAACTTGAGGACTGTTGAGGCTAAAATCCTAATCCTAGTTAAGGCTTTTATAAAATGCTAGTTTTAGGCCCGATCAAGCTCCATCCTTTGTCTGTTCTCATGAATTGGTTTAGGATAACAAATTCATTCTAACTTTCTTTCTTATTCCCTTATTTTTTAAATAAGTGTTTGATTAGGGACTAGCGAAGTTTAAGTATAGGGGGTTCATGAATCCATGATTCATTGACATTTTGTCTGCATTTTGTCTTAAAACCCTTAACAAATACATGTAAATATCCATCAATTTCCACTGTTTAACAAAATCCCGTTCACGAATAAAATGCACTTTTATGCATTAAAATCATGTAAATAAATAAATAATAAAAATAAAGAAAATAAAATTAAAGGCAAATTGTAGATACATATATATGTACAATATGACTTGTAAAAATAAATAGAGCTGAAAGATATATTTATAACCTAATCGTTGAGCATGGATTGGTTGACAAATAAATAAGTAGGGGGAGATAAGGAAGAAAACAAGTAAAAATAAATATTTTTACATATTATACAATCTCCATCAATTATCTAATAAATACCAAAAATTCAAAGATTTTTAACTAATTCATGTTAACATATTTTTCACCAAACTCATCTCCAAATTATTTCTAAAAATATATAGAAAAATATAGAAAATAGTTAAAAATATTATTTTTTATATATACCAAGAAATCCTACTGGTAAATATCAAAATCCAAAATTCCGAACATCATAACTTTCTCATACGAACTCCAATTTTAACTCTACACACCTTTAAAGTTCGTAAAATATTATTCTATAATTAATAGATGCAGTTTCACTAAAATCAGAGTCCTTTTGCAAAAAAGTCGGTTTTGGGACCTAACGACAAATGGGTTTCTGGGGTATTTATTTTATCTAGCACACACTATTTATTAGTTTAATGATTTCATAATTTCTAATTAGTTTTTTGATCTTGTATTTTAACCCTAATTTAATTCATAATTTTCGGTGCTTATTTATTATTTTAAATAAATAAAAACCCTAATTTATATGTATAAATGAATTGTATATCTTATATACCTATTTATTAATACACTTAAATTAATTTAAAAAAAATTAAAAAAAATTGTATATCATTTATTCACTAACCCAATCATCAATAAAATATAAAAATATTGTACTATTTATTAATTTATTAAATTAAAAGTCCAAAGTCTATTTATTAAGTTATAATTATACTCACTTATTTACATAATATTTATATTTCGTAAAATAATTATTATCTATGAAAACTAATTATACCATAATTAGATAACTTCATTATTTATAATCTTATTTAAAATACCCTTATTTACTATTTAATATTTAATTATTAAGATTTTCTCAAACTGGCCAACGAGGTGTTGCCACGTGTCAACACCTAGTACCTTCTTCTTCTTCAAGAAGGCCGACCGGTGAGTTTGTTCTAATGATCCGATTTAGCCTTTTTCTACCCTCCATCTTCTTCATCCTTAGCTCGATCCAAACCCTCTATTTTCACCTCCCAACAACCTAGATACACACCAGCCCTTGATTCTCAACTAGCCCCCTTCGATCTCCCTATAAAACCACCTCCATATATCCATCTCCAACTCATTGCTCTTAACTACCCAGTTCCAGAAACCCACTGGCCATCACCCCACCTTCACCGCCGTGCCCAGCCTTGCTCCAGAGGTGACAACTCCCCTTGAGGTGCCTGCGTGGAAGAGGGAAGATCGGAGGAGAGTTCCAACTTGAAGCTCCACCTCGCACCACCGCAACCGCGACATCTAGCTCCGAGAAGGTTGCCTTGTCGAGCAACAAATAGAGGGTCATACACCCTATTAGCCTAAGTCATTCATCCATCTCTCATGATTTTCTTCCTCATTTTTCATACCTTTATTAGGTTACCTAATCATGTAATTAAAGACTTTAATCATCTCTATTAGACGCACACCACTCATACCCCTTCAAATCTGCTTTGAATCAACTCAAAATCGCCTTCCATTTATATCTCATTTTCACTGAGTAATTTCTGGAAACAAATTATTTGATTTGCATATTTTCAACCCATGGACCGATTCTTGCACGAATCGAGCAAGCAAACTTTTATTTGCAGGTCCTTATTATAGATGGATCAAAGAACTTAACAATTGGAGCGATTTTCATCCAAAAATAAGCAATTCAGACCTCCTCCAACACCTGACAACCATTCTCGGACTACCATCTTCAACGACGCATCACCGTTGCATTTTAGCATCCTCGAAGCAAGCCCATTGCAGGTGAGCTCGGAGGGAGAAGGAGTCTCCATAATGGCCCTGCATGAGGCCAAAGCGTCCAGTCGTTCGTTGGGGATAATTCAGAGAAGAAGACGTTGCCACCACCTGTGAAGAAAGAGGGAAGAACACCAAGAATGCCAGAGCACACAGCCTTGCGCCACTTGTCTGCATTAGACGACCCATATCACATTCCATATTCAAATCACAACTGTCAAAGACGAAGGGGTGAAAAATTGTGTTATAAATCCAGAAGAATTCCAGAACTTCAAACCCACTTCAAGACTTTCCAGAAATTGCATTTAGGTCTCTGTGTAGGGACCTAAATATAGTAAATTTCATTTTCCTTGCAAACTAGTCCCTGCCAGAGACCAAAATGTAACAGACTCAAAACCTTTTCGTTGCGTTTCTGCCCCTGTGCTGTAGGGGTGTTTTAGACCTTTATCTTGTTGTATTTTCATCGATTTTTCTAGGGTATTTACACAACTACCGTAGCGACATTTCTTATATTTTTCGTTGATTTTCATCACATAGTTTTCTCAAATCGATTTTTGTAAGTTTGTATTATTTTTGAGTGATTTCTGAAGTTTGTTGTAAAATCAAGAAGATAGTGAAATTCTCGAGATTTCTTTACTTTATCGAAAACTGCCGTACAGTTATTCTGCCTCCTCGAGTTCAACCTAGGGGAACTTACCTGGATAAAAATTAGTTTTAAGGGATTAAAATAGGAGATATTCTTATCTTGTTCTCTCTCTCTCTCTCTCCTATTTTAATCGTAGATTTCGTTTGATCAATGCAATCTGTCTCCGAGGTTGTTCTACATTGACATTTCTCTCAAATAATCGTGAGTCAGATTTTTCGTTCATCAAGCGGGTGGTGAGCCAAGGCTTGGCCACATGGGCGGCCTAGACGGCACTACGTGGCCCAATCAGAATTAAGAGATTTAAGAAAGACACTGTAAAATAAAAAATAAATAGTTAGAGTTCAAATAAAAAATGGTGAACATGAAAGTGTATATCTTGATGAGATCCACAGTTTTCATGCAGAAGTCAAAAATAAATAATGTCACCTATACATAGATAATAATTTACAAGTAATTAGAATAAATAAAAACATCTTCTTTTGTTTTCTTTTCTTAGTTTTTTTGAATTTGTATTTTATATTTTATGTTATATTAATCATGTACAATATTATTCTAATTTATAAGATTTTTAATATTAAAGAAATACATAAAATAATAACACAACAATAGTTTATTTAATATAGTATATTTAGGTTTTTTTACAACACATCAATTAATAAATAAAGTTAATTGTCAATGAATCTTATTGATTTTATAAGCTGGAGAGTTAATAATAGTAAATAATGTAGATAAATATGGGATTTATCAATAACACTACCTAAAATATGTAGGCTATTGTGGATATGGCTCATATGAGTAGGCAAGCTGCATCAGCTGCTGGTATCCCTGTCTCCA
Source organism: Ottelia alismoides (assembly GCA_037367405.1). NCBI lineage: Eukaryota > Viridiplantae > Streptophyta > Magnoliopsida > Alismatales > Hydrocharitaceae > Ottelia > Ottelia alismoides. Next base: position 323,339 of record JAZKJV010005017.1, read on the forward strand.
AGTCTTAAGGTGTGGCGGAGACAGATACTAGTGAGACTGTGAAGGATGGTGCTGGAGTAGTGGTCTCCCTCCCTTAAAGTGGTGGGCTGGTATCTGACTTGGCTGTGAAGTAGACTGATCCTGCCCAGATGGACAGGGTTGACTACGATCAATGTCAAACCAAATACCATTTACCTTCGGGATGTGAGGTGGAGGTGGAGAGAACTGTTCATGAATATATTGGTGCTCGGGGTAGTACGACACAATACAAGTCTGAGAAGGCTATTGTTGGACATGATCTGGTGTCTGCACGTAGTACACATGCTAAACAATAGAAGAAGAACTTATGGTTTTTTGCTGTACTGAAGTAGAAGAAGAACTAGGCTGCTCCACTGCAGGAGTATCAATTACGATACTTTGTCTCTGACACAAGCTAATGGTACTAACAAGAAGCTCTAGATAGCGTGTTATATCATCAAGCTTGTCTAGCTGCTTCATCCTCTATTCGATCACTTGTAATTTATCAAGCTCTTGTGATCGTTGTTCGATAATATCGACTTTGGATAGGTGATTCCAATAATGGTTGATCGACATTGTCCACCCTATCTACATCAAGAGATGTCATCATGTTGATGGACTTGTAGGGTACTGCTGAAGTAGAAGAAGGAAGAGTTGCTTCTGGAAAGCACGTGAAGAAGAAAGAGCTGTGAAACTCTCTGCCATCTCCTCAAAATTTTGATATAACATGTTGATGACTCTCCATTTCATCACCTTTATTCTATTATTTTGGCCTTAAAAACCCTAGCTAATGCATGTAAATAGCATTAATTTGTACAAAATAACATTCATTATTTATTGCATTTATTGCGTAAATAATACTACTTTTAAGATAAAAAAATATAAAATAAATAAAATAAAAGAACATTAATAAAATACCAAAGGTATTTTATGAACCTATCGAGACAAAGTCAAGAATTGAATTGGTCGATAAGGAATAAAGTAGGGGGAGATAAAGGCCAAGAATACAAAAAATCCCATTTATTTACTCATTATTTATTTATTTATTTTTGGGACCCATTTTATTTTCCATTATTTATACGTCAAATAAGTAAACCTTAAACAAAAAAGTTATAGATAATGATATACAGAAAAATACAAAATTAAGTTCGTACAAAAATAATACACAGTGTACTTTTCATACTCTAAATAAAAAGCCTAAACACAAAATTCCCAGACCCATATCTCTCAAATAAAAATTCAAAATCTATCAAAATCACCTTTAATTGTATATAACTTTAATAAGATATTTAATGGAGATGGTTTCATATTTTTTGGAGTTAACGTGTGAAAGCTAGGTTTTGGACTACTATTGTATAGTATACCGGAATAAAATATTCATTTTATTCATTCTTTATTATTTTTACAATTTTATATTTTTATAATATTGTAAATATTATTTATAATACATGTACTTATTAAAACCAAAATAAAAGCACCAATAAAACACAAAATAAAAAAAGTCCACATAAATATATAGGTAAAATACCTATGCTAATACTTGTAAATAAATAAAACTAAAATTCATTTTTTCAATATTTATTCCTTTATACTATTGTAAATATAATTTATACTCTATTAAAAATATAAAGATAAAATAAAACGAAATTACATTAAAATAAAATAGTGAACAAAATACATAGATGAATATGCACTAACTATACCTATATAATTTATACCCCTATTTATTTAAGTATAAAATAACATCATAAAATACCACCACCACAACAACAACAAAGCCTTTTCCCATAATTAAGTAGGGTCGGCTACATGGATTCTTCGCCTCCATTCAGATCTATCTTGGGTCAATCTCGGACTTATATCCAAAAAACTAAGATCCGTTCGTATAGTCTCTTTCCAACACTTCTTGGGCCATCCTCACCCTCTCTTAGCCGGCTCAACATCCCAACACTCGCATCTCCTAACTGGTGCATCAGTTGACCTTCCTTGCAAATGACCAAACCATCTTAAGTGGTTTTCTCGCATTTTATCCTCGATCGGAGCTACACCAACTTTCTTTCTGATTGCATCATTCCGAATTCGATCTTTACGTATATGTCCACACATCCATCTTAGCATTTTCATTTCTGCTACAGCCATTCTCTGCACATGTCTATGGTTCACAGGCCAACATTCAGAACCATAAAGCATAGCAGGTCTCACGGCTGCTTTGTAAAACTTTCCTTTAAATTTTAAAGGAATTTTCTTATCACAGAGAACAACAGAGGCTCCTCTCCACTTAAAGGAATTTTTAAAGGAATTTTTAAAGGAATTTTCTTATCACATGAATTTTTAAAGGAATTTTCGATAAAATAACATCATAAAAATATAATAAAAATATATGTATACACCTATTTTTTTTAAAATATATATAATAAGAGAAAAAAATAATAAAATAAAATATAAAAAATAAAAATAAAATAGCCAAAACATAGACGAATGACCTATAAATATTCCCCTAAAAATTAACTGATAATAAATAACATTAAAAAATAAATAAAAAACATAATAAAATACTACATAAAATAATAAACATTTTTTATTTTAGAATAAAATTTAATAAAAACATTTACTATTTCTAATTAATTAATTTCGAATAAAATGACCTATTTTGTCCTGTAGTGGTCTGTGTGGATTCCAGGGATCGTTGACCCCCGATCAACTACCCATCTTTTTTCTGACTTCTTTCAGAAGTCTCGAGCAACCTGCCTTCTCTGAATATTCCCAACTACCCTATTGCTCCATTGCCCTCGAGCTCGTTACAAGATCTGCTCCTATATACTCCATATTTCACATCGTAGCTACAGATCTCCTGTACAGATTTTGTATCATCACCGATACATCCGTCAATATGGGTGCCCACCATGTCTATAAATAATGCCTCCTTCCTTATTCTTCAAATTTGGTCACTGATCCAACTCCTAAAACCCCTAAACCTTGGCCAAGTGAGTATCCTCGTGACAGAGGGAGATCCCTTGAGGTCTGGAGCGACTCGTAGAGGAGGTGGTGCACCCACGGTGGTCGTCGCCGGCCACCCTGCACCCTGCCTTCGCCGACATTTATAAGAGTTGTCTTTCTTACTTTTTAGATAGGACTTAACCTCTGCTTTTTAATTATGCAATTAGTGCAGTGTTTAGTTCATAGTTTTAGTATAAAACTGCTCAGAATGTAGTTTGCTGGAGCTGAGCTCCAGCGAACCCCATTTACCGTGATTTGCCATGCCCCGACCATCCACGACCACCTCCCTACTTTCCCCATTGCATGCTCCACGTTTTCCCCCACTTAGATCAACTTGCTTCTCACCCAAGCAACGATCGAGGTTTGCTTCCACCGCCTCATCAGAGTACTCGCCGCCATCTTCAGCCACCCGTCGATTCCATCCAATAAACACCTGGATCCCTTCGCCTTCGTACAGTTGTGCTTTCTATCATCTTTGTAGGACCAGAAGGGGTAATCTGAGCCCCAGTCAAAGCTTGAGGACACGCTTCAGGTACCCTAGAGCTCTAGGCCTCCATCGATGAGGCCTGAATGCCATCGAGCCTGCCAGCATCTACGGATTGATTCCAGGATTGTCACGTGCCCTTCAGCAGCAAGATTGGAGGGTGGAGGACTGAGATTTGACTGATTGAAGTTCATATAGCTCCTATTCTTCCCATGTTCTTCCACCAAGTCCCAGAGCCGTCCGATCGAGCCCAAGCATCAGGTGGAGCAGGCACCGTTGGATGAGCCCTGTAGTCAGCCGTCAGATCTCATCTGAGATCTAATCTCAGCCATTTAGAGTGATGCGTCATCGGATAATGAGAGTTGTCCACATGGATACGTGAGGATCATTGTGCCATCCAATCACATGCAAGTAGGGGTAATTTACACATCTCGCCCCATTCTTTTTGTATTTATTGATTAGTCTTGTAAATAAAATAGGTATTATAAATAAAATAGTGAAATTACATTCAAACCCATGTATTTGTTTCATATTACACTTAAGTCCGTGCTAGGTCACCTCATGTGTCGTCCCACGTGAGGTGCCCATTTTGCAAGGGTTCCCTAGAGCCTTTTTATATTTAGTTTTAGTCTAATAAAATATAATATAAGTTGTATATTTTTTTGAAAAATTGCCCAGAGGCCCCTCGCACTTTATTTCATTTACGTGCATGCCCCTTCTAGTTTAGCAATTTTTATGCATTGTCTCTAATTATTAAATATAGCTATTGTGCTCTAAAAATCATAAAAAAGATATGTAGGCTCTTGATTGCTTGTAGTTTCATGCTTATTTTTATTTTGCAATTTTGGACCTTTTTATTATTTATTAAATATCTACAATATAAAATACCAAAGAATATAAAGACATTATGAAAAATTCATAATAAATATATTTTGTTTATATAAGTGTTTTTAGCATTCAGATAAAAGATCATTAAAAACAGAAAAAGAAAGCTCTTAAAAATTGAAAAACCCCAAAAACATTTAGAAAAACCAAAAAAATTCTCAAAAACCCCAAAATAGTTTTTTTGTTTTATAATTTTCTCTATATTATTATTTATATATTAAAATTAAGTTGGAAAATTTTGGACTTAATTTTCTATTTTTATTTCCATTTCAATTTCAGCATATTATTTTATCCCTTTTAAGCTATTTTTTATTTTAAAAATCCATAAAAATTAGTAAAAATGCAAGAAAAATCACAAAAACACTAAAAGATTATTTAAAACATAAAAATATTGAATTATATAATTTTAGTTATTTTTAGTTATATTTATATCTATATTATCTAGTATGGCATAGATCATCTTATACATTTTATTATTTATATAAAAAGGAAAAGGAAATGTAAAAAATAAAAAATGTAAAATGAAAATACAAAACTATAAAACAAAAAACAAACATATATATATATATATATATATATAAATTAAAAAACCCACAAAAATACATAATATATTACATGATTGTACATAATACTCTTTGATTAAAAATAACTATAGGCTACCGGTTTTGCTCTCTGTGGTTTGACCTCTACATGCTTGCTTGCTATACCTTGTTTTTGTAGAGAATAATAAATTTTGACTCAAATTTTGTGCTATTAATTGCTTGATTTATTCGTGGGTTGATTGTTGATCTATTAAGGTTTATTGAGTGCTCAAGACACCGACTACGGTTTCACCTTGTGAAACTATACGACCCTTAATAAATCTCTATCATCAAATGGAACCGTTGTCAAGGAGCAACGTGCGTAGCGTATTTTGTCATTTATTTGGTACAATCATTTTTCTTATTCATTGATTAATTGATGTGATTAATGCTTTATTTTGCTTACACATATTCATTAAATTATTCTTTGTATATATCTCCTTTTAATTACATTATTTGATTATTTATGTTAATATATAGCTTTTTTGTGACTTTGTTGCACGTGCCCGCTATGTGAGGACGGTTTCTTAGGAGGTCGATGCAGCCGAGCTTGGAGGAGACTGGTGTTCACCGTCTAACCAGTTGGAGAGGCGATAAAGAAAGCAAAGAAAAACTATTTAGCATAGAAATTCATTTAGATTTATTTATTTAGTGGTGAGAGAGGGACACTTATTAAATTGTAATAATTAAGACTTGGACATTATTCTTCACAATGAGGTCCAGTGTCTGGGTGTCTGTTCACCTTGGGGTCTCATCATTGTTTTCCGTGCTTTTCCGCCTTCTTTTATTTTAATTCCCATTGTTTTGAGTTTTCCACCTTTCTTTTTATTTGTTTTGTGTGCATGAAGCCCCTAGACTTAGGCTGATTGCCTCAAACATAATAAGAATGCATGTACCTATCGTCTCTCACGTTTGGATCTAGTCAAATAAATAATGTTATTTATTTGGACTTGAGACCACGTGCCGAGAGAGATCGTATACAATGCTTGCAGGACCCTTGTGGCGGGCACCGATCGACATCCAAGACCGGACCTTGATCTCATTTCTGAATAATTAACAAATGGTTCTTCATGATTAATAGTAGCTACTGTTTAGGGAAATTTTGTCGATTGCACACTGCCATGTAGATAAGTTTAAGAATTCTTTTTTGCATACCACATGGACAGATCTAGGAAGCACTGTAAGTCCTCTAACTCAGCATGCGTCATTAGTTTCAATGGTGAGATTTTCCTTCATCGAATCGACCTTCACATCTTTTTCGCTACCTCCCTATGATTTTGAGCATCTAGGATTTAAATGAAATTCTAAAAAAATGTTAGGCTCTTGTACGTAAAAAGATCCCAAAAAGTGAAATCCCAAAAAATTAGAACAATGGGGTTGCTAAATAATCTTTGACCTTAATTAAAATTAGTAATGGATTTTCATTGTCTCGGGTTCATAAAGACCTCATTGTTTTTAAGTACCTTAGGAGAAGACCAAAAACCCTCCCATGAGCGAGGCACGACCCGTCAAGGATTAGAGCGAAAAACCTAGTCTGTAACTGCCTTGTGTATCGCTTGGATTTTCGAAGTAATGGCACTTCTATCGTACCTGACCAAGTAGGGTCATGTCAGCGATGGTGTTCCCGCTTTGTGTGGAACATCGACATGGTTTGAAGTACTAAAATTAGGGCATGCCCTCATTGGTGTGTCTGCCTCATTGATTTACGTCCGAATAGGTCCTTGCACGCTCACGGGTGATTCTATTGCGAGCGAGGACCGAAGTAGTGGTTTCGTCTATCAACTTCTTCTCTCTATTTCTTTGGTTGAGTAGGGATCCAGGAAGGATTACAAGGACCTCAAAATATGCAAACTATAAGTTACAAAGGTGGAGGACAAGTACGGGAAAATTTCTAGCAGTACTCTCTCTCCTACAGGGTTAGCATGCTAAGGACTTGTTAAAAGATATGCCTGAAATAACAACTCTAAAACAGAAAAAATAATAAATAGACAATCCTTTACAGCTTCACATGGTGTAGTTCGTAAACCCAATTTTGTATTATGTTTACATGGATCTAGATTAAGGTTCAAAGATTAAGTCTCGTGAACTTGCACCAATTTTGTCAAATGTGTCTTCCTTATGACCCCCGCTCATTTCAAGCACTTCTATCATTTTCCACTCCATTTAATTCCTCATTAACCCCCGTATCTTTCATCCTGCATCGATCTCTCTTTAGTCCACGATGGCGATCTATGGATGGCTTATTCTGGACACTACCGCCACCCACATCGATTCCATAAACTCGATATCATCAATAATTTGAGGCAAATCCTGAGAACCCGGTCCAGATCTTTTGGACCGATCTCCAGAATCCTCATCTTCTTCCCATCTCCTTGATCCCCCAATAAACCAGGACCACCTTTGTCCCGTAATCGTCGTTGCAAATGGAAGTCAATTTCAGTCTACATATTTTTCAACAAAGTGGGATTAAAATTCAAGTGGTTTGATTGGGATCCTTTCATATTTGCGATAGAAGCCAAACCCAATACTGGATCCCAACACCGAGTTCATTTCTTTAGATTCAAACCCATAGATGGAACCTCATGCAAAGGGCAAGGGACAACCGCCTCCCCAACTTGAGTAGGGTCAAATGTCAGATCAGATTCATGTGAATGCTTAGTTGATGGCTTCCATCAAAGCCATACAACAACAAATGACTGAGCATGCCCCGAAACAAACTTCATTTTAGGATATGTTGAACGGTCTACGGAATAGACCAACGGGAGGAGGAGACAAACCCTGTGATGACCCGGACATAGAAGAACTGGAACCAAAAAGGCAGAAACCGACGCTGAAAGTGACATACAATCCTGGTGACAGCCAGATGATCGAGTGGATCCTCATTCCACCGGTACATGCTCACTCTGAGCTCAAGCCTCAGTTCCTTGCTATTCTACCATCATTCCACGGGAACACCAGTGAGGAGCCATACATTCACCTGCAGCAGTTCTCGTGCATCTACCGAACTACCGACTACCCCAATATTCCCCTGGACATAGTGAAGATGATGGGATTCCCCTTCAGTTTGGAAGATAAGGTCCTATTCTGGATCAATCATTTGGGAAAGGTTGTGACAACTTGGGAGGAATTGAAATTTGTTTTCCTTCACAAATTCTATCCTCTTTGTCAGCTCAATAATATGCGAGCCATGATTAGAAACTTCTCCCAGACTGCCCACAAAGCCATCCATAAACCCTAGAAGCGATTCACAGACCAGCAGGAAAATGCCCTCATCATGAGATACCAAGGACCAGATTGGTCCAAGACTTTTTTTGGGGACCTGAATGTAGAGAGCCAAAGGCTCGTCAACGCATCCAATGTGGGATCTCATTTTAACAAGGATGAAGATGTGGTCTGGAAGATCTTTAAAAAAATGGTCGAAGGAGAGGTCACCCTCTCTTCATCCCACACATATCAGAGGCAACCACAGGTCCTCCAGAAGCAAGTACATATGGAAATGTCTCGTGAGATAGAGAGAGATAAGAGCTCCATCCTTAGTATCATCAGGGGCCATCTCTCAAAGGTTAACATTATTGAGAAACGGTCTTAAGATCTCAAGAAGCTCGCTATGATCGAATAGAGGACACAACTTTTAGATAAGCTGGATCAAACCAAGAAGCAGTTGGAGCTGTTGGTAAACACCATCAGTTTTGTTTAGTCGGTAACACCATCTATAGAGACTCATGCTGAGCGGAAGGATGAGTCATCGTCGCAATAATAGCCTCAACCAAGTCAGCAGCCACCGGTAGTCCATCATGTGTACTACGTGCAGGCATCTGAATAGGGCCCGCCACAGCAGCAGATGGTGGTTTACTAACCAGACTTCCTTCCCCCTTCAGATCCAGTATTCCCACAACCACCATTGATTCAGGAAGTCAACGGTGTATGGAATAACAATGCACATCTAGCCCATCCTACAAGACACTCACGGGGCCAGCCACCAGCCAACATGTTCCTTTCAACCTCAACCTCAGTATCACCAGCCTCCACAGTACTAACATCAATGAAGACATAATCAACAGTACTCATTGCCACAGTATCGCCAACCACAGCCATACTACCAGTTCGTGGCTGCATCACCTCAACGGTATCCTCCTCCCCATATCAACAATATCAGCATCTCCACCTCCTCAGCACCATCAATAGTCTCAACCTCAACACACAAACAATCAGCAACAACGTGGTCTGCACGTTGAAATTTCTGAGGCGATTCTAGTGAACCTAGCCTGGATTTCTCGGCCCAACTAGTGAAAGGCCTAACGGATATGATAAAGAAGCTAGACGACCTGACGACCACTAAAACTCCTATCCTGGCTCAGGTTGAAGTGAATCCCAATAATTTTAAGCATAAAGTGTAGGTAGAATGTGATGTCCAGTCTGTGCCTGTAGAGTCAGATGATTGTAATATTGTTTTATCTAATGTTTTTACTCTCAAGGGCGGTAGGACTTTACCTCCATCTGCCGCAAGCCATGGGGAGAATAAATCCTTGACATGTGAATCATCACCTTCTACGTAAGCCGTTCTGGTTACAGGATCGAGTGAGGAAGAAGAAGGAGGAGGAGCCATGCCAGCTGCCATCCATCTCCAACAACACCAACAAAAAGCAACAAAAAAATCAGAAAAATTCAAAAAGACCAACAAGATGTTCTCAGTCAACGTGAAGCCATGCTAGCCATAGAGGAGTCACCAGTAGTAGCTGATCCTACGCTAGCCGACGGAGCAAAGGCTGCGCTTTTTGCTTGTCCACCATCAACAACATCTTTGTCTCTAACTTGTACTCATTTTTGTGATCTTGATGTACAGAATATTGTGGACATGGATTTTATTGTAAATAGGAACACTGATTTTGATTTCAATAATATGAATATTCTTTTTCTTGGTGTAATCAAAAAATAAAAAAAAATGCAAAAAGAAAAAGTGCATTATCTGATCCCAGTGTTGTGGATATTATTCATAATCTCTCTGTTGAGATTCCTTTGATAAAGGCCATGGAGTACATGCCCACTGTAAAGAAAGGTTTGAAGGAGGTATGTACAAACAAGCATCGGTCACCACATAACAACAGACGATGACAGGTAGAGAAGCATGCTCTTACTATGGCCACAGTCACAGCCATCAACAATCTCCTGCAAAAGAAGCAAGACAAAGGAGCCCATTTGATCAGTTGCAAAATTTTTGATCAAGTTTTTGAGTGAACCTTGCTTGACAACAGTTCTTCCATCAACCTCCTGCCCTCTTCATTATTGCATGAGCTCGAGCTAGATCCTCTCAAGCAGATACGAATGATCCTTTAGTTTGAGATCGATTCATTAAGCGACCTCGAGGTATTTTGGAAGATGTTGCGGTAAAGGTGCGGGACATGCAATTTCTAGTTAATTTGTAGTCCTTGATAAGGACTCCCCCACACCCTTACTCTAGACTCATATTCTTCTAGGCTAGCCATTCCTGTGCACTACAGAGGTTGTGGTTGATTATGGGTCTGGAAAGATCACTTTCAGCCCGAGCAACAACAGAGTTACAATAGACATTATAAGCGAGCCTAAAGTCGTAACTGATGAAAGTCATGTAGCACCGCCTATAGCAGATTATGACTTCATTGTAGAGATAAGAGGCACATCACTCTCTTTGAATGACCCATGGATGCATGAAATCCTTTCTCTTGAAGAGAATCTGGAAAGCACAGTCGATGCTAGCTCCGACGACACTTGGGAGACAGAATCCAATTTATTGATGTATCTCTTTGATTCCAATGATTCAATCCATCCCGAACACGATGAGTGCATTACATATCTATTCCGACACATTGTCAGAATACCAACATGACACAGAGGTCAGCACTACATCCAAAGTTCAGTCAGATCATCCTCCAACCAGCATAGTTTCCGAAGTAATCGAGAAGCCAACCAGATTAGAACACGAATTAAAGCCACTTCCGATAGGCCTTAAGTACGCTTTCCTTGGGGGTGCAGAAAACATGTATCCGGTTATCATCAGCAACAGGCTGACCCCGGAGCAAGAATCTCAACTCTTCTAGATTCTAGAGAAAAAGTGCAAGGAATATGGTTGGCACGTTTCAAACCTCGTGGGATAAGTACCGCTCTGTGCTCACACCATATCTATTGGAAGAAGATGCCAAGCTGTCTCGAGAATTTCATAAAAGATTGCACCCAAATCTGAGGGATGTCGTTACGAAAGAAATCACGAAATGGTGTGATGCATGCTTCATTTTTCCCATCTCCGACTCCAAATGGGTGAGCACACTGCACGTAGTTCTAAAGAAATTAGAACTCACTGTGGTTACAAATGACATAGGAGAGGAGATATATACTCGGGTACTGACATCCTGGTGTGTATGTATTGACTACTGCTACTTGAATGCAGCAACCAAGAAGGACCACTTCCCCTTGCCATTCATTGATCAAGTATTGGAAAGACTGGCTGGTAAGGAGTTCTTTTGCTTTCTAGATGGGTACTCCGGGTTCAACCAAGTATCAATCATCCCTAAAGATGAAGAGAAAAAAACCTTCACTTGCCCGTTCGGCACCTATGCTTTTAGGAGAATGCCTTTTCGACTGTGCAACTCACCCACGACATTCCGGAGATGCATGCTTGCAATTTTTGCCAAGATGGTAGGCAATTTCTCGAGGCGATTATGAATAATTTCTCCGTCTATGGTGACAACTTTGATTCTTGTCTTGACTAACTAGACAAGGTACTTCAAAAATACCATTAAGTCAATCTAGTATTATCTTGAGTTACGTCGTTTCCAAACGTGGCATGGAAGTCGATCCGCAAAGGCAAATGTGATTGCCAATCTAGAGCCACCTCATACAGTCAAGCATGTGCGGTCATTCCTGGGGTATGTGTGATTTTATAGAAGACTCATCCGTGACTTCAGTTACATCGCCCGACCTCTTACAGAATTTTTCTAAGCAGACTACATTCAATGTTGATTAGAAAGTTCTCCTTCCATTTAATCAGCTGAAGGAGCTGATCACTCAAGCTCTGGTCCTATAGCCTCTAGATTAGTCTTTTCATTTTAATATCATGAAGGATGCATCAGATTTTGCAGTTGGGGTTGTTCTAGGATAAAGGATAGATAAGGCGTCCTACGCCATTCACTATGCCAACAAAACATTAGATGAATATCAAAGAAATCACACTGTCACAGAGAAAGAATTACTGGTTGTGGTATTCACCCTTGAGAAGTTCAGAGTCTATCTGCTTGGATCAAAAATCACTGTCTACACTAACCACTCTCCTATCCAATACATAGAGCAGAAGAAGGATGCCAAGCCTAGATTGATTATATGGATCCTTCTCCTCCAGGAGTTCGATTTAGAAATCAAAGACAAGCCTGGAGTTCAGAATGTGGTAGCAGATCACCTCTCTAGAATTGAGCAGCAAGAGCCTCCACTGAGCAGTGCACCTATTAAAGACACCTTTACTGATGAGTCGATTCTGGCCATGGATGCACTCCCTTGGTATGCCGATATTGTGAACTACCTCGTTTCTGGTGTAGTCCCACAAGATTGGACGAAGATTCAGAAGGATAAGTTCTTGTCAACTATCCATTTCTACCATTGGGAAGATCCTCTCTTATTCAGGGAAGGGGCAGATTGTATTTATCGCAAGTGCATTCCTCAAGAGGAGCATCATAGTGTCCTCGAGCATTGTGACTTTCTTGAATATGGAAAACACCATTCTAGAGATAGAATGACAACGAAAGTATTGTAGTATGGCCTATGGTGGCCCACACAATTTAAAGATGTCGCAACATTCCTCAAATATTGCATTGACTGTCAGCGGTTAAAAGGTACCCTTACAACAAAGTATTCCATGCCCCTTAAGAGCATTAGGATTGCAGATGTATTCGATGCTTGGGGTATGGATTTCATGGGACCCTTCCCGAACAGTCAGGGATACGACCACATCCTTCTTGTTGTTGATTATATGTATCGTTGGGTTGAAGTTATCCCTACTCGAGCCACATAAAACCATACAGTGTATTGCTTTCTTAAAAAGAATATCATCGCGTAGTTCGAGAATTGAAGATACTGATATCAGACGGGGTTAGTCACTTCATTAACAGAGAGGTCAAGAAATTAACGAAGGAGTATGACATCGAGCACAGAGTCACATCTCCTTACCATCCTCAGACCAACGATATGGCAGAACTATCCATTAGGGAAATCAATACGATATTCCAGAAGCTTTTCAATCCGGACAGGAAAAATTGGTCCCAACTTCTGGACGCAGTCCTTTGGGTGTACAGAACCGCTTACAAGTCCCCATTGGGCATGTCGCCTTATCATCTTGTATCTGGGAAGCCATGCCATATGCCAGTAGAGTTGATTCATTAATCATTGTAGGCATTTAGCATTTACAATTTGGACTCACGATAAGGTGGTCAGAAAAGGAAAGAGGATCTGAACAGGCTCCTGGAATTTAAAGACTATGCATATGATAACAAATTGATGTACAAGGATAAGGTCAAATGTTGGCATGACCGGCACATCTGACGAAAGACCTTTGAGACTGGGGAGAAAGTGTGGTTATTTGATGCAAAGTTGAAGATATTCCCATGCAAATTAATAAGCAAATGGATAGGGGCATTCAGAGTTCAAGAAGTGAGTGACAATAGAAGTATTGTGATATCAGAATTGTCTCCTAATGCACAACCATTTGTCATCAATGGTTAGCTACTGAATCCCTACCTCGAGCATGACACTTTCTTGGCATTTGTTGACTCCATCCAAGTACTATGCACTAAACTAACATCCACAACAGTAGCCCCATCTCAAGATTCAGATAATGCCACACAAAAGCTCTTCCTTTAATCTTTCATATTTTCTTCTTTTCTTTTTTCGTTTCCAATTTTGGTTATAAAAAAGTCTGTTTATCACCCTTTTTTATTAGAATTCTATACTTAGGATGTACTTTGTCCTTATTTTAGGGGGGTGTGCACCACGAGTTCTTTCATTCTTTGATCCTCTCCCCTGTCTCCTCTTCTTGTCCATACATAGGGATATCTTACCCTAAGTATAGGGGGAGATAGTCTGAGTACAATATGTTCATTCCCACCCTTGACCCTCCCTACCTTGAGTACAGTCTGCTATACTTAGGATTATTTGATCCTATGTATAGGGGGGACAACCGACTTTTCATTCATTTCTTATTCGTTCTTCTTTAGACTTTTCTATAATCACTACGAGTAATGTCTTCTCTTTTTCTCTCCGATCTATGAGGACATAGCTCAATTTAAGTATTGACAGGTCGTATATACTGCTTATATACTTTAGCCATAATACGTACTTTCCTATTTTCAATAACTATGGCTAAAATAATGTATAATTCATCAAAAGATGCATATTATTCCTTAATTTTTTATGTATATACTTTTTAAAAAATAATGTAAAAAGATTTTTGCAAAATGTTTGAAAAATAGTTTGGAAATATTTTTGAAAATTCTATTGAAAAATATTTGTAAAATATTTTGTTAAATATTTTCAACCTTTGTAAAAATATTTTGTTTGTAGAAAATTTCTTTTCTTTGTGTGAATTAAAAATGTTTGAAAATTGATTTGCTAATGGTTTGAAAAATGGTTGCAAAAATATTTTTAAAAAACTATATATACTTTTTGAAAAACCTTTGCAAAATGACTTTCAAATATGTGTACATGTTGTAAAAATTACTTGTAAAAACTATTTTTGACTATAGTTTTCAAAATTGTTTGAAAACAGTTTTTCAAATAAGTTTGAGGGATATGTACATCTCACCAAACTTCTTTACCAACTATATAATCATAACTATAAAAATAATCACACTTCCCTGATAAATTTAAAAACCATAACTCTTGTAAATATAAGATGCATCCTCATTTAAATATTTATACCTATTTTTATCCAAAATCTTTTGTTTTGAAAAATGCCAAAAACATTTGCAAAACCAAATATCAAAAAAGATTTGCAAAATCTTTTTTAAAAATTGCATAACAAATAGAAAACTTTGAAAATTGCATAACAAAATATTTTTCTGCACTGTGCATAACATTCGCATTTTTCGGATTGAGATTGATAATTGAACAAGTCTAAGTAAAATCTGAATATTGGAGCTTGGTTGAACCTTAAATCTACCTAATCACAGGAACCTTATAGGAACTGGAATTGAGGTACTTCAAGTCTAGTTGACTTTACTACTTGAGAATCATGAGACTTGGTGCAATAGATTCTTGACTGCCTAAGTAGAGTATTTATGAGCATATGCAAGGCTCTTATTGATAATGATCCAACTTGGACACCTGCACCTTTCACTTATCTCAACTCGGTTGGAGTGGTGAGTGGATTGGATTTGCCGGTATGAAACGCATACACGCGGAAACATTTGACCTCATCTAGGGAGGGAAGTGCACCACAACCCATCCAATAGCAGAGACATGTAAAGATAGGAGAGTCTGGGTTGCGATAATGCTTCAAAAGAGGGATAGTCTACTTGCTCAACATGAAAAACTCCTTATGTATGTGCTGTTGTATAGAGTATTTCAAAAAAATGCAAAAACTCCAAAAAAATAGGCAGACATGATTGAAAACAAAATGCTTACCAGAGTGTACATATTTATATAGTTACTAAAGCAAGCTTGTGTTTTAAAGTCATATCAAATAAGCCTGCAGGTAGATGACTTGACTAGACTGGTCATGCATCCTAGGATAGGTAGCTATACTGGCTATCGTCCATTCTTCTCTTCACCCCTCATCTTAAGTTGGTTGCCACTTGAACATAGAAAGGAATACCCTGCCCCTCAAGGAAAGAGTTGTTGGATTGGGGAATCATTGGGTTGTCATGCTGGAGAAGTCAATCTCTTTATCATTTCATTTGGGAAGAGCCACTGTCACATACACTATACAAGCAAGGCTCATAGTCGTAAGGGTTTGTGTATGAGTTGAGGTATTCTGATCTAGCTATTAAGGAGACTTTAGCAGAGTTTTCGGATTCTTGAAGGTTGTTGTGTTTCAAATTTGATTCCCGACAAGGTTTCGACTGCACTAAAATTCCAAAAGTCTGACTTAAGCTCCAAACTTTGATTTTGTGAAGACAAGCTTGAGAATTAAACTTAATCCACTTTCTTTCCATTTCTTTTCTTTGTTTTTATTTTTCTACACTTATTGTATAAGTGTTAGCTAGGGACTAGCAAAGACAAGTATAGGGGGGTGATGAATCTCCATTTCATTACCTTTATTCTATCATTTTGGCCTTAAAAACCATAGCTAATGCATGTAAATAACATTAATTTGTGCAAAATAACATTCATTATTTATTGCATGTATTGTGTAAATAATACTGCTTTTAAGATAAAAATTATAAAATAAAGAAAATATAAGAAAAATAATAAAATACCAAAGGTATTTTATGACCCTAAACCCCAAGACCAAGTCAAGAATAGAATTAATCGACAAGGAATAAAGTAGGGGGAGATAAGGTCCAAGAATACAATAAAAATCCCATTTATTTATTCATTATTTATTCATTTTTAGGACCCATTTTATTTTCCTTTATTTATACCCCAAATAAAGAAACCTTGACCATGAAAGTTGTAGATAATGATATATAAGAAAATACAAAATTAAGTTCGTACAAGAATGATATACAATGTACTTTTCATACTCTGAATAAAAAGCCAAAACTAAAACTTCTCAAACCATATATCCCAAATAAAAAGTCAAAATGTATCGAAATCTCCTTTAATTGTATATAAATTTTAATAAGTTAATTAATGGAGGTTGTTTCATATTTTTTGGAGTTAGGGTGTGAAAGTTAGGTTTTGGACCCCTTTTGTATAGTATACCCGAATAAAATATTCATTTTATTAATTCTTTATTATTTTTCAATTTTAAATTTTTATATTGTTGTAAATATTATTCATAATACATGTACATATTAAAACCAAAATAAAACCACCAATAAAATAGAAAATAAAATATGTCCACATAAATATATAGGTAAAATACCTATGCTAATACTTGTAAATAACTAAAAGTGAAATTCATTCTTTCATTATTTATTCTTCTATACAATTGTAAATATTATTTATACTCTAATAAAAATATAAATATAAAATAAATCCAAAGAAATTACATCTAATAAAATTGTGTACAAAATACATAGATGAATATACACTAACTATACCAATATCATTTATATCCCTATTTACTTAGGTATACAAATACCATCATAAAATTAAAATAAAAATATACTTATACACCTAGAACTATGTTATAAAAATATATAATAATAGAATAAAACAATAACATACAAAATACAAAAAAATAAAATAGCAAAACATAGATGAATATACGTATAAATATACTCCTAAAAATTAACTATTAGTAAATAACATCAAAAAATAAATAAAAATCATAATAAAATACTAAATAAAATAATAACATTTTTTATTTTATAATCAAAAGATAATAAAATTGTTTACTATTTTTAATTGATTTATTTCGAAAAAAGGACCTATTTTGTCCTGTAGTGGTTTGCGTGGACCAATAGGATTCCAGGGATCGTTGACCCCAAGTTAACTCCCCGTCTTTCTTCTGACTTCTACTAGCAGTCTTGAGCGGCCCACCTTCTCCGAATATTCCCAACCGCCTATTGCTCCATTGCCCTCGAGCCCATCACAAGATCTGCTCCCAGATACTCCATGATTCACGTCGTAGCTACAGATCTCATGTACATAACTTGTATCATCACCGATACATCCATCAATAACGGTGTCCACCATGTCTCTACATAATACCTCCTTCCATCTTCTTCAAATTTGGTCATTGTTCCAACTCCTGCACCCCTAAACCTCGACCAAGTGAGTATCCTCGTGATAGGGGGATCCTCTGAGGTCTGGAGCAGCTCGCGGAGGAGGAGGTGCGCCCAAAGTGGTCATTGCCGGTCGCCTTTCACCCTTCCTTCGTCGATAGGTATAAGAGCTGTCTTTTTTACTTTTTAGATCAGACTTAAACTCTGCTTTTAATTACGCAATTAGTGTAGTATTTAATTCATAGTTTTAGTATAAAATCACTCGGAATGTAGTTCGCCGCAGCTAAACTCCGACGGACCCCATTTGTCGTGATTCGTCGTGTTTTGACCATCCACGACTACCTCCGTACTTTCTGCATTTCCTGCTCCGTGTTTCCCCCCACTTTACCTACTTGCTCCTCACTTGAGCAGCGAATCAAGTTTTCCTTCTACTGCCTCGTCGGAGACCTCTCTATCATCTTCATCCACCCAACGATTCCATCCAATAAACACTCGGATCCCTTCGCCTTCATACAGCCATGCTTTCTAGCATCTTTGCAGGATCGTAAGGAGGCATCTGAGCCCCAGTCGAAGCTTGAGGACACACTCAAGGTACCCTAAAGCTCTAGGACACCATCGATGAGGACAGGATGCCATCGAGCTTTCTAGCATCTACGGATCGATTCCAGGATTGTCACGAGCCCTTCAACAGTAACATTGGAGGCCGAAGGAGCGAGATTTGGCCATCAAAGTTCATCCAACTCATGTTCTTCCCACGTTCTTCCAACATGTCCCGGAGCCGTCCCATCGAGCCCAAGAATCTCGTGGAGCAGGCACCATTGGATGAGCCATGTAGTTAGCCATCAGATCTCATCCAAGATCTAATCTCAACCATTCTGTGTGAAGCGTCATCGGATAATCAGAGCCACCCACATGGATAAGTGAGGATTATCGCGCCATCCGATCGCACGCAAGTAGGGGTAATTTACACATCTCACCACATTCTTTTTGTATTTATTAATTATTCTTGTACTCAAAATAGATAGTGTAAATAAAATAGTGAAATTGCATGTAGACTCTTATATTTATTTCATATTGCACCTAGGTCCATGCCAGGTCACCTCACCTATCGTCCCACGTGAGGTGTCCATTTTGCAAGGGTGCCCTTGTGCCTTTTTGTATTTACTTTCAGTCTAGTAAAATATAATATATATTTTAAATTTTTGGAAAATTATTTCATTTACATATATTCACATGCCAGTTTAGTAATCTTTATGCATTTTCTTTATTTATTAAATATAGCTATTATGCTCCAAAAATCACAAAAAAGAGATGTAGGCACTTGATTGCTTGTAGTTTCACGTTCAATTTTTATTTGCAATTTTGGAATCTTTTTACTATTTATTGAAAATCATTTAAAGTACAAAAAGTACCCGTCTACAATATAAAATACCAAAAAAAAGACATTATGGAAAATCCCAAAAAATGTATTTTGTAAGTGTTTTTAGCCTTCAGACCAAAGATCATTAAAAGTAGAAAAAGAAAAACTCTTAAAAATTGAAAAACCCTAAAAATATTTTTAAAAATCTAAAAAAATCTCAAAACCCCTAAAAATAGTTTGTTTTATTTTATAGTTTTCTTTGTATTATTATCTATATATTAAAATTAATTTGGAAAATTTTTGACTTAATTTTCTATTTTTAATTTCCATTTCAATTTTCACCTATTATTTTATCCCATTTTTAAAGCTATTTTTGACTTTAAAAATCCCTAAAAATTAGAAAAAATGCCAGAAAAAATCACAAAAACATAAAAAATATTTAAAACATAAAAAACTTTAATTCTATAATTTTTGTTATTTATAATTATATATATATATCCATATTATCTATTATGGCATACATAGCCTTATATATTTTATTATATATTAAATAGAAAATATAAAAATATAAAATGTAAAAAGGAAGATACAAAATTATAAAACCAAAAACAACAAAAGTATAGAAAAAATATATATAAATTTTAAAACCCACAAAAACACATAATGAATGATATGATTGTACATAATACTCTTTGATTAAAAATAACCATAGGATATCGGTTTTGCTCTCTGTGGTTCAACCTCTACATGCTTCCTTGCTATACCTTGTGCTTTGTATAGAATAATAAATTTTAACTCACATTTTGTGATATTCATTGCTTGATTTATTTGTGGGTTGATTGTTGATTGATTGAGGTTTAGTGAGTGGTCAAGACACCGATTACGATTTCATATTGTGAAACCTTACGACCCTTGATAAATATCTATCATCAAATGGCGTCGTTGTCGGAGAGCAGCGTGCGTAGCCAATTTTGTCATTTATTTGGTACAATCAATTAGCTTATTCATTAATTAATTGATGTGATTAATGCTTTATTTTTCTTACACATATTCATTCAACTATTCTTTGTAAATATATCCTTTTTAATTACATTACTTGATTATCTGTGCTAATATGTATCTTTTTGTGACTTTGTTGCAAGGGCCCGCTATGTGAGAATGCTTTCCTAGGAGGCTAGTGCAGCCGAGCTTGGTGGAGATTGGTGTTCACCGTCTGACCAGTTGGAGAGGTGATAAAGAAAGCAAAGAGAAGCCATTTAGCATAGAAATTCATTTAGATTTATTTATTTAATGGTGAGAGAGAGACACTTATTAAATTGTAATAATTAAGACTTGGATACTATTCTTCATAGCGAGGTCCAATGCCCGGGTGTATGTTCACATGGGGACCTCATCGTTGTTTTCTGTGCTTTCCCGCCTTCTTTTATTTTTTTCTATTTGTTTTGAGTTTTCTGCCTTTCTTTTTATTTGTTTTATGTGCATGGAGCCCTAGACTTAGGTTGCTTGCCTCGGTAATTAGGTCCAAAACCTAATAAGAATGCATGTACCTATAATCTCTCACATTTGGATCTGGTCAAATTAATAATGTTAGTTATTTGGACTTGACATCGTGCCAAGAGAGGTCGTATACACTGCTTGCAGGACTCGTTGTGGCAAGCACCGATCGACATCGAAGATCGGACCTTGGTCTCATTTCTGAATAATTAACAAATGATTTTCCATGATTTATAACAACTACTGTTTAGGGTGTTTTTGTCGATTGCACACTGCCATGTAGACAGGTTTAAGAATTATGTTTTTCATAATGCATGGAGAGAGTTGGGAAGCATTGTATGTCCTCTAACTCAGCACGCATCATTAGATCGAATCGACTTGCATGACTTTTTCGCTATCTCCCTCTAATTTCGAACACCTAGGACTTATATGAAAATCTATAAAAAAGTTAGGTGTTTGTATGCAAAAAGATCCAAACAAGTGAAAACCCAAAAAAATTAAAACAAAGGGACGACTAAATAAACTTTGACCTTAATTAAAATCCGCAATGGACTTTCATTGCCTTGGGTTCATAAAGACCTCATTGTTTTCACGTACTTTTGGAGGGGACCAAAACCCCTCCAATGAGAGAGGCATGACCCGCTAAGGATTAGAGCCAAAAACACAGTCTGTAACTGCCATGTGTATCGCCTCGATTTCTGAAGTAATGGCGCTTCTATCGTACATGACCGAGTAGGGCCGTGTCAGCAATGGTGTTCCCTCCTTGTGTGGAACATCGACATGGTATGAAGAACTGAGCTTAGGCCATGCCCTCACAGGTGTGTCTGTCTCATCGGTTTGCTTTCAAGTAGGTCCTTGCACGCTCACGGGTGATTCCATTGCGAGCGAGGACCAAAGTATTGGTTTCACCTATCGACTTCCTCTCTCTATTTATTTGGATGACTAAGGATTGATGAAGGGTTACACGGACCTCAAAAAGTGAGACTACATGTTACAAAGGAGGAGGACAAGTACGAGATACTTTTCTGGCAGTACTCTCTCTCCTATAGGGTTAGCGTGCTAAGGACTTGTTAAAAGATATGCTTGAAATAACAACTCTAAAATTGAAAAGATAATAAATAGATGATCCTTCATGGCTTCACATGCTGTGAGTTGGTGAACTCAATTTTGTATTGTGTTTGTATAGATCATGATTAAGGTTCAAAGATCAAGTCCCGTGTACTTACGCTAATTATGTCATCTGTGTCTTTCTTTTGACCCTTGCTCAGTTCGAGCACTTCTACTATTTTCCACTCCATTTTATTCCTCATGACCCCCGTATCTTTCATCTGGCATCGATCTCTCTTTGCTCCATGATGGCGATCTATGGATGGCTTAGTCAGGAAACTACCGACACCCACATCGATTCCATAGACTCGCTATCATCAATAATTTGAGGCGATTCTCGAGAACATGGTCCGAATCTTGCAGACCGATTTCCATACTCCTCGTCTTCTTCCCATCTCCTTGATCATCCAATAAATAGGGACCACCTTTGTCCCACAACAGACGTTGCAAATCGAAGTCAATTTCAGTTTACATATTTTTCAACTAGGTGGAGTTAGAATTGAAGTGGTATGATTAGGATTCTTTCACATTTCAGATAGAAGCCAAACCTAGTCCTAGATCCCAACATTGAGTTCATTTCTTCAGACTCATACCCAGAGATGGCACCTCAAGGAAAGGGCAAGGGACAACCGCCTCCCCAACTTGAGCAGGGACAGAGGTCAAATCAGATTCAGGCGAATGCTCAGTTGTTGGATTCCATCTATGCCATACAACAACAACTGTCCGAGCAATCCTAGCATTGACTGCATTTTAAGATATATTGAATGATCTACGGAATAGACCTGTGGGAGGAGGAGAAAGACCCTGTGATGGCCCGGACGAAGAAGAATCAGAACCAGAAAGGAATAAACCAATGTTGAAAGAGACATATATCCTGGAGATAGCCAGATGACTGAGTGGATCCTCATTCCACCGGTACTTGCTCACTTTGAGCTCAAGCCTTAGTTCCTTGCTCTTCTACCATCATTCCATGGGAACACCAGCGAGGAGCCATACATTCACCTACATTAGTTTTGTCCCATCTGCCGAACTACCCACTAAACCAATGTTCCCTTGGACGTAGTGAAGATGATGACATTCCCCTTCAGTTTGCAAGACAAGGCCATATACTAGGTCAATCATTTGGGAAAGGTTGTGATGACTTGGGAGTAACTGAAATCCGCCTTCCTTTACAAATTTTATCCTCTAGGTCGACTCAACTAGATGCGAGCCAGGATTATCAATTTCTCCCAGGCTGCCCACGGAACCATCCATGAAGCCTTGGAGCCATTCACAAACCTGCAAGAAAAATTCCCCCATCATGAGATACCAAGGACGATTTTGGTCCGACACTTTTCCTGAGGCTTGAATGTAGAGAGCTAAAGGCTCATCGACGCATCCTATGGGAGATCACATTTTAACAAGGATGAAGATGTGGTCTAGCAGATCTTTGAAGAAATGGCCAAAGGGGAGGTCACCCTTTTTTCATTCCACACATATCAGAGGCAACCATAGGTCCTCTAGAAGCAAGTACATATGGCAGCGTCTCATGAGGCAAATAGAGATGAGAGCCCCAACCTCAGCATCATCGGAGACCATCTCTCGAAAGATGACATTATTGAGAAATGCTCACATTATCTCGAGAAGCTTGCTGTGATCGAACAGAGGACACGATATTAATTAATTGGTGAAATTTTGCTATATTTTGCTCATTTATGCCCTTTAATTTGTAGTAAATTCTCTATTGCTCCAAAAATCCCCATAAATTCACATTAGACTTAGGATAATTAGTTTAGATTATGCCAAAAAATCTTTGCATTTGCACGCATCCCGAAGCCTGAATAAATCATTTTGTGATTTCCTTAATTAATTTTTAATAGGTCCATTTCACATAGAAATTTAGGTTTATTAATTTTCCTGGATTCTTCACACTTATATCTAACTAGGATAATTTTCATATCTAAAAATATTGTGATTTGATATTTATTAAAATTAATTTAGTTAAAATCACCTTGCATTTATTTTTTTAATTCACAGTAAATTCATTTAGTGTCAGAAAAATCCAAAAGAAAATTAGTGTAGCTTACTTTCATTGCATTTCATCATATGGCCAAGTTTCATAATTTTTGGAATTAATTTGAATGCTTTTCCGATTTAACTTGTAAACTGGCCTGATTTTGCATGTGTCTTTTATTAATTGTATAAAAATTGTTGAAAAACCAAAAAATGTACCTCCTGAAAATTCGACTTCTTAAATTCACTTAAAATCTACCTAAGGAGACAACTGCCTCCCTGAGTTCGACCTTGGGCTTGCCTAAGTAAAAAAATAAATTGCTGCTCGTAATTAACTCGGCCTTAATTAAAAGTGGGTTTTTATTAGTCTGTATTACCTGGCTACAACGAACAAAACTACGTTAATTTAACCGTTAATTTGATTTAATTAACAAGGGTAGTACGCCTCCGATCAATACCCCCCATATCCGACTTTTCATTTTGATCGCTCTTATCCGCGCTTAACCTGTCATATTATGCCTTGAAGCTCTGTGCTAGTGACATGAGCGTGGAGCTTCTAATCTGCAGTAAGGAGGAGTCGCGACAGAGTTGATCGAGCCATTTTCGGCCAAGTTCACCGGAGGTTCTGCCTCTCTAGTTTTTGGATTAGATCGAGGCCAGCTACTTACATCATTAGGTTAGCTTAATTAGCAGGTTTCACTTTTGCACTTCTATTTTAGTTTCTAGCAGCAGATTTAGCAAAAATATTTAAAATCTTCGTGGACTTGGAGCTTGAGATCCCGGTCGATTTCATCATAAAACATCCATAGTTTTGACCTGCTTCCATGACCATTTCGTATCTCGTCACGTTCTCCATCTGATCCACCCATTTCCCCCTTCAATTTGGCTAGAATCGAAAGACATTGAGATCCTTCACTCACCACATCACAAGAGCTCTCCTCCTTGTCCATTCTCCCACTCTTTTGATCAACTCCCAGGTCGAGGATCATCGCCTTGGGCCCATAAGGTTTTAGGTGTAGGTTCTTGTCCCTAAGAACTCATCTAGGAGCATGAATCAGTCCTAGTATACCTCCAGGTAAGACGGAGAAAGAAGGTCCTTCAAATTAGTCCTCAAGCTATATTAAGACCATTGGAATGGACCTCTGCACGTAGAGGAGTGCCAGGAGGGTGCTGCCCCCATCGACGAGGTGAATTATGGCTGGAGCAAGTAGGAATCAATGTTGATGCTTAGCCAGTGTGAAATTCATCTGTGTTCATACAACCAACCTCCCAACCATCAGATCAAGAAGGTTGGCCCAGATCTAATCCGGGCTGTTGAATTAGATTGAAGTGTTACGAGAAGCCTGATGTTTGATTATCCACGTGATGACGTCAGAATGATCCGATCAGGGGCCTCTTAAGAGGTCAATTTTAACCAACCCCTCCGTCTTTTTGTTATTTGAAATAAGTCTTGTGCTTATTTTATTACATTTAAAGTTTATTAACAAATTGCATATTTACCCTCGTACCGTTTTAATATTGCAGTTTAGTCCCCCACCACATCACCTCACGTGGCGGCCCACGTGCATGGGCATTTTATATGTGAACCATTGTAGGTTTTGTATTTATTATCTAGTCTACTAAAATCAAGTTTCAGTTATAAACTTTTGTTATTTTTGCAAAGAACCCCTCGCATTTATTTTTCATTACAAAAATATCCCTACCAGCTTAAGCA
The DNA here is from genome assembly GCA_037367405.1 of Ottelia alismoides. NCBI lineage: Eukaryota > Viridiplantae > Streptophyta > Magnoliopsida > Alismatales > Hydrocharitaceae > Ottelia > Ottelia alismoides. The sequence continues at coordinate 348,801 of JAZKJV010005017.1, forward strand.
TATTTTTGTATGTTTATCTAATTTTTATGAATAGCACCTGTCTCGAAAAATCACAAAAAATAGGATAATGTGTTCGATAATATGCTCTTTCACACCCTATAATTCAATTTCATTTCATGCATATTTCTTATTTATAAAAATTAAAACTAGCATGTTATTCCTTGTTTGACTTAGAAAATACAAAAAATTATAAAATCAAATTAAAAATTCCCAAAATATTACCTATTATCTATTATTTATATTGAACCTTCAGACCAAATATCCTTAATTAGATAAAGAAAATCACTAAAAATTAAAAAGCTCCATAATCCTTATAAAAATAAATAAAAATCCACAAAAACTCCAAAAATATTAGTTTTTGTTATATATTATCTATATACTTATTATTATATTTTAAAATTAGTTTTTACAAATTTTGATTTTATTTAGTATTGTAAATATAAAAACAATTTGACCCATTTAACATGTCCCTGATTTTGTATATTTTAGACTTTAGAAATCATTAAAAAATTAAAAATTTTAAAACATAAATTATTTTATTTTGTAAATTTGGAATATTTTTAACTATATTTATAATTATAATACCACATATTGTATAATATACCTATATATAGATATATATTATAAATATTACTATTAATTATTAGAAATACATTGTAAATAGTTTAAATCCTAAATAAAAGGATTATTCTTTAGGTATTTTTATGATTTTTGTATATCTATTATATATCCTATATTATAAGTAGATTATATTATACATATTACATTACATATATATATATATATATATATATTGATATATACACACACTATATTATAAATTGAAAAGTAGAAAGAAATTAAAAATCGTAAAATTATAAAAAGAAAATAAAAATTATAAAATTATGACTTTAAAAAATATATAAATATTAAAACAAAAACCCACAAAAACATTGATTTTTTAAATAAGTAGATATTGTAAAAATTGATGACTAGGGTTTTTCATGCAGGTCTAAAATGTACCCTCACGGAGTGCGAGGATAAGTTGTTTCTGAGACAACCCACAAGAAATACCCTTGTTCAATCAATTAGAATTCACAATATAATACTAAGAAATTAATAGAAAAATGTAAGGCATAATTTATTATACTCTACAAACAAATTTGTATAACAAGCGTATAGAGGTCGAACCACAGAGAGAAAACTAGGAAGCCTATAATTATTGCTACAATGTGTAATATGTACATAATTGTCTTAAGGTTTTCTTATGTGGTTTTTTTATTATTTCTTTATTTATATATTCCTTTTTTTTAAATTACTTAAATTAAGAATAAATGTATGTATAATGGTAGTTTAATAATAATAAGACAGACTATATATATTGTATATATATATGTATAAGTAGATATTTACACATAAGGTATAAATGTATGTATATAAATAATAATTTCTTTTTTTAGGTTTCTAATTTTGCTAATTTTTTATTTTTTTAAAATAAAAAATATTGATATAAACTATATTAGTACATAATATAAGTATATAGATAACATATGTATATATATGTAGACATAGAGATGGTATAATATATGTATATATATATAAGTAGTCTAAAAATACCACAAAAATATTTTTTTTAGTTTTTTTATATTTCTCTCATGTTTTATGATTTTTTTTGAATTTTTGCTAATTTATGGGTTTTAAAATCCAAAACGTCCCAAAACAAGAATTAAATAAAGAGGTCGAATTAGTATGAAGAATAAAAATGGCAAAAAGTGTCAAAAAATCTTCAAACTAATTTTAATATATAAATAATAATATAGAGAAAATTTGGGGACAAAAATAAATATTTTTGGAATTTTTATGAGATTTTCTCTATGCTTGTCTAGATTTTGGAGATTTAATTTTTTTATCATTTTCTTTTTCTATTTTTAGGAATTTTTGGTCTGGAGTTAGTGTAGGTCATAATAAACCACATATCATGTTTTTGTAATTATTTAAGCCATTTTAATATTTCTTGACATTTTTAAAGCTAAATAGGTAATTAATTCTCATTGTTTAAATTTTAATAAATAGATAAATTTGTAAAAGTGCAAATTTAAAATCAAGTCATGAAAGTTCACCATGCTAGGAATTTACATGTACTTTTCCAAAGTTTAATACAAATAAGAGCTATTTTTAACGAAAATAACAAATAAAAAGAATTTCATATGCTGGCGGGGGCATATTTGCAATTAAGACAATATTCAGCCTTTCTGAACCATTTTACAAAACCCAGGGGTGTACATGCAATTTTTTACAAGTTTCTTAAATTAAAAATGCCCTAGAAGGGCCTTTATGAAAATGTACAAAAGTTTGAGGTCCTCTATGCAATTTTTCAACAAAAATATACGTTGAACATTCAATTTCATGTATTAAAAATAAATATACAATATCGGGGCATTATGATTGTAAAATACCCTACTCACTTGGCAAGCCACGTGAGCTGAGCTAAAGTGGACATATGGGTAAATACATGGAAGCATGAGGGGTTGTATGTCATTTTTACATATTTATTTACACTCCAGAAAAAGTTTAAAATAATAAAATGAAATAAGAAAAAGAGGAGGGCGCTTAGTGCAAATTACCCCTATTTGCACTCACACCGACGGCTTAGATCTCTTCACTTGGACACGTGGTTGCTCCATGGCGTGCGATAACATTTAGACAATGATGGTCGAGATTAGATCTCGGGCAGAGATCGGATGGTGGAGGCTCGCATGATCGGACACCATCTGTTGTATCTGGAGCGGGTCTCTTGACCGGATGGTCCTGGAGTGTCTTGGAAGAAAACTACAAGAACAAGGCTTTGTGTTAAATGGATCTATTTCTTCTCTCTGCTCTGAGCTCCTCTTGAGCTGCTAGGATGCCCTACGGATTCGCCTTGATATTCCGCAACTGAAGGTTGTCTAAAAAGAGTCCGGGCCCCATCGAAGGGGGGCTAGAGCATCACGCACCTGAAGCTCAGTTGTCAACTTCAAAGACCCCCTCCTGTGGGGTCCTCCATATCTATAAAGATGATGGGATGTTATGTGACATGGAGGTGATCAGATCTGGATCGTTATTGGTGAGATTCACATCAATTTGAGGGGGGGGGGATGAAGGTGCTCCGACGTGCGGCGGAGGAAGAAGCATGAAGGGATTGATCTACTTCAGAAATGGATCGGCTTGATGGATAAATGGAAAAGGTGGAAATGGGATGAATGGAGGTTGTCGGAGACTAGAGTGTGATGGTAAACATGGTGGTTGGAGCTCTAGAGCTCCAAAGATCTAACTAATCTAATCTACCTTAATGCAGTCATTAAAATACGAAATAAATTGCAGAAAATGATCCTACAGACTACAGATACCTAGAAGTAGTCAAATAGCACAGCTCGAACCTGGTGGTGGACCATGGAGTAGGATGCCATCAGAGCGCCGATGTGGACCCGTTCTCCTCCTCTTGTAGTGCTCCGACCTCGAGGAGTGCACCTCTGTCATTGGTAGACTCTCACGCAAAAGGCTGAAGACTCTACAAAGCTTGGAAAGGGATTAAGAGTGAATGGGACGAATTGGACTTTATTTATAGACAATTTTTGCCAAATTTTGAGCTAAATTATTTAGAGGCTCAAGGGAGATCGATGAGATCTAATGAGGCGAGGTTGGCGATTGTGATGTGAACGAGATCTTTGAAGGACTCAGGGAGAATGGAGGCCCAGAGCAGCTTGAAAAATTCGAGGAAGTGGGGGTGCTTGAGGTTTTGACAATGGTCAGGTGCAGGGAAGGATAGTTGACTGAGGTCAACAATCCTTGCCTCCTGATTGGTCCACATCGAACAATACAAGACAAAAGTGTAGGCTTTATTCGAAAATAAAAATAATTAAAAATAATAAATGATTTTATTGATTTTTGGGTAAAAATAAAATTTTAAAAATATTATTTTATATAGTATTTTAATATGATTTTTATTTATTTTTATGAGTCAATTTATTACAAGTCATTTTTTGCTAGTGTGTTCATAAGTTTATTGATTTATGTTTTGCACATTTTATTTTTATGTTGTATTTTTTATTTTATTATTTTATTTTCATATTTTATGTATACACAACTTATTTTTACATGCACAAATATATTTTTATTGTATTTTTGTATGGTATTAAAAATAAATAAACAGGGATATATACTATATAGGTATAAATATAGGTATTTCATATATATACTTATATAAACTATTTTATTTTTGTGTTTTCAATATGATTTTACTCTAAATATGTACGTATATTATGATAATATTTAAAAATTACAAAAAAAAGAAATTATAAAAATAATAAGAAATAAATAGAATGAATATTTTATTCAGGAATATTATACAATAGGGGGGCAAAACCTAACTTTCACACCATAACTCGAAATTAAATGAAACCACATTCATTAAATAGCTAATTAAAAGTTTAAACAATCAAGGTTATTTTGATGCATTTTGGAGTTTTTATTTAGGGATATGGGTCTAGGAAATTTAGGTTTTACCTTTTTATTCCGAACATAGAATGTACATTGTATCCTATTTTTGTGCAAACTCGATTTTTTATTTTTCTATTTTTATCTACAATTTTATGTAAAAAGTTTATGTATTTAAGGTATAAATAATGATGAATAAAATGGGTCCTCAAAATTCTTTATTGATGAATGAATAAATGGAATTTGTAGTGTATCTTTGGCCCTTATCTCATCCTACTTTATTTCTTATCGACCAAATAAATTCTTGACTTAGTCTCGGGGTTTAGGGTCATAAAATTCCTTTGGCATATTAATTTTTTTCTTTTGTTTCTTTATTCTTTTATTTTGGCTTTAAACAATGTAAATTATACAATAATTATACAATAAATAATGAATGCTAATTTGTACAAAATATAGATATTTACAAGCATTTAGCTAGGGCTTAAAGGCTGAAGTGAAAGAATAAATGTGATGAAATGGAGATTCATCACCCCCCTATATTTGCCTTTACTAGTCCATAGCAAACAATTATGCGATGTGTGCAAAAATAAAAATGAACAAAGAAAAAGAAATAACTTGGAATAGTTGTCGACTTTTAAACTTGTCTTTAATAAAGTCAAAGTTTGGAGCTCAGAGAAGGCATGTGGATTAATGGTGTGTTCGGAACCACATGGAAGTTGAAAAGTATGACATAACAGCCCTTAGATTCTATACTCCTATCAACTAGTCCAATTCACTGCCAGGTCAGAACCGTTCTCCTAATCGCATACTCTTACTACCTTGAATGATAGAACCATTTGTTAATTCATTCAGCTCTTCTCATACAAGACCGTTGAACCATCAAGGTGTCTACTCCTCTGGTAACTCATCCTCGTAGACACAGATATTCCCTTCTAAGGTTAGGTGCTCCCAGTCTTTACAACCGAATGGGGGAGAAGTTAGAAGAATGGGAAAAGAAGTGGGAATGGAGCGGTGTGGTCTTCATTCCCTTGTGAAGTCGGGCAATATAACCGATTCTTCACCAAGAAGCAGGATTTTTCTGAAGCTCAAATGTTCGTGGAATTTTTTGTATAGGATTCTTTGGATATTTTTTTGACTTTATACAACTTCTGCATTCTTGATTATGCCCTAGTGGATATAGCATATTTTTGTTCCACCCATTTTTGGGAGTCTTGGAAAAAGTTGCACCGGTCCTCATATGAAGCATTGTCTCAATCCATCTCTAATCTTTAGAAACCATTGGTACCAAAATAAGTGGGTTAGAGTACCAGCGTCGTCAATCCCCAAAAATGGTTTCCGAGCCACCCTTGATGAAGCGGCCTTGCATCGTCCCAACTTAAACTCCAAGATTTTTTAACACTCCATCTGAGTTTAGCTAAGTTATAGGTGTGAGGTTTCCACTCAAGTCATTGTCTCAAAAGTCTTATGGATGGTATGAAGGATCCTAGTTAAGAATGTTAAATTGACTCGTGGGCATAGTCTTATGGAACCAAAAGAAATAAGTCAAGGTGAACTGAAAATCTCCACTTCCAGTCCTCAAAGAGTTCCTCTGAAATTAAGTGTATAAAGGTCTATTCCGAGCTCCAATCTTCAGACTGTATCTGAACTTGTTCAATTGTATGGGTTATTTCGAAAAATGTGAATGTTATGTACAATGCAAGAAAAAAGTATTTTTGTTATGCAATTTTCTAGTTTTGACCTTTTTATGGATTTTTGAGAAAGTTTTGCAAACTTTTTTGCAATTTTTGAAGAGGTTTTTGCACATGTTTTTGGGAGTTTTGATTTTGCAAATTTTATGGATTTTTCAAAAAGAAAAGGTTTTTGGAACAAAATGGGAGTATGTGCAGATATTTACATGGGCATGCATCTTTTTATTTACAAGGGTCGGGTTGTAGGAATTTACAGTATTGTATATACAAGATTTGTAAAGAATCTTTATTTGTTCGGGTTATGTACATAATTCTCAAAATAATTTGAAAAAAAATTTGCAAACATTTCGATAACTTTATTTTGCAAAATAGTTTGACAAAAAAAATTACAAACATTTTACAAAGTTTGAAAATCATTTTGCAAACATTTTTCAAACAATATGTATAAATTTTTCAAACTATTTTTGCAACCATTTTCCAAACCACTTGCAAATAGATTTTCAAAATATTTTATTTCACACAAAGAAAGAAATTTATACCAACAAAATATTTTTACAAAGGTTGAAAACATTTTACAAAATATTTTTCAAATAGCATTCAAAAGATTTTTCAAAGCATTTTCCCAAACCATTTTTCAAACATTTAACAATACATTTTTACCTGATTGATATATACAAAGAAATTTAATGAATTTTATACAAGTATGTTATTTACACTTAATTAATTGTATTTTAGCCATATATATTGAAAATACAAAAGTAGAAGTTATGGCTAAAGTATATACAACATATATACTACCCTCCCTATACTTAGCTTGAGTTATGCCCTCATAGATCAAAGAGAAAAGAGAAGATAGAGCTCGTACCGAGTATAGGGAATCCTATATTGTAATGACTAAAGAATAAAGAAAGAATAAATGCGAAGTTGACCATCCCCCCTATACTTAGGATCAAATAATCCTAAGTATAGCAGATTCTATCTACATATAGGGAAGGTCGAGGGTGGCAATGAACAACGTCAACGATATGTCCTGTCTCCCCCTATAGTTAGGGTAAAATATCCCTAAGTATAGATAGGAGTATCAGTAAAAGAGGAGATAAGTGATGGGACAAAGAATGAACGTATGAAGTCACTCATCCTCCCTTTACTTAGGATAAAGCGTGTCCAAAGTATAGAAGCAATGAGTGAGGACAACAAATCAAAAAATATAACAACAACAGAGAAATAGAAAAGAAGAAAAGAAGAGAAGAAGAAAACTAAAGAGTTTTTGAGGAACATTATATGATTTTTTCGATGTTGCTGAGGTTTTGAATGCTTCTTCATTGCATATCACTTGAACCGAATCAATAATAGCCAAGAAAGTGTCAAGCTCAAGGTATGTATTCAATTCCTGACCGTAGACTGTGAATGGTTATGCATCAGACAACTAATCTAATATCATAATAATTCTATTGTCATGCACTTCTTGCACTGTGAATGGCCCTATCCATTTACTCTTTAGTTTGCCCGAAAATATCTTCAGATTTGCGTCAAATAGCCACACTTTCTGTCTAGTCTCGAACGTCATTCGTCTGATGTGTCGGTCATGCTAGCGCTCAACCTTCTCCTTGTACATCAAGGTGTTATCATACACAGTCTCAAAATTCCAGGAGCTTGTTCATATCCTCTTTTCTTTTCTGACCACCTCTTCGTGAGTCCAAGATGCAGATATTGACTGCCCATAATGATTTGTGTATCAGTTCCATGGTTAGATGGCACGGCTTTCCATACACAAGACGGTAGGGTGACATGCCCAAGCGAGACTTGTAAGTGGTTTTGTTTGTCCATAGGACGGAGTCCAAGAGTTGGGACCAATTCTTTCTGTCCAGCTTCACATGCTTCTACAGGATCATCTTTATTTCTCTGTTTGATAATTCTACCATGCCATTGGTCTGGGGATGGTAAGGAGACGTGACTCAGTGCTCATGTCGTACTCCTTCGTCAATTTCCTGACCTCTTTATTAGTGAAATGAATACCCCTGTCTATTATCATCATCTTCATAATATTGAACCATGATATGATGTTCTCTCTCAGAAATGAAAAACTGTACGGTTGTCTACGGCTCAGGCGGAGAAAGCATCAACCCAGCGACTCACAGAGTCAATGGCAAAAAGGATGTGCTCGTATCCCTAACTATTTGGAAAGGGTCCCATGAAATTGATGCTGCAAGCATCGAATACAACTGAAATCTGAATGAATTTTAGGGGCACAAAATCTTTAGCTGTAAGGGTGCCTCCCAATCTCTGACAATCAGTGCAGTGCTTCACAAATGCTGCAACATCCTTAAATGGTGCAGGATACAAAAGCCCACACTGCAATACTTTCTCTATCATTCTATATCCAGAGTGGTGTCCACCAGATTCGAGCGAATGACAATGCTCGAGCATATTATGATGCTCCACCTGAGGGATACACTAATGCCAAATGCAATATGCTCCTTCCCTTAATATAAGTGGGTCTTCCCATTGGTAGAAATGGATGGTGGACAAGAATTTGTCCTTCTTAATTTTAGTCTAATCTTGTGGGACTAGACTAGAAACAAGGTAGTTTATAATGTCGGCATATCAAGGGAGTGAATCCAACAAAAATTAACTCATCAGGAAAGGCATTTGTGATGGGTGCATTGCTTAGTGGAGGCTCTTGCTATTCAATTCTAGAGAGGTGATCTGCTAGCACATTTTGAACCCCAGGCTTGTCTTTCATTTCCAAGTCAAACTCCGAGAGGAGAAGGATCCACCACAAACTGTGTGGGTTTGCTTGTGCCCTCTATGTTTTCAAGATTAAATCTGCTTATTCCATTTTCCACTTCCCTCCCTGAGCTGGAATAAATTGAAATGATTCAGTTTACATTTCTAAGTTTATCCTCAATCAATTCATATCTCTTCACAACCCTAAAAATGTTATCCTCTAAAGAGTCCTCATAGCGAATCATTAAAAGAGATTGTCTACTCGGAGGATACTGCTGAGATCTTGAAGTCTCATAATCCACATGCCTAGACTCTGGCATGTAATGTTGGGTCAAGTATGGACCATCTGAATGGTTGATATTGGTCGGAGCCTCTTATGATGGAGTCAATAAAGAGGGGGCTCGTAGATTGAATTCATGAGTCCGATCCTGTGAATGTGTAGGCTCTCTGAATGTGTGGTATGAAGGCTGGTCAATGTAAGCTTGATCAATAAAGTCAATCAAGTCTAGGGAATCATGATGTGCAGGCCTCTCCATTCGGTTTGTTCGGTCGACCATGTTTTTCCCTAAGGTCAAGTTGGGACGTGTATATGCAAATTGTTGTATGGTCCCTACTTGAGGTGAGAATGAAGTATGTGGAAAGACATAATTCTACCAATCATTTATCTCAGTAGTGGCTTGCTCTTCATTCGGTTCATCGATTCCAGCAATCTCTCGAGAATAAGGACAGTCAACCAAAGATGGAAGTGGAACCGGAGTGTTAGAATATGGAGTAGGTGAGAAATGTGAAGAGGTGGAGAAGTCAGTGGAAGTTATGACTCCATAATCGGGGTGAGATGGAGAGACGAAGGGTGGCTATGGAGAAACTGTCTCGAAGAGAGGGTACATGGAGGAGAAAGATGACGAGGATGGTCGGTGCGAAAACTGATGAGCTGACATCGTCGAAAAAAATGAGAGAGGATAGCTGTGAAAACATGCGAAAACACAGGGCGATACATAAACAGACACCAAGACAAACACAAGAGAAAAACACTGAGTTCACACTCAACACGGTGAAGGACCCAAAGCTAGGTCTGATTAATCTCGTTTATTTTAAGTATGAGTTTCAAGGAAAATTAGAAAGGATTGTGTTATGGCCTATAGGGAAGTCGGCTCAATGTCGGTTGCGTCTTTAACATGTCGCCTAAGATACCAACGTCCTTCCTCTCTTATCTTCTATCACCAGCTTACGCTGTTCATACCAATGAAGTTCAGGGACCTGGCCCTATCTCCCTGCCGAAGTAGGCAGAGGCTGACAAGGCTTGTTACTTCACCCCCCCCCCCCCCCGAGGGGGGGGGGGTTACTAGCAACTTGTCGCATCGCACCGCTGCTTCACCCCTATCTACTTACCGAAGCAAGCGGAGGCTACTTGGTGCTAGTCAGTTGAACTTCAAATACTTCAGCCTGTGATATTCACTAAGATCGGGGTACGCTGATATGGAAGGCGGGGATTTGGGATCTATCTTAGTGTGTGCACACAAACTCTCTGTACCCTCACTTAGCCTGAAATCAAGTTTGGGGTTACTCTCCCGCAAACAGAAATTCCAATTTTTTTTAAAAAAAATTGGTTAATTCATTTAGCAGTCCCGATTTTAAGTTAAATGGCCACTTGATTTATCCAACACACAAGACACACTTATCATCAAGTCCAAATTTCCTTTAATCCGAAGTTGTAAAAATACGGTGAAGGGAATCGAGAAAAGTCGATGCACGATAAAATAATGATGTATGCCAAGTTCAGGAGACTTATATTGATCCTCGCGCTCTACATGCAGGATGCAAAACAGAATTGAAATTTTTACACTAAATGAATGCAAGAGATTAATAGTCACTCCGAGACAGGTAGTTCTATTAGTGATTGAAGAATGAATTTAAATTTGGCTAAAGTCCTACGGTCTAAGTGCGTCTTTTAATGGTGAAGTGTGGTCCTAGATATTATGAGCACAAGCAGACCTAGGAAGCTCTAAGAGTCGTGACTGCATGATCTATTCCACATCAAGCATCAACACAACATAGAGAGTCTTTTTAATTCAGTTACACACACGATATTCCAAACGAACTTCTCTGTAAATATGCAATTATTAAAAGTTATATTTTTTTTGAAAATTAAAATCTCAGTTCTCCAATAATTTTGTTTTGGATGCCTCAACAGCCAACTCAATCCACGAATCGTCAGTCTCCGATGCACTTCAAGATGCGTCAACTTCAAGAAAGCTGCTCCAAGTCCACCGGGCCCTTGCACAAAAAGATAAAAATTATGTCAGGTAGAGATACAAAAAAGACAAAAAATAAATAGAAAAATAATTGAAAAAAAATGAAATAATTACAGGGTGGTTCAGGGGTCAATCTACCCGAGTGAATGGGAAACCTAAAATCTAGATTTTCTAAAATGATCCTAAGCTGTTTGCCTCCCTGGCAATGGTGCCATTTGATTAACCCACTGAGATGCCCTGATTAAATGTGTCACGTTGTTGTAGTCAGGAAATCAGGATCGATCAAAAATTAACCACACGAATCGATGAATCGACGAATTAATGTGCGGTTTGATGTATTTTTAACCTGGGCAAGCCACACGGTCAACTCAAGGAGGCAAAGGAACAACTTTGGATCAAATTATACGAATTAGCCAACGATTTTCCAAGCGGGATTTTTTTGGTATTTTTTATGCAATAAAAATACCAATGCAAAAATGTAGAAGAGCTAGGTTAATATGAAAACACACAACTTAGCTAAATTAATTTTAATGTCAAATTAATTCAAATTAGCCAACTTGTATTTTTCTTAGAAACCTAATCAAATGATGAATGCAAAATGTATTTTTCTGGAATTTTTTGATTTAAATTAATTTTAATGTCAAATTAATCCAAACTAGCCAAATTGTATTTTTTACGACGGGCGGTCGAGGTTGGAGCGGGATGATCAGCAGTGTGGACCTGCCAGGGCTGTGCAAGATAGCACAAGAGTGCTGGCAGTGGATCTATCCATAGGCAGCTGGTGGCGTTGCCGCGGGAGCATTAACGGATGGTCGCGGTGGCGCAGCGGTAGCGAGTGGTTGCGATGCAACAGCGGGAGCAAGAGCCTGGAGCAGCTAGGGCAGAGGCGTGTGCAGCGTGCACGACAAGGAGGAGGTATGCGACTGTTCGTGTGGCGGACACGTGTCAGCAGAGGTGCGGGCGTGGAGTTCCTCCGCGCGGTGGAGGCGGAGGTCAGCAGAGGCGAGGTGGCTATAGCATGCGGTGGAGGCCAACAAGGAGGCGGAGGAGGCGCACGGCGATTCGCTAAACCGTAGGAAGGCGACATCGAGGCTGGGCCACATGGTTGGAGGAAGGAGGGCAAAGCCCAGGCGGGGGTCGCACATAGGGCCAGAACAAGATGTAGTGGGTGGTCGCAAGCGGAGCGCCGCACGGAGCTGGTGGGCCGCCGCGTAGGAGGTGGGATGGTTGTTGCCTTGCGGAGGTCATAGGCGGCGCGCGGCTGGCGGATGTGGCGACGGAGTGCGACGACGACGCGGTCAGGGGAGCTGGAGTAACAGTGGGCGCGACAACAACGTGTGGTCGTGGGAGAAGGGGGCATCGGTTGCGGCTACTTTGTGTGTTTTTTTTTGTTTTTTTGTAATATTTTTTTTATTTTTTTAAAAAAGAAAATAAATGTGTAAAAATGGAATGAACATGTGGTGTTGGTGATAATAGTATTGAAGATGATGATGTAATAATAAGAAAATAAAAATGGTGATTATGAGGTGGTGTGTGTGTGATTATGATGGTGATTGTGATTATGGAATGATTGTGATTGTGTTGATGTAATATTGAAAAATAAGAATAAATATAAATAAAATAAAAATTTTAAAAAAATGACGAAAAAGAGATGTATAACTTACATGTGATTCGTCGGAATTTGCGGAGCAGCTATGCCGGACTCCGATCGTCGCCTCGATCAGCTCCAGGCAAAATCAGAGCAGAGAAGCTGGACAAGCTTCAAAGAAACTTATGATGGTGGTGCAGACCACAGGATCTCGCCTTTGGCTCATCGTCGCTCGACATCGAAGAAGGAGCTGTCACCTCATAGCTTTGACGGGGCTAGAACCTCTCCCACTCGTAGAATGGCAGATGATGTGAATAGGGGAAGGAGGAGAGAATAAAAAAAGGAGGAAGTTAGAAAAGAGGTGGAGAATATGGAGGAGTGGTGGAGGAAGTGGAGGAGTGGTGACTTGGAGTGGGGAACAAGTAAAGGGAGAAGAAGTAAAAGGGAAAAATAAAGTAAAGAAAATATATAATATAAGTTGGCCACCACAAATAAGGAAGAGAAAAGGTGTGAAAATATTAAATAAATATAAAATATAAATAATTATTAAAAATAAATAAAAATTAAAATAAATAAAAAGTAACAAATGAATAAATAAATTAATTAAATTAAATTAAATTAAATTAAATAATGTAAATAAATAAAAAAATGGGGGAGACACGTGGTGACTCCAGGAGCTGCCACGTATCACTCCCAGAAAAATCGGATATTAAATGTAAATAAAAATAAAAAAGAAATAACAAAAGAGGTCAGATCACAAAGTGGTCAACACAAAAGTTGCTCATCTCGACAAGATCTACAACTTCATTGAAGGACCAAAAATCAAAGGAAGTCATCTATACAAATAGTATTTTTGAGGTACCTTATAGATATAAAATACTGTATTTTTATCTTTTGTAAAACATTTTTGTCATTTATAATGTGAGAAAAATCATAATAAAGTTAGAGGAAAAAGGACGGAATTTTTACAACTTAATTTATTTTTTTTGTATTTTTAAAAATTAAGAGAAATAAAAATATAAAATGAAGGGTATTTTAGTCAATACGTAAAATATACAATAGGGGTCCAAAACCCAGGTTTCACATATGAAATCTGACTTTTATGAAATTAGTTTTGTTTTGAAGATCTTTGAATTTATATTACTTTAAAAGTGAGTATTCCTAAATCGGATATTGTATGAGAGAGATTTGGGGGGTTTAATGTTCATAGTCTCAAACTTGGATTTGGGTTTTATTGGATAATTTACAAGTTAGTATTTTTTTAATATTTTTCATTGATTAGAGGTAGCAATATATACACTATAGAGTTGATTTTATATGATTTATAGTTAGTATAAAATAGATACAAATAAGGCAAAATTTATATTTTGCAAATGATATTTACAAGGGGATATGACTTCTTATTTTACTGTGAAAATGCATGATAAAATGCAGAAATTATTTATCGGTACATGGATGATAATAATGCTGAATAAATGGAAAAATGTAGCTAATTACTCGAGAACGAAGCTCAATTTTCAACTTTTAGAGCGATGAATCATAGATTCATCAATACCCCCTATACTTAGGTTAAGAATAACCTAAGTATCGGAGAGAAGGGTAAATGAGTCAGGAATTTACGGGGACTCAGGTCCCCCCTATACTTAGGCTGAGAATAGCCTTAAGTAAAGAGATGGATAAGTGAAGTTGGGGAGACCTAAGGGGAACATAGAGGTTAAGATGGATAGACACGTGAAGGGATGAATCCTTGGAGATGGATGGAGTACTTAGGGTCTATGGGAGGGTGTCGAAACAAACAAGGCTCAATCAACCAAGCAATACTCTTGATTCACCAACTCACGCATGAAACCAACAAATCGTGGTTATTTATCTTGTCATTTTTATTGGCGATAGAATCAAATTCATTCTTATTTACGAAAGGATTAATGATACGTCAACTCAAATATATCCTATGTAAACCCGGGTATTGCTCTCCCAAAACACGATTTTACTCCATTTTATTGGTTGACTTGCATTATCAGTCTCAATGTTATCTTTAAGGTTATCACTGATTAAATGAGAGCACAAATCAATCAAACTTTGTCTACCGCTCATTCCTAGTTTCCATTAATCCTAGGTGATCAATTCAGGAAGGAGTCGAGAAAAAGCCGGTGCATACGAGAAATCATGATATATGTCTAAGAAAAAAACTCACAGTGCCTTTAGCTATCATCAAGAAAAAACAAGACTGAATTAAAACCAAAAACTAAATGTATGCAAGTCGATGAAAAACCACACCTATCATGCTTCTATGAGCAGGGAAGAATCAGATTTAATTTTGGCTAAGTGAAGCGATATCTATGTGTGTCTCAAATTAATGTGTGTCCTATCAACGATTAAATACATAAGATAAAAAATGAAAATAGCTCGAAGAGCCGCGAGCCTGATCCTAAGTTGACACTCAAGTGGTGCAAGCCTCATACAACCAAAATTGCCTTCGTTCATTTACACTAGCGAGTCTTCAAACGAAGACCGCTGTAAAGACGATTATTTACATGAAATGCATAAAAAATGCAAGAGACATTAATTCTCTTCAATTTCTCCAATGGTACTTCTACGGCTCCTCGTAGTGGGAGCTCCTACTCCTAGCCTGCTTGATTGCCAAGGGGCCCTTCCACAAAAAGTAAACATTAGATAGATATTCAAGAATCATCAACACAATGCAAGCAAAACAAATGATTCGACCTATAGGTGAAAAATTACCACTTAATCAAATAATAAAAATCTAAATAAAACAAAAGATGAGCCGTGTCCCCCACAACGGTGCCATTTCAGTGAACCACAATTTCAACCCTTTAAAAGTGTGGAATTAACACTCGATTCTCATTTGATTGAACCACAATTTTAGCCTTTTAAAAGTGTGGAATTAGCACTCGATTATCATTGTAGTGGGGCTAAATAGGATCCATCAAAAATGGCTAATGAATTTGTCAAATAAATCAAAGTGATCGAATTTATTTTACTTGGGCAAGCCCAAAGTTGAACTCAGGGAGAAATATTTCTGTGAGTGTTCTTGAAGGTGTAAAAACACTACGATTTTTTCTTTTGTATTTTTTTGTATTTTTGATTTATTTCAAGACCCAAATATATACAACAATTAATCTGGTTTTTATTGATGCCAAGTTAAGCTAGGCGGTTAATATATGAAAGTTAATATGATGAAATCGAGGTTCATCAGTCAACGGTCACCTAGAGGTCCTACAACTGTCTACAATGCCTTGCCCATGATGCCTCTGACCTTCATCAACATATGTGGCCTCCTCCTCCAGTTGTCCAGCCGGGGCTACAACTTCATCGACAATGGGGAGGACTCCCCCTCCCTCTCCACTTCTCAGGTAGGAGACTTGCCAAAAGCTCAAAATGCTCTTCCGTCGGCCATGATCGACCCATCGGGCATGAGGTCCGAGAACCTCCCCACGTAAGGCACACATGCGTGGAAGGAACACATGATCCACACCTCCCTCTTGGGGATTTTGTAAAGAACCCCTGGATTCTGCCAAGTCAACAAGCAACCCCCACTACCAAGGGCTCGTGTTGCGCATGTGCACCTTGGAAATTTTCCAGACTGACCCCTCCTAGGTCTAGGTATCCACACACGTACCCTTGCATTATTTATTTTATTTCATATTTTTTATTGCATCTAGACCCCTATTTTTGGTCTGTAATTTGAACATTATTTTTGCATCTTTTTATTATTAAAAAATTTGCATTTTGTACTATATTTTAAAAGAAGATTAATAATTAAATTAACCACATAACATAAAGATATAAAAACCACCTCGCATCAATTCAATTAATTAACTATGGTTTATTTCTTAATTTATCCTAGGTATCCGACTATGACATAAAAAACATTTTAATGAGGGTGATTTCGTATCCATCACTCTCCACAATATCGCTTGTGGGACATAATCATATGCCTTTTCTAAATCAATAGAAAACATGCGGAGGTTCTTTCTTTTAGCTCTGTAAATCTCTATTTTTCTCCTTAGCGAGTGGATGGCTTTAATAGTTGAGCAACCTAGCATGAATCTGAATTGGTTTTCTTTTAATTTGGAAACATGCACCAACCTTCTTTCGACTACACGTTCCCAAATTTTCATAGTGTGACTCATCAACTTGATACCTATGTAATTTGAACAATTTTGAACGTCTCCTTCGTTCTTATAAAGAGGCACCACGATGCTTATTCTCCATTCTTAAAGTATATTCTTGCTTCTCCAGATAAAATTGAATAAATTTGTAAGCCAAGTCAAACCACGCTCACCTAAAACTCTCCGAACTTCTATATGAATGTCATCAGGTCCTACATCTTTCCCATGTGTCATAATCTTCAAAGCCTCCTCAACCTCCTTCCTTTGTATTCGTCTATAGCTTGCATGATTCAAGTAAATTTCACTACTATCTAGATTTCCCAAATTAGTCTCTCCATTTCCTTCCCCAATGAAAAGCTTATGGAAGTACTGCTTCCATCTAGTCTCTATATCCTTTTGAGTAACAAGCATGTGACCTTCATCATCCTTAATGCATCTCACTTGAGAAAAATCTTTGGTCTTTTTTCTCCTTCCTTAGTCAACCTGAATAAGGATTTCTAGCCCTTCTTAGAGTTGAGATTTTTGTACAAAACTTCATAAGCTTTTGACTTATCTTCTCTTACCGCCTTCTTTGCTTCCAGCTTCGCTATTTTGTAATTTGTAGCAGTTTTAATTGTTCTATCCTTAGACATACCTTGAAGGCAAGATTTTTTAATTTTGAGCTTCTCTTGCAACCCTCCACTCCCCCACCAAGCCTCCTTTTGGTCTGGAGCTTCTCCCTTTGACTTGCCTAGCATCTCTTTGGCTACCTTTCGGATTCAAGATGCTACAACCTCCCAGATCTCATTAGCATTTCCATTACAATTCTGAGATAAGTCTTCTAAAACCTTCTTCTTGAAGCATGATTGCTTCAATTGAAGATTCCACCATCTAATTCTGGTGATATTTGAAACCCTCAATTTCTTTACTAGCCATTTTATTTGCACATCCATGACTAATAAGTGATGTTGTGTAGTCAGACTCTCTCCTGGGATTACTTTGTAGTCTTTACAACACAACCAATCTCTTCTCCTTAACACAAAGAAATATATCTGAGTTCTAGTCGAGCACCTCTTATAGATAATTAGATTCTCTTGAAGGATATAGACAGATTCTTAAGCACCCACATAAATGTAAGAATCTCATCATATGCGATCAGGAGCGTCTATCACGCTAGTTACTCGGGGTAGCATAATTTAAAAAAAGAATGATGAAACCACATGATCCAAGAACACTTCTCGGATCATTTCATCTAAACCACAAATAAGTATTTGGTTTACCTCTTGAAGCGAGTTTGCGATCGAGTCTCTCAAGGAAGAGACCTCCCGTCTCAAGTCCGATCTCATGGACGAGATACTTGCGAGTGCGTTGATAAAATGCCTGCTCCTCGCAATCCATGTTGATGATCCAAGTGACGAATCTCCTGATCTTGTCACATGAGATTCGAGGTCTTCTTCACGAGCAAGGCACACCGAAGGAAACCGAGATCCTCGAGCGGTCGAAGCGGTAACACGACAGCATAGCGGCGGCGACGACGATCCTCTCTAGGTCATCATGCAAACGACCACATGTTGAGAGAGAGAGAGGATGTGTAGAGAATGAGAGAGAGAGAGAGAGTTGCTGTTGTCTTTTTCATTTCATCCCAAAGAAGACATAGGATTGCCCATCCTTTTATAATATTTTGGTAATCCATGGATCCCAATCCATGGATAACACAAACCCAATGGTGGAATTGATTTCTATTTCTTTTAATTGCCATGATTTTGTTGCAAAAAATATTTGCAATAATAATTATTTAAATTAAATTAAATATATGGAACAGTCATCAATATATTCCAATTTAACCAAATCAATCATACTTGAAGAAATAGGAAGGAGACAAGCCTCCTTCTACATGAAGAGGGGACATCTACCAATTCCATATAGGATTAGGTGGCCATCCACCCTCCTCTTTAGGAAGGACTCCTGCCACTCCTATTTCATGAGATCGCATTATCTCCTCTCCAAAAGTCGCAACAACGTTTGTTGCAAATTATTTCATAGAAATAAATCCAATTAATTTGTAAACATTGCAATCATGTCATGGGAAATTTGTGAAGCACATTCAAAGCCCAAAATAAAATGCAAATTATGTTTTTAATTAAATATCCAATGTGAATCCAATTCACATCAACATTTAAAGTTTTAAATGTTATTTACCAATAGCTCTCTCTTATTTATTATAAATCACACTTATAATATATATGATTTATAGGAATTATGCTATCCACATTATTCATATCCACGATAATTAAATCACATTTAATCATCTTGAATCTCTGTTCTCACGTGCCCAAATAATATGAATCACGTTAACCTTATTCGTATCTTTGATAATCAAATCACATTTAATTATTTTAGATAACTCTATTTATAATATGAATCTAATTCATATTATTCATGATAATTACATAACATTTAATTATCAATTTTCTCAATCTTAGATAAATATATCAACAATGAAATTATCCTTGAACTCTTTCAAGGATAATGCGCTTTCTCCGCGGTTGCTTGGAGATAAGGAAAAGGGTGATTGTACGTTCCACCTAGTGACTTGGATATCGAGATCCTATCTCAAAGCCAGATCTTGCGGACCTCCCATGGAAGATTGATTAAATCAGAATAGTAAATCTAATCTTTTCTTTTCATCTGAATCACATTCAGATCACTGTCCAACATTTCGACCAAGATCAGATTACTTCTCTATTGAGAGGAGTCACTAAATCCAAACCTAATTCATTACTCCCTAGGAATGGAAGTGTCATGGTTAGACAATCGTTTATGATCACATCACCCTCAGGTATTTCTAATACCTATACATCCTGCATATTGGAAGACCCAGAATAAACCCGAAGTTTTAGATCTATTTAGATTGTTCCCTTAAGGGTTTTATCATTAAGTTTCTCATTTGATCATTAGGAGTCAGTATCGATCATATACTTTCGAAAAACATATATCATACCTAGGTATTGATTTTATACTTTTCAAAAGTATATATCAAACATACAAATTACATCAAACATTAAAAGCGAGACAACAATGCTCGAAAGTTGATCCCAATATCTCATGAGTGAGCTCATGTGCTCCAGTTCAGTAAATGAACATATATAGTTCCTTTTAGATATCGTATTACTCATATGCCCTTGTATGCACACCAGTGCACCGTTGTATAGACCTTGATTAGACCATCAACCTATCGGTCTACAAAATGTACATACTTAAACATATAGTAACACATCTGTCTTTGGTCAGAGGATGCATGCCTATATCATGACAACATATGACATAGGTCTTTGGTTATCTCGATCTCATTAAGTCAACCCTTTCACGTAACTTATCTAACACCTTTGATTCTCTATTCCTATAAAAGTACCAGCATCAAAGGTTGGTTAGATATCAGCCCTTAGAATAGGATTTCCATCTCCTACTTAGGTTATAGATCACCTCTTAATAATCTTTTGATGGTGCTTGATGAGTCCTCAGTCTAACTCTTTAGATATGCATCAAAGAACCAGCCTCTATGATTCAACAATTGAATCAACAGTTCTATGATCATTAAGATGGACATGGCACATAACTGTAATTGTACACATGGTACATAACAGTAATTGTACTAAGGTACCTATTATGCAAATCAGTAACTCTTCATTTCATATAGGGAATGATATTTGCAATAACAATTATTGTAAAATGGCACGTCGTGGGCTCGCATGTCCAACAATCTCCTACTAGCCCGAAGAGCCATTAATGGGCCAATCTTTAATCCCACACTCATGTGGCAATCATAGGATATTTAGAAAAATAGCTAGGTAAGCTGATCGGTTACTCTATTCTTGAGAGACTATGCCATGTCCTTTTATGGTACTTGCATATCTCCTAGTGATAATTCTTACATCCAATGCGAATGTTGACTCGTACGCAACCAATACTAAATACTATCAGTTATAGTGTCCATGACACTATAGCTCAATAATTACTATAACCCGTATGTAATTTCTATTATCCTTATCAGAATGCCCTTATTCCGGGGGATTTCTATCTCCTAAGACTAAGACCTAGTCAAGTTTCATAATGCATCTATTATTAAGACCTTTTTTATCACTATCTATAAAGTCCAAAGTTCTTGAAGATAAGACTTTGAGATCACTATCTCAAAAATCTTGTCTTCTTTAAATATATTGTTAGTACTGTAATCAAGTGTTTTATCTCTGATGAATCTAGGATTCTCATTCTTTATTCTTTTATTTCAGTTTTATCTTTTAGAAAAACCTCTATAAATATATGTAAATGTAATAAATTATCACAGTGCATGTCACTATTAATATTGCATAATTAACATATTTTTTCCAAAAAAATAAAAGATAAAAGATAAAAGAAAAAGGAAAAGAATGATATAATTATGAAATAAGTACAGACTGACCCAAACCTCGAGAGAAGGTCAATCATTGACCTGATCCACAAGGAATAAAGTAGGGGAGATAGGGTCCTTGTATATTCTTCACTATGCATTCTATGTACATATTACTTTTCCTATTTTATTTATCAATAAAAAGACCTCAAATCATATTATTTTCTTAATAAAAGTTATATAAAAAATGTTGTCTAAATAATAAAAATACTTGTAATAAATTATTGCACATAATACCCCATATTGTACATATTGTATATATAATTTCATAAAAATAATTAAAAATCACAGAAAAATAGCTTGAAAATAATAAACATATTTCATTTTTACCATTTTTATTTCAAATTCATTTACTATTTTATTTACATTTTACTTTTATTTTTAAATTTCAAATTTTCTAAATTGGTCAACCCAGGTCCATTGACCTGGCTCAACCTTCCCCCCTCTAGAACCGACCCAACTTCTTTGTTGTCAGACTTGTTTTCTCCCCTTTTTACTGGACATGTCCAATCATAATTGCCCCTGATTTCTATGCCTAATCCTCCTCCTATGATCTATGATCCTCGTAGATTGCTAGGAGGAGTCAGATCCTCCTAGGGTCTCACGCTTCCCCTCGATTCTTCCAAACCATGGGACTCCCTTATTAATGCTCGTCTCCACCACCCTTGCTCTTCAGCTCGTGCCTCACTGCCCCATTCCTCCTCAGCACCTACAGATCATGACAGTATCATCGGAGAGCCTTTTCGAGTGAAGTTTGGTGGTCATTTGGTCGTCTCTCATACGTGCCTGGAGCTCCTCCGTTGCGTGCAACCTCCTTCGCCATTCGCACTGAAATCGAGGCCACAACCCTCTCTATCCCCTTGCCTGATGTTGTTGGGTTCATCAGAAGCTTTTGGTATAACTTATTTCGCATGCATTTCCTTTTTCATTCTAATTCCATTCATTAGCTCTGCTGAAAGATCACTTGCTTCGACCATCTGGTCGGAGCCATGTCTCATTCATCTGCCCGCTTCGATCACACCGCCCGCTCATCCTCCATCTTCCAGTGCATTCTAACTCGCACGGATCATGCTCACCGGAGCAGGATTAGGATAGGTTTCCCACCTCTGCCTTCGTCAGAAACAAACCTCTATACCTCTTTGCATCTCTTTACTTTTACTTGCAATAAATGGACTAGAGCTACACCCCCATGTCCCTTTTTCCTTCGCAGGTGCTGGTTCATGCAAGGAGGTGCAACCTAAGCTTCAGTCGAGGTACCGGAGCACCTCCAGGTGCACCAGCCTCACTACAACCATCCGATCGTTCATCTTCCCATCGGAGCCATCCATTCGATGCGAATCAACTTCACGACTCTGCTAAACTTCACCATGAGTTCATCGGACCCATGGATCATCGTCTACGATTGATTGAAGCTCATTGAGCTTCAGTTCTTCCAGCATCTTCCATGTCCGTTAGATGACCCCTTCCTACCAGATCTGATCAGGATCCCCATACCCAACAAATGACGGTCCGATCAGATCCCCATTTCATCTGAGCCACATGTTAGCACCAATCCCTTTTCAGTTGTCAGATTTATATTGGTGTAGCACATCAAAGCCACACGTCCTCGACATCCTCTGGCCATCAGATCCTTTTACCGAGCTTCATTAGAACCGCCAAATGCCTCACGCGCCCGCCACATGCCTTAAAGGGTATATTTCCCTTTCCACCTGCTTGCTGCTTTATTTCATGTTAGTCCACTAAAATAATATGTAGTTAAAAACTTTTGCATTAAGGACCCTATTGTTTTAATATTTTCTTTTTAGTCCATCTGAGTTCTAGTCACATGTAGCCTCATGTGCTTTTTGGGATATTTGCAGTATTTGTCATGAATTTCTTGTCTGTTAAGGAATGAACATAATGTTTTGAAAATTACATATATATATACCCCCGTTTCTGGTTTCACGTGTTGTGCATGTGATTGCTGGATTAATTTTGTAGATGCCCCTGAGCTTTAGTTGTGTGTTAATTACCTGGCCCTAGGACTTAAATTATTTGCAATTTAGTCCTTGTGTATTATTTTTAATTACAAGTCTTGTATTAATTGCAATTAATAATTAATTAGCTCCAAAAATTACCTAAAAATTATATGTGGTTCTTGATTACATGTATTGTTTATGGTGATTTTTTCTACTTAATTTTCATTGATTTTCTATTATTAAAAATTCAAAACTTCCTAAAATCCTTCTGTTTGTTTGAGAAAATCCATAAACATTCGAAAAATCATTTCAAAATTCTATAAAAATTATATAGTTGTTTTTTTATCACCTTTTAGCTTCTGTATAAATTTTGTTGAAAAATACCTTATAAAACCTAAAATTTTGTAAAAGACTTAAAAACTTCTAAAAATCATATAAAATTAACAAAAAATCCAAAAATTGTGATTGTAGTTCCTATTTGTGTATATTTGCTTATAGTTTGTCATAAAATTTATTTCCAAGAATTTTGGGCTAGTCGCCTAATTTTAATTTGCAAAATTACCCCACTTGTGCATTGTTTGCTCATTATGTCATTGTTTGATTTTTAGAAAATCACAAAACATTTGAAAAATACCAAAAAATTACCAAAAACACTACAAAATATATAAAACCCAAAAATATTTTTACTTTATTTTTTGAGTGTTTTTAATTATTTTGAAAAATACAATAAGATTGCTTGTTTGTGATTTTATCTTTTGTGCATACTTTTCTTATTTTGAAAAATTAAAATTTTGAAAAAAGTAAAAACCACTATAAAAACAATAAAAATCCTTCGATTTTCGAAATCAACTACTTAGTGTATAATTGTGCTCCTTGAGTTCGACCCTGATCTCTATACCAGGTTAATAAAAGTAGCAAAACCTCTCGTTTTCTCTATTTGATTCATTAGTGATTTATTTTCTCGTTAATCGCATTGATTGATTGGGTCACAACAACAACTTTGTTTTACACTTGACCCTAGTCGGTCTTAGCGGTTATCAGAATGGTGCCATTGTCAGGGAGCACGACTAAGTAGTTGGGATTTTCACTGATTCATTTTTTCTTATTTTATTTGCTTCTCTCTTTAATAACTATTTTTGACCATCTTATGTTTTGCTTTTTTATGCGAGGGACTGATTGAAGGATGACTCAATTCGCTTTGGAGGGACTCAAACATGTGGAGGAGTAGGAAAAGTTATATTAGATAGACTTTAGTTTAGTTTTATTTTTGCAAAAAGAAATTATTGTAATAACTTAGACTTTTGGACACTTCTGGACACGTGAACATTATTCAAGGTATGTTTTGCCGAGTACTGGCGCACCCAGGGGACCTCACTGGATTTTCCTGGTTTGTTGGATTTTATTTTTATTTGTTTCTTGAGATTTTAGCCCTTAGACTTAGGTTTTATTTTGGTTGAGCTCAGTAGAAACTAAGGTCCAATCACCTTAATAGAATATACGTTCCTATAGATCACGATTGGACTTAGTCAAATAAAAAGCTAATTTAATTGGATTAGAGACCACGTGCCATGAGAGGTCGTATACAGCGTTTGTAAGACCCACTGTGGTGGGCACCAATCAACATCTAAGACCGGACTCATGTCTCTATTTTGATTAATTAGCACTGGTTATTCTCGTAATAAAAGCCATTGTCTTAGGTTGATTTCCTCGTACATCATTTATATTAGTTTAAATTCTGTTTTTAATTTATACATGGATCACTTTGCATGTAGGATGTTGGAGCAAGGTATGCATTTCTGACTCTGCATACATCATTGAGTTCCATCGTGCATCGGCTTTTTCGTCTTCCTCCCTCTGTTTTACTGGACTTGAATAAAAAGGAAATTGGAAAATTCGTCAAACATTGCTTTTATTCAGAAAAATACCTAAAAAGAGAAAACCAATAAAATCGGGACTGCTAATGCACACTTGACCTAAAACCAGACTTAACTTCAAAAATTTTGTTTTCGAGAGAGTAACCCCCTCCTTGTCTGATTTTACTGGTTGGAAGTTGAGCGATCGCACAATAAGATAAGATCCATTCCTGAAATTTTCTTCGTACTACCGGTTCTAACAAAGACGATTAGCTATTCTCCAGGGAGGATTTTCGAGTAGCCAGTAAATGGTCTGGACTTCCTTATCAGAGTGGGTGGATTAGAGGGCATTGTGTAAGGCTTCGTCCTCTAGTAAATTGGGTAGCCGGAAATAATTCGTAATTACACCCATACTGGATGGAAATAGGCGCAACCAGTTGTAAGAATACGAGCCAGTCTCCAGGGAGAATCAGGCTCCTAACAGCTCGCAAACTCGCTCTGTAAGATTGGATTATCACCAAAAATAAAAATTGACAAGATAAACGACCGAGCTTTCACGTTCATCACACAATGTTGAGTTGGTTTATTAGGGGTTTGGTTTGTCATCCTGCTTTTAGTCCAGATCAAATCTTCATAAATCCCCACATCAAGATAATGGGAAGGAGTTCTCTTAAGCTACCTCAGGCAGCACTGCTTTCCATCATTCCTCCCCGTTCGTCTAGGGTAGCTTTAGAGAGCTCAGACCCTCTCTCTGAACCTGAATTCACCTCCACTTTGTTCCCCCTCGACCATCCTTCTTCTACTCCTAAGGTACAAACTGAAAGGCCAGCACAACTATACATTCATTTGACCGAACCTGTGATAGGTTTTTTGCCTTTGTAGAGATCGGAGAGATGGCCAGTGATAACAGGACCGATGAGCAACCTCAGACTTCATCGTTTGTATTGGATCAGGAAGCCATCAACAACACACTCCTAGCTTCCTTAGAGATCATGAAGAGACAGATCAGGGACCAAGGGATATTCACCATGGAGGTGAGGAGAGAGCTCACTCAGATGCGAGTTGGGAGAGAAGAACTAGAGATACCAGCTGGTGGTGGAGAAATACCACGTCAGGAGGGTCGAGCAGACGATAGACTCTAGGATGAGCAGTGAGATTCTCAGAGGCCGGGAAGCACCATGAGGCAGTTGCACAACCCTGGTGCAACCCTCGCTCACCGATGGATCCAGCTGCCCACCGTCCTAGGTGACTTTGAGCTTCACCCTAGACAATCCAGCTACTGCCCAAGTTTCATGGGTACTCCACCAAGGAACCCCACCTCCATCTACAAAACTTTGAGATGATTTGCAGCACCGTCCATGAAAGAATAGTGGATGAGGACACCATCAAGTTGATAGCCTTCCCATTCTCCTTAGTTGATCGAGAAACCTACTGGCTGAAGCACCTAGGGAGGATTGTCACCACTTGGGAGAAGCTCCGGATTGAGTACCTGAACAAGTATTACCCACTCGACCGGACCAATGTATCTAGAGCAATGATCAACAACTTCACCATGATCCCTAATGAACAGTTCCATGAAGCGTGGGATTGATTCTATGAGCTCATCGACAGGTGTCCCTACCATGATATCAGCAAGCCAAACCTCGTTCAGAGTTTTTGTGGGCTGACACCTGAGCTGCAGGGGCTAGTGAACACCTCTTGTGGAGGTTCCTACTTTTCCAAGGATGAAGACAAGGTCTGGGCCATCTATGATGGCTGAAAACTACACTGTGATGTCCCAGACTAGGGTTTACACTCAGGGAAGCCTCCCCACTAGGTGACTTCATAACGTGGGATATCTACTCGGGTACTGACATCCTGGCGTGTATGTGTTGACTACCGCTGCCTGAATGCAGCAACCAAGAAGGACCACTTCCCCTTGCCATTCATTGATCAAGTATTGGAATGACTGGCTGGCAATGAGTTCTTTTGCTTTCTAGATGGGTACTCCGGGTACAACCAAGTATCAATCATCCCTAAAGATGAAGAGAAAAAACCTTCACTTGCCCGTTCGGCACCTATGCTTTTAAGAGAATGCCTTTTTGACTATGCAACTCATCCACGACATTCCAGAGATGCATGCTTGCAATTTTTGCCAAGATGGTAGGCAATTTGTCGAGGCGATTATGGATGATTTCTCCGTCTATGGTGACAGCTTCGATTCTTGTCTTGACCAACTGGACAAGGTACTTCAAAAATACCATTAAGTCAATCTAGTATTATCTTGAGTCACGTCGTTTCCAAACGTGGCATGGAAGTCGATCCGGCAAAGGTGGATGTGATTGCCAATCTAGAGACACCTCATACAGTCAAGCATGTGCGGTCATTCCTGGGGCATGTGGGATTTTATAGAAGACTCATCCGTGAATTCAGCTACATCGCTCGACCTCTTACAGAATTTTTCTAAGGAGTCTGCATTCAATGTTGATTAGAAAGTTCTCCTTCCATTTAATCAGTTGAAGGAGCTGATCACTCAAGCTCTGGTCCTACAACCTCCATATTAGTCTTTTCCTTTTAATATCATGATGAGTGCATCAGATTTTGCAGTTGGGGTTGTTCTAGGATAAAGGATAGATAAGGCATCCTACGCCATTCACTATGCCAACAAAAGACTAGGTGAATCTCAAAGAAATTACACTGTCACAGAGAAAGAATTACTGGTTGTGGTATTCACCCTTGATAAGTTCAGAGTCTATCTGCTTGGATAAAAAATCACTGTCTACACTGACCACTCTACTATCCGATACATAGAGCAGAAGAAGGATGCCAAGCCTAGACTGATCATATGGATCCTTCTCCTCCAGGAGTTCGATTTAGAAATCAAAGACAAGCCTGGAGTTCAGAATGTGGTAGCACAGCTCTCTAGAATTGAGCAGCAAGAGCCTCCACTGAGCAGTGCACCTATTAAAGACACCTTTACTGACGAGTCGATTCTGGCCATGGATGCACTCCCTGGTATGCCGATATTGTGAACCACCGCATTTCTGGTGTAGTCCCACAAGATTGGACGAAGATTCAGAAGGATAAATTCTTGTCAACATCCATTTCTACCAATGGGAAGATCCTCTCTTATTCAGGGAAGGGGCATATTGTATTTATCACAAGTGCATTCCTCAAGAGGAGCATCATAGTGTCCTCGAGCATTGTGACTTTCTTGAATATGGCAAACACCACTCTAGAGCTAGAACGACAACGAAAGTATTGTAATGTGGCCTTTGGTGGCCCACACAATTTAAGGATGTCGCAACATTCCTCAAACATTGCATTGACTGTCGGCGGTTAAAAGGTACCCTTACAACAAAGTATTCCATGCCCCTTAAGAGAATTAGGATTGCAAATGTATTCGATGCTTGGGGTATGGATTTCATGGGACCCTTCCCGAACATTCAGGGATATGTCCACATCCTTCTTGTTGTTGATTATATGTATCGCTAGGTTGAAGTTATCCCTACTCAAGCCACATACAACCATACAGTGTGTTGCTTTCTTAAAGAGAATATCATCGCGTAGTTCGGGATTCAAAGATACTGATATCAGATGGGGGTAGTCACTTCATTAACAGAGAGGTCAAGAAATTAATGAAGGAGTATGACATCGAGCACAGAGTCACATCTCCTTACCATCCTCAGACTAACGTTATGGCGGAACTATCCATTAGGGAAATCAATACGATACTCCGGAAGCTTTTCAAGCCGGACAAGAAAAATTGGTCCCAACTTCTGGACGCAGTCCTTTGGGTGTACAGAACTGTTTACAAGTCTCCATTGGGCATGTCGCCTTATCATCTTGTATCTGGGAAGCCATGCCATCTGCTAGTAGAGTTGATTCATTAATCGTTGTGGGCATTTAGCATTTGCAATTTGGACTCACGACAAGGTGGTTAGAAAAGGAAAGAGGATGTGAACAGGCTCCTGGAATTCAAAGACTATGCATATGATAACAAATTGATGTACAAGTATAGGGTCAAATGCTGGCATGACCGACACATCTGATGAAAGACCTTCGAGACTGGATAGAAAGTGTGGTTATTTGATGCAAAGTTGAATATATTCCCATACAAATTAAAAATCAAATGGATAGGGCCATTCAGAGTTCAAGAAGTGAGTGACAACAGAAGTATTGTGATATCAGAATTGTCTCCTAATGCACAACCATTTGTCGTCAATGGTTAGCTACTGAATCCCTACCTCGAGCATGACACTTTCTTGCCCGTTGTCGACTCCATCCAAGTACTATGCACTAAAATAACATCCACAACAGTAGCCCCATCTCAAGATTCAGATAATGCCACACAAAAGCTCTTCCTTTAATCTCTCATATTTTCATATTTTCTTTTTTTGTTTCAAATTTTGGTTATAAAAAAAAGTTTGTGTATCACCCTTTTTGTTAGAATTCTATACTTAGGATGTACTTTGTCCTTGGTTTAGGGGGGTGTGCACCACGAGTTCTTTCATTCTTTGAACCTCTCCCCTGTCTCCTCTTCTTGTCCACACATAGGGATATCTTATCCTAAGTATAGGGGGAGACAATTTGAGTACAATATGTTCATTCCCACCCTTGACCCTCCCTACCTTGAGTATAGTTTGCTATACTTAGGATTATTTGATCCTATGTATAGGGGGGATAGACGACTTTTCATTCATTTCTTATTCGTTCTTCTTTAGACTTTTCTATACTCAGTACGAGTTATGTATTCTCTTTTTCTCTCTGATCTATGAGGACATAGCTCAATTTAAGTATTGGCGGGTCGTATATACTGCTTAGATGTCAGTCAAACTCAAAGGGGCGGCTCTTCATCCGACAAATGAGCTAGGCTGGACGGCCTCTTTATGAGGATTGCCTTCTAACAAGGAAAATCCCATCTTGGGTTCTGCTTCAGGATGGCTCCTGCACAAAGCCAAGAGAGAAAATGAAGATGATCGAGCGCTCTTGCACCGTATAAGTCAAAAAGCAAAAAGGGGCTAAGCTCTTCCCGACGATGAGTATAAAAGCGGTGGGATGTCAAAAAGTGTATACTATATATGAGGGCTGTCTTCCTCCTTAGAGGGAAGCGCCCGTGCAAGCAGGTGTGGACGAATTGGAATACTTTCCTATTTTCAATAACTATGGCTAACAATAATGTATAATTCATCAAAAGATGCATATTATTCCTCAATTTTTTGTGTATATACTTATTTAAAAAATCACGTAAAAAGATTTTACAAAATGTTTGAAAAATAGTTTGGAAATCTTTTTGAATATTCTTTTAAAAAATATTTGAAAAATATTTTGTTAAATAATTTCAACATTTGAAAAAATATCTTGTTTGTAGAAAATTTCTTTTCTTTGTGTGAATTAAAAATGTTTGAAAAATGATTTGCAAATGGTTTGAAAAATGGTTGCAAAAATATTTTAGAAAAACTATATATACTGTTTGAAAAAACCTTTGCAAAATGACTTCCAAATGTGTGTACATGTTGTAAAAATAACTTGTAAAAACTATTTTTTACTATAGTTTTCAAAATTGTTTGAAAACAATTTTTCAAATAAGTTTGAGGGATATGTACATCTCACCAAATTTCTTTACCAACTATATAATCATAACTATAAAAATAATCACACTTCCCTGATAAATTTAAAAACCATAACTCTTGTAAATATAAGATGCATCATCGTTTAATCATTTATATCTATTTTTATCCAAAATCTTTTGTTTTGAAAAATGCCAAAAACATTTGCAAAACCAAACATACAAAAACATTTGCAAAATCTTTTTTAAAAATTTCATAACAAATAGAAAACTTTGAAAATTGCATAACAAAATATTTTTCTGCATTGTGCATAACATTCAAATTTTTCGGATTGAGATTGATAATTGAACAAGTCTAAGTAAAATCTGAATATTGGAGCTTGGTTGAACCTTAAATCTACCTAATCACAGGAACCTTATAGGAACCGGAATTGAGGTACTTCATGTCTAGTTGAATTTACTCTTTGAGAATCGTGAGACTTGGTGCAATGGATTCTTGACTGCCTAAGTAGAGTATTTCTGAGCACACGCAAGGCTCTTATTGATAATGAACTAACTTGGAAACCTTCACCTTTCACTTGGCTCAACTCAGTTGGAGTGGTGAGGGGATTGGATTTGCCTGTATGAAACGCATACATGTGGAAACATTTGACCTCGTCTAGGGAGGGAAGTGCACCACAACCCATCCAATAGCAGAGACATCTAAAGATAGGAGAGTCTAGGTTGCGATAATGCTTCAAAAGAGTGATAGTCTACTTGCTCAACATGAAAAACTCCTTATGTATATGCTGTTGTATATAGTATTTCAAAAAAATGCAAAAACTCCAAAAAAATAGGCAGACATGATTTAAAATAAAATTCTTACCATAGTGCACATATTTGTATAGTTGCTAAAGCAAGCTTGAGTTTCAAAGTCATAACAAATGAGCCTGCAGCTGGATGACTTGACTACACTGGTCATGCATCCTAGGATAGGTAGCTACACTGGCTACCGTCCATTCTTCTCTTCACCCCCTCCTCTTAAGTTGGTTTCCACTTGAACATAGAAAGGAATACCCTGCCCCTCGAGGAAAGAGTTGCTGGATTGGGGAATCATTGGATTGTCTTGCTGGAGAAGTCAATCTCTTTATCATTTCATTTGGGAAGAACCACTGCCACATAAACTATACAAGTAAGGCTCATAGTCGTAAGGGTTTGTGTATGAGTTGAGGTATTCTAATCTAGCTATTAAGGAGACTTGAGCAGAGTTTTCGGATTCTTGAAGGTTGTTGTGCTTCAAATCTGATTCCCGATAAGGTTTCGACCGCACAAAAATTCCAAAGGTCTGACTTAAGCTTCAAACTTTAATTTTGTGAAGACAAGCTTGAGAATTAAACTTAATCCACTTTCTTTCCATTTCTTTTCTTTGTTTTCATTTTTCTACACTTATTGTATAAGTGATTGCTAGGGACTAGCAAAGACAAGTATAGGGGGGTGATGAATCTCCATTTCATTACCTTTATTCTATCATTTTGGCTTTAAAAACCATAGCTAATGCATGTAAATAACATTAATTTGTGCAAAATAACATTCATTATTTATTGCATGTATTGTGTAAATAATACTGCTTTTAAGACAAAAAATTCAAAATAAAGAAAATATAAGAAAAAGAATAAAATACCAAAAGTATTTTATGACCCTAAATCCCAAGACCAAGTCAAGAATAGAATTAGTCGACAAGGAATAAAGTAGGGGGAGATAAGGTCCAAGAATACAATAAAAATCCCATTTATTTATTCATTATGTATTCATTTTTAGGACCCATTTCATTTTCCAATATTTATACCTCAAATAAAGAAACCTTGACCATGAAAGTTGTAGATAATGATATATAAGAAAATACAAAATTAAGTTCGTAAAAGAATGATATACAATGTACTTTTCATACTATGAATAAAAAGCCAAAACTAAAACTTCCCAGACCATATATCCCAAATAAAAAATCAAAATGTATCGAAATATTCTTTAATTGTATATAAATTTTAATAAGCTATTTAATGGAGGTGGTTTCATATTTTTTGGAGTTAGGGTGTGAAAGTTAGGTTTTGGACCCCTATTGTATAGTATACCCGAATAAAATATTCGTTTTATTAATTCTTTATTTTTTTCAATTTTACATTTTTATAATGTTGTAAATATTATTCATAATACATGTACATATTTAAACCAAAATAAAACCACCAATAAAATAGAAAATAAAATATGTCCACATAAATGTATAGGTAAAATACCTATGCTAATACTTGTAAATAACTAAAAGTGAAATTCATTCTTTCATTATTTATTCTTCTATACAATTGTAAATATTATTTATACTCTATTAAAAATATAAATATAAAATAAATCCAAAGAAATTACATTAAATAAAATAGTGTACAAAATACATAGAGGAATATACACTAACTATACCATTATAATTTATATCCCTATTTACTTAAGTATAAAAATACCATCATAAAAATAAAATAAAAATAAAATAAAAATATATTTATACACCTAGAAATATTTTATAAAAATATATAATAAGATAATAAAACAATAACATACAAAATACAAAATAAAAATAAAATAACAAAACATAAATGAATATACATATAAATATACCCCTAAAAATTAACTAATAAAAAAATTAAAACAAAAAATAAATAAAAATCATAATAAAATACTAAATAAAATAATAACATTTTTTTATAATCAAAAGATAATAAAATTGTTTACTATTTTTAATTAATTTATTTTGAAAAAAAGGACCTATTTTGTCCTGTAGTGGTTTGCGTGGACTAATAGGATTCCAGGGATCGTTGACCCCAAGTTAACTCCTCGTCTTTCTTATGACTGCTATTAGCAGTCTCGAGCGGCCCACCTTCTCCGAGTATTCCCAACCGTCTATTGCTCCATTGCCCTCGAGCTCGTCACAAGATCTGCTCCCAGATACTCCATGATTCACGTCGTAGCTACAGATGTCATGAACATAACTTGTATCTTCACCGATACATCCATCAATAACAGTGCCCGCCATGTCTCTACATAATAACTCCTTCCTTCTTCTTCAAATTTGGTCATTGTTCCAACTCCTACACCCCTAAACCTCGTCCAAGTGAGTATCCTCATGATAGGGGGATCCTCTGAGGTCTGGAGCAGCTCGCGGAGGAGGAGGTGCGCCCAAAGTGGTCATCGCCGGTCGCCTTGCTCCCTGCCTTCGTCGATAGGTATAAGAGCTGTCTTTCTTACTTTTTAGATAGGACTTAAACTCTGCTTTTTAATTACGCAACTACTATAGTATTTAATTCATAGTTTTTGTATAAAATCACTCGGAATGTAGTTCGCCGGAGCTGAACTCCAACGGACCCTATTTATCGTGATTCGTCGTGTTCCGACCATCCACAACCACCTCCCTACTTTCTGCATTTCCTACTCCGCGTTTCCCCCCACTTAACCAACTTGCTCCTCACTTGAGCAGCAAATCAAGTTTTCCTTCCACTGCCTCGTCGGAGACCTCTCTACCATCTTCATCCACCCAACGATTCCATCCAATAAACACTCGGATCCCTTCACCTTCATACAACCATGCTTTCTAGCATCTTTGAAGGACCGGAAGGAGGCATCTGAGCCCCAGTCGAAGCTTGAGGACACGCTCCAGGTACCCTAAAGCTCTAGGCCACCATCGATGAGGACAAGATGCCATCGAGCTTTCTAGCATCTACGGATCGATTCTAGGATTGTCACGAGCCCTTCAACAGCAAGATTGGAGGCCAGAGGAGCGAGATTTGGCCGATAAAAGTTCATCCCGCTCCTGTTCTTCCCATATTCTTCCAACATGTCCCGGAGCTGTCCCATCGAGCCCAAGCATCTCGTGGAGCAGGCACCATTGGATGAGCCATGTAGTTAGCCATCAGATCTCATCCAAGATCTAATCTCAACCATTCTGTGCGAAGCGTCATCGGATAATCAGAGCCATCCACATGGATAAGTGAGGATTATCGCGCCATCCGATCGCACGCAAGTAGGGGTAATTTACACATCTCACCACGTTCTTTTTGTATTTATTAATTATTCTTGTACTCAAAATAGATAGTGTAAATAAAATAGTGAAATTGCATGTAAACTCCTATATTAATTTCATATTGCACCTAGGTCCATGCCAGGTCACATCACCTATCGTCCCACATAAGGTGGCCATTTTGCAAGGGTGCCCTTGCGCCATTTTGTATTTACTTTCAATCTAGTAAAATATAATATATGTTTTAAATTTTTGGAAAAATTATTTCATTTACATATATGCACCTACTAGTTTAGCAATCTTTATGCATTTTCTTTATTTATTAAATATAGCTATTGTGCTCCAAAAATCACAAAAAAAGAGATGTGGGCTCTTGATTTCTTGTAGTTTCACGTCCTATTTTTATTTGCAATTTTGGAATCTTTTTACTATTTATTGAAAATCATTTAGAGTACAAAAAGTCCTGGTCTACAATATAAAATACCAAAAAAATAATGACATTATGGAAATTCCCAAAAAATGTATTTTGTAAGTGTTTGTAGCCTTCAGACCAAAGACCATTAAAAGTAGAAAAAGAAAAACTCTTAAAAATTGAAAACCCTCAAAATATTTTCAAAAATCTAAAAAAATCTCAAAACCCCTAAAAATAGTTTTTTTGTTTTATAATTTTCTTTATATTATTATCTATATATTAAGATTAATTTGGAAACTTTTTGACGTAATTTTCTATTTTTAATTTCCATTTCAATTTTGACCTATTATTTTATCCCCCTTTTTAAGCTATTTTTAACTTTAAAATCCCTAAAAATTAGCAAAAATGCCAGAAAAAATCACAAAAACACTAAAAAATTATTTAAAACATAAAAAACTTTAATTCTATAATTTTAGTTATTTATAGTTATATATATATCTATATTATCTATTATGGCATACATAGCCTTATTTATTTTATTATATATTAAAAAGAAAATATAAAATGTAAAAAAGAAGATACAAAATTATAAAACCAAAAACAACAAAAGTATAGAAAAAATATATATAAAATTTA
Organism: Ottelia alismoides; assembly: GCA_037367405.1. Lineage (NCBI taxonomy): Eukaryota > Viridiplantae > Streptophyta > Magnoliopsida > Alismatales > Hydrocharitaceae > Ottelia > Ottelia alismoides. Next base: position 384,513 of record JAZKJV010005017.1, read on the forward strand.
AAACCCACAAAAACACATAATGAATGATATGATTGTACATAATACTCTTTGATAAAAATAACTGTAGGCTACCGGTTTTGCTCTCCGTGGTTCGACCTCTACATGCTTCCTTGCTATACCTTGTGCTTTGTATAGAAAAATAAATTTTGACTCACATTTTGTGATATTCATTACTTTATTTATTCGTGAGTTGATTGTTGATTGATTGAGGTTTATTGAGTGGTAAAGACACCGATTACGGTTTCATCTTGTGAAACCTTACGACCCTTGATAAATATCTATCATCAAATGGCGTCGTTGTCGGGGAGCAGCGTGCGTAGCCAATTTGTCATTATTTGGTACAGTCATTTTGCTTATTCATTGATTAATTGATGTGATTAATGATTTATTTTTCTTGCACATATTCATTCAACTATTCTTTGTAAATATATCATTTTTAATTACATTACTTGATTATCTATGCTAATTTATATCTTTTTGTGACTTTGTTGCGAGGGCCCGCTATGTGAGGATGCTTTCTTAGGAGGCTAGTGCAGCCGAGCCTGGTGGAGATTGGTGTTCACCGTCTGACCAGTTGGAGAGGCGATAAAGAAAGCAAAGAGAAGCCATTTAGCATAGAAATTTATTTAGATTTATTTATTTAATGGTGAGAGAGAGAGACTTATTAAATTGTAATAATTAAGACTTGGATACTATTCTTCACAACGAGGTCCAATGCCTGAGTGTCTGTTCACATGGGGACCTCATCGTTGTTTTCCATACTTTCCCGCCTTCTTTTATTTTTTTCCCATTGTTTTGAGTTTTCCGCCTTTCTTTTTATTTGTTTTGTGTGCATGGAGCCCTAGATTTAGGTTGCTTGCCTCGGTAATTGGGTCCAAAACCTAATAAGAATGCATGTACCTATAGTCTCTCACATTTGGATCTGGTCAAATTAATAATGTTAGTTATTTGGACTTGACAGCATGCCAAGAGAGGTTGTATACACTGCTTGCAGGACTCGTTGTGGCAGGCACCGATCGGCATCGAAGATCGGACCTTGGTCTCATTTCTGAATAATTAACAAATGATTCTCCATGATTTGTAACAACTAATGTTTAGGGCGTTTTTGTCGATTGCACACCGCCATGTAGACAGGTTTAAGAATTATGTTTTGCATAACGCATGGAGAGAGAGAGTTGGGAAGCATTGTATGTCCTCTAACTCAGCACACATCATTAGATCGAATCGACTTGCACGACTTTTTCACTATCTCCCTCTATTTTTGAACACCTAGGACTTATATGAAAATCTATAAAAAAAGTTAGGTGCTTGTATGCAAAAAGATCCAAACAAGTGAAAACCCAAAAAAAATAAAACAAGGGGACGGCTAAATAAACTTTGACCTTAATTAAAATCCGCAATGGACTTTCATTGCCTTGGGTTCATAAAGGCCTCAATGTTTTTAGGTACCTTTGGAGGAGACCAAAACCCCTCCCATGAGAGAGGCACGACCCACTAAGGATTAGAGCCAAAAACACAGTCTGTAACTGCCCTATGTATCGCCTGGCTTTCTGAAGTAATGGCGCTTCTATCATACATGACCGAGTAGGGTCGTGTCAGCAATGGTGTTCCCTCCTTATGTGGAACATCGACATGGTATGAAGAACTGAGCTTAGGCCATGCCCTCACAGGTGTGTCTATTTCATCGGTTTGCTATCAAGTAGGTCCTTGCACGCTCACGGGTGATTCCATTGCGAGGAACGAAGTAGTGGTTTCACATATCAAATTCCTCTCTCTATTTATTTGGATGAGTAAGGATCCATGAAGGGCTACAAGGACCTCAAAAAGTGAGACTATATGTTACAAAGGAGGAGGACAAGTACGGGAGACTTTTCTGGCAGTACTCTCTCTCCTATAGGGTTAGTGTGCTAAGGACTTGTTAAAAGATATGCTTGGAATAACAACTCTAAAATTGAAAAGAAAATAAATAGCTGATCCTTCATGGCTTCACATGGTGTGAGTTGGTGAACTCAATTTTGTATTGTGTTTGTATAGATCATGATTAAGGTTCAAAGATCAAGTCTCGTGTACTTGCGCCAATTATGTCATCCATGTCTTTCTTTTGATCCCTGCTCAATTCAAGCACTTCTACTATTTTCCACTCCATTTTATTCCTCATGACCCCTGTATCTTTCATATGGCATCGATCTCTCTTTGCTCCATGATGGAGATCTATGGATGGCTTATTAGGGACACTATTGACACCCACATCGATTCCATAGACTCGCTATCATCAATAATTCGAGGCGATTCTCAAGAACATGGTCCGAATCTTGCAGAACGATCTCCATACTCCTCGTCTTCTTCCCATCTCCTTGATCACCCAATAAACAGGGACCACCTTTGTCCCACAACAAACATTGCAAATGGAAGTCAATTTCAGTCTACATATATTTCAACTAGGTGGAGTTAGAATTGAAGTGCTCTGATTGGGATTCTTTCATATTTCAGATAGAAGCCAAACCTAGTCCTGAATCCCAACATCGAGTTCATTTCTTCAGACTCAGACCCAGAGATGGCACCTCAAGGAAAGGGCAAGGGACAACCGCCTCCCCAACTTGAGCAGGGACAGAAGTCAAATCAGATTCAGGTGAATGCTCAGTTGTTGGATTCCATCTATGCCATGCAACAACAACTGTCCGAGCAATCCTAGCATTGACTGCATTTCAAGATATATTGAATGATCTACGGAATAGACCAGCGGGAGGAGGAGAAAGACCCTGTGATGGCCCAGACGAAGAAGAATCAGAACTGGAAAGGCAGAAACCAATGTTGAAAGAGACATATATCCTGGAGATAGCCAGATGACTGAGTGTACCCTCATTCCACCGGTACATGCTCACTTTGAGCTCAAGCGTTAGTTCCTTGCTCTTCTACCATCATTCCATGGGAACACCAGCGAGGAGCCATACATTCACCTACATTAGTTTTGTCCCATCTGCCGAACTACCCACTACACCAATGTTCCCTTGGACATAGTGAAGATGACGATATTCCCCTTCAGTTTGCAAGACAAGGCCATATACTAGGTCAATCATTTGGTAAAGGTTGTAATGACTTGGGAGTAACTAAAATCCGCCTTTTTTTCACATATTTTATCCTCTAAGTCGGCTCAACCAGATGCGAGCCAAGATTATCAATTTCTCCTAGGCTGCCCACGAAACCATCCATGAAGCCTTGGAGCCATTCACAGACCTACAAGAAAAATACTCCCATCATGAGATACCAACGACGATTTTGGTCCAACACTTTTCTGGAGGCCTGAATGTACAGAGCCAAAGGCTCATCGACGCATCCTATGGGAGATCTCATTTTAACAAGGATGAAGATGTGGTCTAGCAGATCTTTGAAGAAATGGCCAAAGGGGAGGCCACCCTTTTTTAATTCCACACATATCAGAGGCAACCATAGGTCCTCCAGAAGCAAGTACATATGGCAGTGTCTCATGAGGCAAATAGAGATGAGAGCTCCAACCTCAACATCATCGGGGACCATCTCTCGAAGGATGACTTTACATTATCTCAAGAAGCTTGCTGTGATCGAACAGAGGACACAATATTAATTAATTGGTGAAATTTTGCTATATTTTGCCCATTTATGCCTTTTAATTTGTAGTAAATTCTCTATTGCTCCAAAAATCCCCATAAATTCACATTAGACTTAGGATAAATTAGTCTAGATTATGCCAAAAAATCTTTGCATTTGCACGCATCCCGATGCCTGAATAAATAAATTTGTGATTTCCTTAATTAATTTTTGATAGGTCTATTTCACATAGAAATTTAGGTTTATTAATTTTCCTAGATTCTTCACACTTAGATCTATCTAGAATAATTTTTATATCTAAAAATATTGTGAATTGGTATTTATTAAAATTAATTTAGTCAAAATCACCTTGCATTCATTTTTTAATTCACAGTAAATTCATATATTGTCAGAAAAATCCAAAAGAAAATTAGTGTAGCTTACTTTCATTGCATTTCATCATCTGGCCAAGTTTCATAATTTTTGGAAATAATTTGACTGCTTTTCTGATTTAACTTGTAAACTAGCCTGATTTTGTATGTGTCTTTTCTTAATTGCATAAAAATTGTTTAAAAAACCAAAAAAATGTACCTCCTGAAAATTCGACCTCTTAAATTTACTTGAAATCTACCTAAGGAGATAACTGCCTCCCTGAGTTTGACCTTGGGCTTGCCCAAGTAAAAAAATAAATTGCCGCTCCTAATCAACTCGACCTTAATTAAAAAGTAGTTTTTTATTAGCCCGTATTACCTGGCTACAACGAACCAAACGACATTAATTTGACCATTAATTTGATTAAATTAATAAGGGTAGTACGCCTCCAATCAATACCCCCCATATCCGACTTTTTGGTTTTGATCGCTCTTAATCCACTCTTAACCTGTCATATTATGCCTTGAAGCTCTGTGCTAGTGACATGAGCGTGGAGCTGCTAATCTGCAGTGAGGAGGAGTTGCGGCAGAGTTGATTGAGCCATCTTCGGCCAAGTTCACTGGAGGTTCCGCCTCTCTAGTTTTTGGATTGTCCAGCTACTTGCATCATTAGGTTAGATTAATTAGCAGGTTTCAGTTATGCACTTCTATTTTAGTTTCTAGCAGCAGATTTAGCAAAAAAATTCAAGATCTTCGTGGACCTGGAGCTTGAGCTCCCGGTCGATTTCATCGTAAAACATCCATACTTTTGACCTGCTTCCATGACCATTTCATATCTCGTCATGTTCTCCATTCGATCCACCCCTTTCCCCATTTAATTTGTATAGAATCTAAAGACATTGAGATCTTTCACTCACCACATCACAAGAGCTCTCCTCCTTGTCTATTCTCCTACTCTTTTGATCAACTCCTGGGTCGAGGATCATCACCTTGGGCCCATAAGTTTTTTGGTGTAGGTCCCTATCCCTAAGAACTTATCTAGGAGCATGAATCAGTCCTAGTATACCTCCAGGTTAGACGGAGAAAGAAGGTCCTTCAAATTAGTCCTCAAGATATATTAAGACCATTGGAATGGACCTCTGCACGTAGAGGAGTGCCAGGAGGATGCTGCCCCCATCGACGAGGTGAATCATGACTGGAGCAAGTAGGAATCAATGTTTGATGCTTAGCCACTGTGAAATTCATCTGTGTTCATACAACCAACCTCCCAGCCATCAGATAAAAAAGGTTGGCCCATATCTAATCCAGGATGTTGAATTAGATTGAAGTGTTACGAGAAGCCTGGCGTCTGATTATCCACGTGATGACATAAGAATGATCTGATCAAGGGCCTCTTAAGAGGTCAATTTCAACCAACCCCTCCATTTTTTGTTATTTGAAATAAGTCTTGTGCTTATTTTATTACATTTAAAAGTTTATTAACAAATTGCATATTTGCCCTCATACCATTTTGATATTGCAGTTTATTCCCCCACCACATCACTAAAATGCCCATGCATGTGGCGGCCCACGTGCATGGGCATTTTATATGTGAACCCTTATGGGTTTTGTATTTATGATTTAGTCTACTAAAAGCAAGTTTCGGTTATAAACTTTTGTTGTTTTTGCAATGAACCCTCGTATTTATTTTTTATTATAAAAATATCCCTACCAGCTTAACCATATTTTTGTATGTTTATATATTTTTTACAAATAGCACCTGTCTCAAAATATCACATAAAAATAGGATAATGTGTTCGATAATATGCTCTTTCACACCCTATAATTCATCTTCATTTCATGCATATTTCTTATTTATGAAAATCAAAACTAGTACGTTATTCCTTGTTTGACTTGGAAAATACAAAAAAATATAAAATCAAATTAAAAATTCCCAAAATATTACCTATTATCTATTATTTATTTTGAACCTTCAGACCAAATATCCCTCATTAGAAAAGAAAATCATTAAAAATTAAAAAGCTCCACAATCCTTATAAAAATAAATAAAAATCCATAAAAAACTCCAAAAAAAATAATTTTTGTTCTATATTATTTATATACTTACTATTATATTTTAAAATTAGTTTTTAGAAATTTTTATTTTATTTAGTATTTTAAATATAAAAACCATTTGACCCATTTAACATGTCCCTGATTTTGTATATTTTAGACTTTAAAATACCTAAAAATTAGTAAAACTATCAGAAATCATTAAAACATTAAAAAATTTAAAAACATAAATTATTTTATTTTGTAAATTTTGAATATTTTTACTATATTTATAATTATAATACCACACATTGTGTAATATACCTATATATAGATAGATATTAAAAATATTACTATTAATTATTAGAAATACACTGTAAATAGCTTAAATTCTTAAAAAAGGATTATTCTTTAGGTATTTTTATGATTTTTGTATATTTCTTATATATCCTATATTATATATAGATTATATTATACATATTACATTACATACATATGTATATATATTGATATATATATACACACTATATTATAAATTGAAAAGTAAAAAGAAATTAAAAATCGTAAAATTGTAAAAAGAAAATAAAAATTTTAAAATTAAGACTTTAAAAAATATAAAAAGATTAAAATAAAAACCACAAAAACATTGATTTATTAATTAAGTAGATATTGTAAAAATTGATCACTAGGGTTTTTCATGCAGGTCTAAAATGTACCCTCACGGAGTGCGAGGATAAGTTGTTGCTGAGACAACCCACAAGAAATCCCCTTGTTCAATCAATTAGAATTCATAATATAATAATAAGCAATTAATAGAAAAATATAAGGCATAATTTATTATACTCTACAAACTAATTTGTATAACAAGCGTATAGATGTCGAACCACAGAGAGAAAACTAGGAAGCCTATGATTATTGCTATCAATGTGTAATATGTACATAATTGTCTTTAGGTTTTCTCATGTGGTTTTTTTATTTCTTTATTTATATATTCCTTTTTTTAAATTACTTAAATTAAGAATAAATGTATGTATAATGGTAGTTTAATAATAATAAGATAGACTATATTAATATATATATATATATTGTATATATATATATGTATAAGTAGATATTTACACATAAGGTATAAATGTATGTATATAAATAAAAACTTCTTTTTTTAGGTTTATAATTTTGCTTATTTTTTATTTTTTATTTTTAAAATAAAAAATATATATTGATATAAACTATATTAGTACATAATATAAGTATATAGATAACATATGTATATATATGTAGACATAGAGATAGTATAATATGTATATATATAAGTAGTCTAAAAATACCATAAAAATATTTTTTAAGTTTTTTTATATTTTTTTTCATGTTTTTATGATTTTTTTGAATTTTTGCTAATTTATGGGTTTTAAAATCCAAAACATCCAAAAACAAGAATTAAATAAAGAGGTCGAATTAGTATGAAGAATAAAAATGGAAAAAAGTATAAAAACTTCTTCAAACTAATTTTAATATATAAATAATAATATAGATAAAATTTGGGTACAAAAATAAATATTTTTGGAATTTTTATGAGATTTTCTCTATGCTTGTCTAGATTTTGGAGTTTTAAATCTTTTATCATTTTCTTTTTCTATTTTTAGGGATTTTTGTTCTGGAGTTAGTGTAGGTCATAATAAACCACATATAATGTTTTTGAAATTATTTAAGGCATTTTAATATTTCTTGACATTTTTAAAGCTAAATAGGAAATTAATTCTCATTGTTTAAATTTTAATAAATAGATAAATTTGTAAAAGTGCAAATTTAAAATCAAGCCATGAAAGTTCATCATGCCAGGCATTTACATGTACTTTTCCAAAGTTTAATACAAATAAGAGCTATTTTTAACGAAAATAACAATTAAATAGAATTTCATATGTTGGCAGGGCCATATTTGCAATTAAGACAATATTCAGCATTTCTGAACCATTTTACAAAACCCAAGGGCATACATGCAATTTTTCACAAGTTTCTTAGATTAAAAATGCCTTAGAAGGGCCTTTATGAAAATGTACAAAAGTTTGAGGTCCTCTGTGCAATTTTTTAATAAAAATATACATTGAATATTCAATTTCATGTATTAAAAATAAATATACAATATCGGGGCGTTATGATTGTAAAATACCCTACTCACATGGCAAGCCACGTGAGCTAAGCTAAAGTGGACATATGGGTAAATACATGGAAGCATGAGGGGTTGTATGTCATTTTTACATATTTATATACACTCCAGAAAAAATTTAAAATAATAAAATGAAATAAGAAAAAGTGGAGGGGGCTTAGTGCAAATTACCCCTATTTACACTCACAGTGATGCCTTAGATCTCTTCACTTGGACACGTGGCTGCTCCATGGCGTGTGATAACATTTAGACAATGATGGTCGGGATTGGATCTCGGGCAGAGATCGGATGGTGGAGGCTCGCATGATCGGACACCATCTGTTGTATCTGGAGCAGGTCTCTTGATCGGATGGTCCTGGAGTGTCTTGGAAGAAAACTACAAGAACAAGGCTTTGTGTTAAATGGATCTATTTCTTCTCTCTGCTCTGAGCTCCTCTTGAGCTGCTAGGATTCCCTACGGATTCGCCTTGATATTCCGCAACTATAGGTTGTCTAAAAAGAGTCCGGGCCCCATCGAAGGGGGACTAGAGCGTCATGCACATGAAGCTCAGTTGTCAACTTCAATGACCCCCTCCTATGGGGTCTTCCATATCTGTAAAGATGATGGGATGTTATGTGACATGGAGGTGATCAGATCTGGGTCGTTATTGGCGAGATTCACGTCAATTTGAGGGGGGATGATGGTGCTCCGATGTGCGATGGAGGAAGATGCATGAAGGGATTGATCTACTTGAGAAATGGATCGGCTTGATGGATAAATGGAAAAGGTGGGAAATGGGATAAATGGAGGTGGCCGGAGACTAGAGTGTGATGGTGAACATGGTGGCTGGAGCTCTAGAGCTCCAAAGAGCTAACTAATCTAATCTACGTTAATGTAGTCATTAAAACACGGAATAAATTGCAGAATATGAAACCTACAGACTACAGATACCTAGAAATAGTCAAATAGCACAGCTCGAACTTGGTGGTGGACCATGGAGTAGGATGTCATCAGAGCGCCGATGTGGACCCGCTCTCCTCCTCTTGTAGTGATCCAACCTCGAGGAGTGCACCTCTGTCAGCGGTAGACTCTCACGCATACGGCTGAAGACTCTACAAAGCTTGGAAAGGGATTAAGAATGAATGGGATGAATTGGACTTTTATTTATAGACAATTTTTGCCAAATTTTGAGCTAAATTATTTAGAGGCTCAAGGGAGATCGATGAGATCTAATGAGGCGAGGTTGGCAATTATGATGTGAACGAGATCTTTGAAGGACTCAGGGAGAACGGAGGCCCAGAGTAGCCTGAAAAATTCGAGGAAGTGGGGGTGCTTGAGGTTTTGACAATGGTCAGGTGCAGGGAAGGATAGTTGACTGAGGTCAACAATCCTTGCCTCCTAATTGGTCCACATCTGACACTATAGGACAAAAGAGCAGGCTTTATTCGAAAATAAAAATAATTAACAATAATAAATGATTTTATTGATGTTTGGGTAAAAATAAAATTTTAAAAATATTATTTTATATAGTATTTTAATATGATTTTTATTTATTTTTATGAGTCAATTTATTACAAGTTATTTTTTTCAAGTGTGTTCATAAGTATATTGATTTATGTTTTGCACATTTTATTTTTATGTTGTATTTTTTATTTTATTATTTTATTTTCATATTTTATGTATACACAACTTATTTATACATGCACAAATATATTTTTATTGTATATTTGGATGCTATTAAACTTAAATTAATATGTATATATACTATATAGGTATGAATATAGGTATTTCATATATACTTATATAAACTTCTGTATGATTATACTATAAATATGTACGTATATTATGCATATTATTTACAAAATTACAAAAATAATAAATAATAAAAATAATAAGAAATAAATAGAAATAATATTTTATTCAGGTATATTATACAATAGGGGGCAAAACCTAACTTTCACACCTTAACTCCAAATTAAATGAAACCAAATTCATTAAATAGCTAATTAAAAGTTATAAACAATCAAGGTTATTTTGATGCATTTTGGAGTTTTTATTTAGGGGATACGGGTCTAGGAAATTTAGGTTTTACGTTTTTATTCCGAACATAGAATGTACATTGTATCTTATTTTTGTGAGAACTCAATTTTTTATTTTTCTATTTTTATCTACAATTTTATGTACAAAGTTTATGTATTTAAGGTATAAATAATGATGAATAAAATGGGTCCTCAAAATGCTTTATTGATGAATGAATAAATGGAATTTGTAATGTATCTTTGGCCCTTATCTCATTCTACTTTATTTCTTGTCGACCAAATAAATTCTTGACTTAGTCTCGGGGTTTAGGGTCATAAAATTCCTTTGGCATATTAATTTTTTTGTTTTGTTTCTTTATTTTTTTATTTTGGATTTAAATAATGTAATTTATACAATAATTATACAATAAATAATGAATGCTAATTTGTACAAAATATTGATATTTACAAGCATTTAGCTAGGGTTTAAAGGCCAAAATGAAAGAATAAATGTGATGAAATGGAGATTCATCACCCCCCTATATTTTCCTTTACTAGTCCCTAGCAAACAATTATGCAATGTGTGCAAAAATAAAAATGATGAAAAGAAAAAGAAATAACTTGGAATAATTGTCGACTTTTAAACTTGTCTTTAATAAAGTCAAAGTTTGGAGCTCAGAGAAGGCATGTGGATTAATGGTGTGTTCAGAACCACATGGAAGTTGAAAAAGTATGACATAACAACCCTCAGATTCTATACTCCTATCAACTAGTCCAATTCACTGTCAGGTCAGAACCGTTCTCCTGATCGCATACTCTTACTACCTTGAATGATAGAACCATTTGTTAATTTGTTCAGCTCTTCTCAGACAAGACCGTTGAACCATCAAGGTGTCTGCTCCTCTGGTAACTCATCCTCGTAGACATAGATATTCCCTTCTAAGGTTAGGTGCTCCCTGTCTTTACAACCGAATGGGGGAGAAGTTAGAAGAATGGGAAAAGAAGTGGGAATGGAGCGGTGTGGTCTTCATTCCCTTGTGAAGTCGGGCAATATAACCAATTATTCACCAAGAAGCAAGATTTTTCTGAAGCTCAAATGTTTGTGGAATTTTTTGTATAGGATTCTTTGGATATTTCTTTGACTTTGTACAACTTCTGCATTCTTGATTATGCCCTAGTGGATATAGCATCTTTTTGTTCCGCCCATTTTTGGGAGTCTTGGAAAAAGTTGCACCGGTCCTCATATGAAGCATTATCTCAATCCATCTCCAATATTTAGATACCATTGGTACCAAAAGAAGTGGGTTAGAGTACCAGTGTCGGCAATCCCCAAGAATGGTTCCCGAGCCACCCTTGATAAAGCGGCCTTGCATCGTCCCAACTTAAACTCCAAGATTTTTTAACACTCCATCTGAGTTTAGCTAAGTTATAGGTGTGAGGTTTCCACTCAAGTCACTGTCTTAAAAGTCTTACGGATGGTATGAAGGATCCTAGTTAAGAATGTTAAATTGACTCATGGGCATAGTCTTATGGAACCTAATGAAATAAGTCAAGGTGACCTGAAACATCTCCATTTCCAGTCCTCAAAGAGTTCCTCTGAAATTAAGTGTATTAAGGTCTATTCCAAGCTCCAATCTTCAGACTGTATCTGAACTTGTTCAATTGTCTAGGTTATTTCGAAAAATGTGAATGTTATGTACAATGCAAGAAAAAGGTATTTTTGTTATGCAATTTTCTAGTTTTAACCTTTTTATGGATTTTTTAGAAAGTTTTACAATTTTTTTTGGAATTTTTGAAGAGGTTTTTGCAAATGTTTTTGGGAGTTTAGATTTTGCAAATTTTAGGGATTTTTCAAAAAGAAAAGGTTTTTGGAACAAAATGGGAGTACGTGCAGATATTTACATGGGCGTGTGATGACCGAACTGAACACTCAGGTATAAGGTACTAAATGGTCGTCACGATCCAAGCGATTAGGATCGATCAATCAAGAAAAAGAGACCACCAAACAAGATGAAAAATCAATCAAACAACACTAGCGGTCTTGCTATTTTATTAACCTGGTATAGCGACCAGGGTCGAACACAAGGAGCACGAAATGGCCTCGCGGCCTACGAAGTAGACAAAAAGAAAATAAAAGAAAAGAAACATGTATTTTTGGTGGTTTTTAATTCTTTTTATATTTTTTTGGATTTTTGGTTAATTAAGAAAACAAGGAAAACAATAAAAGCAAGCAATTCAACTATTTATTTAATGCACTAAAAATCAACCAAAAATTCAAATAAAATTTTTTTTTGTATTTTATAATTTTAACTGTTTTTAGTGAATTTTTGGGATTTTTCTGATGTTTATTTAATTTTCTAAAAATAAAACAATGAAAGAAAGAGAAGGTACTGTCCAGCCGAGCTTAAGGGACCTAGATAAAATATCTAGAAATCCCCAATAAGCTGGAGGTAATTTTCTTGTATAGAGAAAGAAACAAGGAAAATTTGAGCACCTAAATTATTATTTTTGGGTTTTTAGTTTATATTTTAGAATTTTTATGAGTTTTTAAGTGTTTTTCAATTTTAGAAGTTTTAGGTAATGAAAAATAGCCAAAATTGGCTAGAAAATCAAGCACAACAAAACAAACAATAGATAATTTTTTTGTGATTTTTAGATGAGTTTTAATATTTTTTGTGATTTTTCAAATCAGACAGTAAATAAAATGGATGTTTTTGAATTTTTAAAAATATCAAAACAAAACAAAAATATCTCCAAAAATTCCAGAAAATGTTACACAATGGCAAGAGCCATGTAATCAATTTTCATTGGATTTGGAGTTGGATTGCTATTTTATTCAAAAATAGAAAGTTGGTACTGTGCACAGGGACCTGAGTGCAAATACCAAGAGTTCTGGGGGGTCCGGTGCAAAATACCTAGGAAAACACGCGCGTCGCGCGTGCTTGGGGCACTCAGGGACCCACATGTAATAAAAACTAGTTCCAAGGACTATTTGGTAACAGATACCAAAAGTCCGAGGGTTAGTTTGCAATTAACCCATGAATAAACGCACATGTACTATTAAATTACGCACAGGGGTATAAATGCAATAATCCAAAACTATTCATTCATTCCATAACATCTCAGAACTACAAGGTATAAAGTGCAAATAGCCCAGAAAACCACGTGTCGAAGCACGTGCTACACCATACACAGGGGCATAAATGCGAACAAAATAAAGTGCAAGGTCCTCAATGCAATTGTACCAAAAACTAAACAACTAGATAACATATTTACAGGACTAAATGCTAAATAAAAGAAACAGGAGGGCCTAAGGATAAATTACCCTTTATTAAGTCGAGCCGGTGGATGAGCGCCACGTGGTAGATCAACGGTCAGGATGCGGGTGGCGCTCCAAAGCTGGGCTCCTCGCGCGGATCTGACGGTCGAGGCCTCGCCACGTGCTAGATCTGGCGGTGGAGATGCGTCGCTGCTAAGCCTCGGCCATCGGACGGCTGGGATCAGACCTCCTGAGGATCGTGCGGTGGCTGTTGCTCCATGAATGAAGGGCTCAGATCGAATCTGGAGCTGGAGGTTGATCGAACGACTGACAGGGATGGAGGACGAACTGGCCTTCGGCGAACTTCGCCGAGGTCGTGACAACGCTGGCCTCCTCCTGGGAGCCCTCTGATGATCGGAAAAGGTGCGTGGAAGGCTTCCGCGTCTGTTGGAGGTCTCTGATGACCCAACCAAGCTCTGAGGAGCCCCGACAAGGTCGACGGAGGTGGAGCTGCTGGACCTGATGGTCCAAGCCCTCAGATGGGCTTGGATGAACCTGCAAAATGCACCAACAAGCTCGCGGGACGAGGGCAAACTGCCTCGACCCCGTTAGGCGGAGTGGAAGTGATCGGGGGGTCGGTGTGGGCGAGCTTCGGCGAGGGTGTGGACGGAGGAGCTCGAACCCCAGCTCCTGTGCGAGCTGGGTTGAATGGAGGGGTGCAGAACGTGCACGAGGGAAGGGCGAACGTGGTGATGGATTCCGATGATCGAACGGAGGGGGGATATGGTCGGAATCGGCGAAAATCTACGGCGGTGCGGATTGGGAGAAATCTGAAATTGACGAAAAGGAAAGGGAGAAAGGTCTACCTGGGTGGATGAATGGACTGTGGGCGAGCTTGCGAAGCTCTGGGTCCTCGCCTCAAGGAGCGTCGACATCCGAGGCTCGAGCTCCTGCTCTGGGCGGAGCACGGCGGTGGAGACTCGCTGGATCAGTGGTCTGAGCGCCCTCAGCCTCGCTGCAACTCCTCCGGGGCAAGCTGTCACTCTCGCGATGAAGGTGGAGGTCACTGGAAGGAGAAACGACAAGCCAAAGATAGGAAATGGAGTGGCGGAGCTCGAGCTATATACGGTGGAAGGTCCGGGAAGATGAGGTCGGGTAGGGCAATGGAATGCGCGGATCTCGAGGCGGGGGCTCCGGCGAGGGTGTCGGATGTGCAGGGATTGACACGGACCTAGGGTTTGGGTGATGGACGATCGGGTTTGGATGGGAAAAGTCCGAGAAATCGGGTCACCCGCTAAGGACCCGTGCAATGTGGTCCTGGGGGGGGGAGTTGACCGGGCGGTCAACAATCCCCTGGACCAATAGGAAGAGGCCATTTAGAAAGAAATTGAAAATTCCATTAAAAATAACAAATGGCTGAATTATTGAAAAGTCAAAACATGAAATATTTTTGTTTTTATTTTTTTCTATTTTCTAAAGATTTTTAATCATTTTTCAAAATAAAAAGAGGTATTTACACTATATAGCTAAATATAGGTATATATACACTATAGGGTTTTAAATTTTTGATTTTTAATTTATTATTTTTATACAATTCTATTCCCATTTTATATTTTATTTATTTATGTCATAAAATAAGGAATAAAAAGATGTTTTTATTTTATTTTTATTATTTATATACATAGGTGAAATAAATACATATGTACATGGTATATTTACATTAGTCTTTTTGATTTTTAATTTTGTTCTTTTTATTTTGTTTTTGTTTTAATTTATTTTATTTATTTACACTATATAATATAGAATATTTACAAAATTTTGGAAATTAATTTTGTTTATTTATAGGGCTAAATAAATATAAGTGTGGTGGTATGTATAAGGTGGATACATACAAGTGGTGTTTTTGTTTTCTTTTTAATTTTTCTATTTTTGTCTTGATTTTATATTTAAATATATACAAATATTTACAAGCCCATTTTAGTCTTTTTTTGGGAGGAAAATATTTTTATTATATTTACATATATATTTACACACATGAGCCCCTATCTCCCTCTACTTTGGCTTTTATGCGGTCAGGCCCATGCTGAGCCCTCCCTTGGGTTAGGTTGCTCAATATTTATTCTAAATATTTCCCTCTTTTTTTCTTTTTGATCTTTATTCTTTTATTTTTGCACAAAAACATTCTAATTATTACTTTTTACACAATGCATGCTTTTGGTAATTATTTATATTTACAACTATATACATGCATTTGCAAAGGTTTTTGTAGCTAAAATATAAGAATAAAGAGTGATGAATGAGTATTCATCGCCCCCCTATTCTTAACTTTGCTAGTCCCTTAGCAAACACTTATTTGAAAAAGAAGTGAAAAAAGAAAGAAAGAAAAAGAAAAAGAGAATGTACATGGATCAAGGCTGATTATTAAACTTGCCTTCATTAAATTAAGGTATGGAGCTCGATCAGATCTTTGGATTATTAATGTGTCGGAACCTTATTTAGACTTAAGTTTAAAACTTAACAGCCTCTAAGTTCCACTAATCTATAACCAAGACTCCTCAATGCTCCAGATCAGAACAAGTCATCAATCACAAACCCTGAAGACCATGAATCTTTTCTTGTCCTGTGAATGTAAGGTCAAAGCTCTCCACCTCAGAAATGGCAACTTGACAACCCTCCCCAACAAGGTAACTCTATGACCTCAATCTGGCGACTCTTTCCTCGAGGAGCTGGGTATTCCCTTCTAAGTTCAAGTTCAACCGGCTCAAGAAGAGGAGGAAGAAGAGAATGGGTCAAGGCCAGTGTAGCCATGTACCCTTGGGAGCTTGACCAGTGTAGCCAAGTCTCCCTGCTGCAAGCTACATAGGGTGAATCATGAAACCAAGCTTTGCTTATTGCACTCTATATACATACTCTGGTGGGATTATCATTTTCTATCAGACCCACCAATTTTTTGGAGTTATTTTCTTTTTGCATTTTTTTAAGTGCATCTATACAACATATACATGTGCAGCATATATAAAAGGAGTTTTTCCTCTTGAGCCAGTAGACTATCCCTCTTTTGAAGCTTTGTTGCAACCCACAACTCCCGTCGTTAGACCTCATGGCAACCAGACCAAGTTGAGACGCACTTCCTTCACTAAAACAAGAAGAGAGGTTCTGCCTAGAAGTACTACCCTCATATGCTATCCCAAGTCAAGGAAGACTGCCTCCTCACCACCTCATCCGTAGAGAGCTCGGTGCAAAGTGCTGGTGTCCAAGTAAAGCCATTGTCTATATGAGTCATGTGTTGTTGTTAAGTGCTCTACTTAGGCTCATTAAGATGACATGTGATCATAGCCTAGTGGACTCAAAGAATTAAGTCACCATGGACCTGAAAAGCCTTAAACCTAAGCCCTATAAGGTTCCTTCTAGAAGTTAGGTGGATTAAGATCTTAATCAAGCTCCATTTCTCAATTTGATTCCAGGCTAGTTTAAATGTCAACTATTATCCAGAAAAACTATATACATATGTACAAAAGATGCTATTTACACAAAGTTTACAACCATGCAAAATTTTTGAAAAATGTTTTGAAATCATGAATGGATGATGCATGAAGTGCAAGTTTTGCAAAAAGTATTTACACATATTTACACAAGATTTTTGCAAACTTTTGATTTTCAAAACATTTTGGAAAAAATTTGTACTATATACATAGTTTTGATAAGAAAATATTTACACAAGCTTTACACAAAAGATTTTTGAAATCATTTTTACAAAAAATAATTTGTACACTAGCTATTTATGTGCAAATAAAAGAATGTTTATGTACATGATTTGTTTTTAATTTTTGTGATTTTTAGGGATTTTAGCCATTTTATTTATTAACACACTCACACAAAGTACGAGTTATGGCTAAAGTATATATGAAATATATACACCCCCCTATACTTAGCTCGAACGATGTCCTCAGAGTCAAGAGCGATGAAGAAGACATAACTCGTGCTAGGTATAAGGAAGTGAAAAGGAAGGCTATATACAAAGACGAATAGATGAAATAGAAAATCAAGAGGATCTCGGGTCTTCCCCCTATACTTAGGATCAAGTAATCCTAAGTATAGCAGGCTGCACACTAAGGGAGAACCGAGTGGAGAATGTACAGGGTCTTCCCCCCCTATACTTAGGGTGAAATATCCCTAAGTATAGGCAGCAAAAACAAGGGTAGAAAGAAACAAAAGAAATACCCGAAGGTCCTACATCCCCCTATACTTAGGGTAAAGTGCACCCTAAGTATAGCATAATCAACAGATGAAGAAAGGGATGCGGGACTAAAGAATGTAGTGATATAGACATCTGGATCTATACAAGGCGGAAGATCAGTGAAACTCAGGCGTGAGATGCATTAGATGTGAGTCAAAGACCACATCTCACGCAAAAAGAATAGGGGCAAGATCAACGACCCGCAGCTCATGATCTAGAAATGGCTTGAGCCGCTAGCCGTTCACTCGAAAGGTACTCTCAGAAGACAACTCGAATATATCAATGCTACCATTGTCATGTACCTTTCTCACCAAGTAGGGTCCCTTCCACTTGCTCTGTAGCTTCCCTGGAAATAAACGAAGCCTCGCATCAAACAGTCGTACTCTCTGACCAGGCTCAAAATGCTTGTGGCTGATGTGAGAATCATGCCACTCCTTCACTCTCTCCTTATAATGTAGGCTGTTTGAGAAGGCGGTATCTCTCAACTCCTCCAGGGCTGCTAACTCTGCCCTCCTCTAGTCTCCTACACCATTTGGATCCATAAGTATATCAGTAACTGCCCATAGTGACCTGTGCCTCAGCTCAACAGGTAAATGGCACGGCTTACCATATACGAGGCGAAAGGGAGATGTGTCCAATGCTATCTTGAAAGATGTCCTATATGCCCACAAGACCGAGTCCAAAAGCTGTAACCAATCCTTTCGGTCAGGGCGGACGACTTTCTGCAATATAGTCTTGATCTCCCTGTTCGACACCTCGGCTAGACCATTCGTCTGTGGATGGTAAGGTGTAGCAACACGATGGTCTATACCGAACTCGCTAGCCAAGGGACTTCACCTGGTCATTGATGAAATGAGACCCCCCATCAGAAATCAAAACTCGAGGAACCCCGAACCGCACGATGATGTGCTTCCTCAAAAATCTGCAAATTGTCCTCACATCAGCGGCTCGGGCGGGGATAGCCTCAACCCAACAACTAACATAATCAACGGCCAACAGAATGTACTCAAATCCCTGACTCTTAGGGAATGGACCCATGAAATCGATGCCCCATGCGTCAAAAAACCTCACAGAAATGAATGGGCTGCATCGGCATCATATTACGCTGTCCACAAGTGCCCATCCTCTGACAGTCAGTACACCTATTCACGAACTCATCGGAGTCCTTGAAGAGGGTAGGCCACCACAAGCCGGATTGGAGCACTTTCTGTGTCGTTCTTCTCCCAGAATGATGTCCTCCTGCCTCAAGCTTGTGGCAGTAAGTGAGGACGCTATGGTGCTCCTCCTGAGGAATGCACCGACGCCAGACGCTATCCCCTCCTTCGTGGTAAAGGATGGGATCCTCCCAGTGGTAGGACTTGGCCTTCGCAAGGAAGGTCTCAAGCCTCTGTCTGGGCCAATCTTGTGGGACTTTCCCAGCAACGAGAAAGTTCACAATATCAGCATACCATGGGAGTGAGGCGATAGCAAGGATCGCCTCATCTGGGAAGGTCTCACAAATGGGATCAATCTGCTCAGACTCCTTAGGCTGCTCTAACGGGAGAGGTGGTCCGCCACCACATTCTTGACTCCAGGCTTATCCTTGATCTCAATGTCGAACTCCTGGAGTAGAAGGATCCATCTAGTAAGTCTGGCCTTGGCATCCTTCTTTGCCATGAGGTATCGGATGGCGGTGTGATCAGTGTACAAGGTCACTCTAGATCCAATGATATAAGATTGAAACTTATCTAGGGCGAACACTACGGCTAGCATCTCCTTCTCTGTGACGGTATAATTCCGTTGCGCGGAATCCAAAGTGCGGCTAGCATAGTGGATAGCAAAGGGGACTCCATCCCTCCTCTGTCCCAGCACAGCCCCCACGGCAAAATCGGAGGCATCCGTCATGATCTCGAATGGGAGAGACCAATCAGGCGGCTGGAGAACAGGAGCCTCAATAACACACTGCTGGAGAGTCGCAAAGGATGAAAGACACTTGTCATCGAGAAGGAACTCGGTGTCTTTCGTCAAGAGGTCAGTCAACAGCCGGGCAATCTTGCTGAAATCATGAATGAATCTCCGATAGAACCCAACATGCCCCAGGAATGACCGTAGCTGCCTCAAATTGGACGGTGGTGCGAGTTTTCTAATGACATCAACCTTGGCCGGATCAACCTCCATGCCCCTGTTGGAGATGATATGGCCAAGCACCGTCCCTTGAGTCACCATGAAGTGACTCCTCTCCCAAGAAAGCACCAAATGGACCTCTATACATCGCTGGAGTACCCGGTCTAGGCAGTCAAGACAGGAGTCGAATCCGTCGTCGTAGACCGAGAAATCGTCCATGAAGACCTCCAAACACTCCCCTACCATGTCCGAAAAGATCGACAGCCATCTCTGAAAAGTCGCAGGGGCATTGCATAGCACAAATGGCATGCGTCGGAAGGCGTATGTGCCAAATGGACAAGTAAAGGTGGTCTTCTCCTAATCCTCAGGAGCGATGGCCACCTGGTTGTAGCCCGAGTACCCATCCAGGAAACAGTAATGGCTCTTCCCTGCCAGTCTCTCAATGATCTGGTCAATAAAAGGCAGGGGGAAATGGTCCTTCTTGGTGGCCTGGTTGAGTCTCCTGTAGTCAACACAGACCCTCCAAGAGGTGGGTACTCGTGTAGCATTCTCCTCCCCCGACTCACTGATCACAGTCGTGATGCCCGTCTTCTTGGGCACCACATGTAAGGGGCTGACCCACTTGGAGTCGGAAATAGGATAAATAAAATCTGCGCTCCACCATTTTGAAATCTCCTTCATGATGACCTCTCTCAGGTTAGGGTTCAGCCACCACTGGAACTCACGCGACGGCTTCGCCCCCTCCTCGAGATAAGTATGGTGGGAGCACAACGATGGACTAATCCCATGGAGATCCGCTACGCTCCATCCGATTGCCTTGCGGTTCTTTTCAAGAACCCCCATCAAACGGGATTCTTGCTCTCCAGTCAAATCGGCGGAGATGATGACTGGGTACATCTCAGGCTCGCCCGCAAGGAATCGATACTTCAGCGAAGTAGGGAGCGGCTTCAGCTCTGGACAGCTGGGTGCTGGCAAATCTGGCTTCGGAAGAAGATGCGTGTATGCTGCCAAGTCTGCCTGGGAGAATGAAAACGAACTCTCGCAAACTGGATCTGGAGAAGGCTGCTCAACTGAACTGTCTCTGATCTGCTCGGCATCTACCTCCTCCTCAGCTGTAGGCTCTATGGGACTCAGGTCTGGCATCTGATCCTCGCAATCTGCCCAATCAGACTCTGAATCCGAGGGATCTGCATCAAACAAGGTGGCATCAGTACCACCATCACACAAGGTGGCCTCAGTACCACCATCACTAGAAATCGTGTCGTGGTCGAGAACCGGCTCTGCTGCCACTGAAGTATCCTGGACCAAGGCTGTGCTCTCCAAGCTATCCTCTGCTGTCATCTCGGCATCTGCGATGTCTGAATATGAGAGGATGGCCTGTGCTGCAGGGTCTGCCCATGCTGCCTCATCATCTGTGATCACAAAATCACAGTCCTGGTGGATGTCTAACTCGGCATCTGTCAGCTGCTCTGTATCTGTGCTGGTCTCTGAGCATGCTCTGTCTCTGGCTCTGTAGTCCTCGACCGTCTCTATTTGTACACTTTCGCCCTCGACACGAAAGTATACCTTCCCGCTATCATGGTCAGTCACCGCCTTGGCTGTGGCCAAGAACGGACGACCGAGGATGATGGGGGTATCGGCCACTGAATCAGGGATCTCCATGTCCAACACTACGAAGTCCACAGGGAATTGCAGGCCCTGAATAGTGATGACAACGTCTCGCAACAATCCCTTCGGCCTCTTGACAGATCGATCAGCAAACTGAAGGACTGTCCTGCTCTGTCTAAGAGTGCCCAACTCGAAGCGGTCGAGAAGGGCTGTCGGAAGGAGGTTGATAGACGATACACTATCCAATAGAGTCCAGTCGAACCTCTGCTCTCTGATATGACATCTGACATATGGGGCTCCTGAATCTTGCCTCTTGGCCGGTAGACGGTTCTGGATCACGAAGCACGTGGCTTTCGTCAGCACATGAATCTCTGAATGGTGGTTCCTCCTCCTCCTCCTGACTGTAGTCCTGTCTCTCAAAGAACGCTGAAGAAGGGGGATGTGCTGCAAAGCCTTCTGAAGGGTCAGCTGGATATGGAAACGATCAATCATGCTCTGGCTGAACTCCTCCTGCTCTCTCTTTTTTGGATCTTTTTTCTTCCCCTTCCCCATCAGAAGGGCTCTAGGGAGGGGGATCACAGGGTCCTTCTAAGATGAAGGACTAGGAATAGGTCTAGACGGCTCGACGGCCGGATCCGCACATACATCAAGCACCACAGTGGGACCAGAATAAACTAAACCTTTTCCTTTATTCACAACATGGTTCCGAGCTACATCAGTGGAAGGAAAAACAACAACTCTCTCAGAATGAACGCCGGTGGCCTCAGTACCACCACGGGCTGGCTCTGCTGGACGTCTCGCGGCCTCAGTACCGTGTGCTGGCTCGGCAACTCGGGTGGCGTCAGTACCACATCCTCGGACTGGTGAAGTGGCGGCCTCAGTAGCGCCGGTGGGATCAGCATCCTTGGTGGCATCAGTACCACCGTCATCATCATGAGAGGCCTCAGTACCGCTCTCCTCCTCCTCATCTGGCGCCCTGGATGTATCCTCATGATGTCGCTCAGCTGAGGCGCCACCTGCTGGTGCCCTACCGCTCCTAAGTGTGACAAAATCAGCATCAAAAAGGTCTGAAGATGTATCATCAAATGGATCACTAGGAGTGGCGTGCTCAGTGTAAGCTACCTAATCAGACTTCCGCTTCAGGCTTTTGGGATTCGGCTCTATCTGGGTAGGAATGGCGGCCTTCCCTCTCACAATGTCCCGTATCTCCTGGCGGAACTCGTCCATCTCCCGTCTGAAAGTAGCCTGCTGGTCCGTGAGGAGGCGGGCTATGTCGTCCAAGGCGGGGCTCTCGTATGGTGGACCATGGGAGCCTGACGGGTAGCCTCTCTGGTAATGAGGCTGCTGGAACTGGTGCTGCTGCTGCTGAGAGGGGTAAGTGGGAGGATGTTGCTGCTGGTGTGGCTGGTGAGGTTGCTCTCGCCTCCAAGACTGTCCCTGCTGATAGGGACGAGGGACGAAGGATGACTGCTGCTGTGACTGGTAGACTGGGGGCTGCTGCTGCTGGTGATCCCTCTGCTGGCTATACTGGCCTCCCTGGCCAGATGGCTGCTGCTGGGGCTGGGTACCTCCACTCCCCCACCTGAATCCGGGATGGTCTCGTCGGATTCCAGGCTGAGGACGGTTATACCAAATCCCGTTGACATTCATCAACGGCTCTGCATTGTACAGGGCTGGCGGGAGTACTGCCAGAGGCTGATCCGGCTGGTATACCACCATCTGCATGTCTGGAGATGGTGGTGACTGGTAGGTGGGCTGCGGCTGCTGGTACGGCTCCACCTGTACAAGGTGAACCTGTCTAGGCTGCTGGTGTGAGCTGGAGCACTGGAACGAGCTGTTGCTGCCGTCGGTATCGCCTCGCGACTGAAGATGGGGCTCTGAAGCCGTCTGTGTCTCCTGGAGACACATGAGCTGGGTCTTCATGTCGCTCAGAGTCTGTGCCATCTGCTCCATCTGAGTGATGCCCTGGCACTGCTTCTTCTCAATCAGCTCCATCCGATCCAACTTCTCGCTGATGATACCCATATCCGCAGCGGATGACTCTACCTGTGCTGCTGCTACTGCGGATGAACTGGATGGATCAGCGTCGACCCGTGTTATCCTCTGGTACTGCACAGGTCCTGGCTGTTGCTGGGGTCTTCCCTGAGTGTATAACCTGGTCTGGGACATCACCATGTAGTTCTCAGCCATCTCCTCATAGATGGCCCAGACCTGGTCGTGATCCTTGGCGAAGTAAGACCCGCCACAAGAAGCATTCACCAAGACCTGGAGCTCTGGTGTCAGCCCGCTGAAGAAGCTCTGCACAAGGTTGGGCTTCGTAATGTCATGGTGCGGGCATCGGTCAGTCAGCTCACGAAACCTCTCCCATGCCTCATGGAATTGCTCGTTGGGGAGCATAGAGAAGTTGCTGATGATGGCTCTCGCTGCATTGGTCCGCCTGAGTGGATAGTACTTGTTCAAGTACTCAGTGCGGAGCTGCTCCCAGGTGTAGACGAACTTCCTCAAGTGCTTCAGCCAGGTGGCTGCTCTGTCGGCCAAGGAAAAGGGGAAGGCAATCATACGAATCGTATCCTGGTCCACCTGACGGTCGTGGACAGTACTGCAGATCATTAGAAACTCCTGGAGGTGAAGATGGGGCTCCTCAGTAGCGAGTCAGTGGAAGCGGGGGAGTAACTGCAAAGTGTTCGGGGGGAACTTGAAGTCCCCCACGATAGCTGGAAGTACAACCCAGTGATGCGTCAGTGTCGATCCGGGGTTGTGTAACTCCCGCATCGGTCTCGGTGATCCTCCTGCCGCGGCTGCGGCGGCTGCGGCTGTTGCGGCTGCTGCTGCGGCTGCTGCATCAGCATCCTCTGGGATCCTCGGCCCGTCTCTCCTCTGCTCTCGCTCTGCTCTCTCTGCTCGCATCTGCTCCATCTCTCTCCTCATGTCGAGCATGAATGCTCCCTGATCCCTCAACTGCTGCTGGACGGTCTCTAAGGAGGCGATCAGGGTGGAGTTGATCGTGCCCTGGTCCAGCACAAAGTGCTCAGGCTGTGGACATCGGGAGCAATCCTTGGAACTGCCGGCCATGGCGTCTGCAAAATCAAATGAGCCAAACTCAGGTGCTGACAAATCTGCTAATCTCTCCTCTGGCTCATGTCTCTCAGAACCGAAAGAAAGGGGGTCGAGGGGGAACAGGGCGGAATCAAACTCGGGCTCGGAGAGCTGGTCTTGGCTCTCGCGGGCCAACCTAGATGAACGGGTAGACGTGCCCGAAAGTGGTGTAGCCAGAGGCTGCCTAAGAGAGCGTCTACCCATCATCGTGATCTGACGAGTAAGGCGGATGAGATCTGGAGAAACTATGATCGGCAACCAAACCCTCTGTTCACCAACGCAACGCGAGCTGAAGACCGTAAAGGCTCGGTCAAATTATCTTGTCAAATTTTATTAGGTGAACAAACAATTTATCAGAGCGCTTACGTGACCTGTTGGGATACCCGATGCTACCCCAACCGACTGGCCCGCACGGAAGAGTCGGTAGTCAGCTGGAAATAGCACCGGAGGGCTCTACCTAGTGTGCGGGTCACTCTCTCGCGCAATCAAACCAACCAATGAGGGGGTTGCTCTCCCCAAGACAAATTTTTAAGTCAGGTGTCTTTTAGGGTCAATAGTTTAAACAGTCCCAATTTTATAGTTTTTCTTTTTAATATTTTTCAATAAAAATAAAGGCCTAACGAATTTTTCGGTTCTCCTGGTTATTTAGTCAAAAACAAGGGGGAGAAGACGAAAAAGCCGATGCGTGATGAAATCAATGATGCATGCAGAGATAGAAATGCGTACCTGTCTCCAGCACTCTACATGCAAGTAATCCGCGTAGAAATGTAAAGACAGAAAATAAACTACCTATATGATGCAGCAGTGATAGCCGAGTCCTAAACAAGCAAGTCTTCTCGAAGAACCGTCTAACTGGTCACCGATCCTCCAAGACAAAAATCCGGTCTCGGTCTACCCCTCCTCCTCCCGACACATCGGGTTCAGGAGCAGCGCTTGGCAGGGCAGGCTACGACACGTAGGCTACGAAGGGGATGAGTCAGTTATTTTTATTAATCAATTATTAGTAGGTCCAATTAATCGCACTATAGGAACAAGCAAGCAATTAGGTGTGGGGACCCTACTAATTACAGAACAATCAAGTAGAAAATCCTAAGTCTAGGGGCTTGATAAAAACCGCTGAAAACCGTAAAAGGCAGCGAAGAAAACAAAAGCTGCGAAAAACCTAAGGGTCCCCCGAGCATACCAGTGCTCGGCGAAACAAACCCGCTAAGAGTTCAAGCAAAGTCTGAGTGTCTGTCCCTGTATTATTACAATTAATCAAATAAAATGGAAAATAAAAACTACGCTAATCCTCGCCCGCTCGTCTACTCTCTCACGCTCTCCTGCGGCTCCGTGTAGAAGGGAGCCGCCTCCAAGTTCCTCGGTTGCGTCGGCTTCTCGAAATCGGCCGCCTCGGTCCTCGGGCCCTCGCAAGAAAGCAGACAAGTGTCAGACCAATAAAATGAGCAAATAATAGCAAGAAAAATAAATGAAAATAAAATGAGGGTATATATGCAAAAATGCCAAATGAAATAAACAAGAAAAAATCAAACAAAACAAAAATAAAAGAAAATAAAATAAAACAAAATAAAGCAAAAATAAAAGAAAGACAAAAAGCCGCGGAAAGCCGCGGACTCTGAAAGAGCCATGAAAAGCCGCGAAAAAGAAAACGAAAATAAAATGAAAACTACTAAGCCGTGCTCCCCGGCAACGACGCCATTCTGATGACCGAACTGAACACTCAGGTATAAGGTACTAAATGGTCGTCGCAACCCAAGCGATCAGGATCGATCAATCAAGAAAAAGAGACCACCAAACAAGATGAAAAATCAATCAAACAACACTAGCGATCTTGCTATTTTATTAACCTGGTATAGCGACCAGGGTCGAACACAAGGAGCACGAAATGTCCTCGCAACCTATGAAGTAGTCAAAAAGAAAATAAAAGAAAAGAAACAGGTATTTTTGGTGGTTTTTAATTCTTTTTATATTTTTTTGGATTTTTGGTTAATTAAGAAAACAAGGAAAACAATAAAAGCAAGCAATTCAACTATTTATTTAATGCACTAAAAATCAACCAAAAATTCAAATAATAATTTTTTTTGTGTATTTTATAATTTTTACTATTTTTAATGAATTTTTGGGATTTTTCTGATGTTTATTTAATTTTATAAAAATAAAACAATGAAAGGAAGAGAAGGTACTGTCCAGCCGAGCTTAAGGGACCTAGATAAAATATCTAGAAATCCCCAATAAGCCTGGAGGTAATTTTCCTGTATAGAGAAAAACAAGGAAAATTTAAGCACCTAAATTATTATTTTTGGGTTTTTAGTTTATTTATTAGAATTTTTATGAGTTTTTAAGTGTTTTTCAATTTTTAGAAGTTTTAGGTAATGAAAAATAGCCAAAATTGGCTAGAAAATCAAGCACAACAAAACAAACAGTAGATAATTTTTTTGTGATTTTTAGATGAGTTTTAATATTTTTTGTGATTTTTAAAATCAGACAGTAAAGAAAATGGATGTTTTTGAATTTTTAAAAATGTCAAAAAAAAAAACAAAATGTCTCCAAAAATTCTAGAAATTTTTACACTATGGAAGGAGCCATGTATCCAATTTTCATTGGATTTAGAGTTGGATTGCTATTTTATTCAAAAATAGAAAGTTGGTATTGTGCACAGGGACCTGAGTGCAAATACCAAGAGTTTTGGGGGGTCCGGTGCAAAATACCCAAGAAAACACGCGCGTCGCACGTGCCTGGGGCACTCAGGGACCCAAATGTAATAAAAATGAGTTCCAAGGATTATTTAGTAACATGTACCAAAAGTCCGAGGGTTAGTTTGCAATTAACCCACGAATAAACGCACATGCACTATTAAATTACGCACAGGGGTATAAATGCAATAATCCAAAATTATTCATTCATTCCATAACATCTCAGAACTATAAGGTATAAAGTGCAAATAGCCCAGAAAACCACGTGTCGAAGCACGTGCTACACCATACACAGGGGCATAAATGCGAACAAAATAAAGTATAAGGTCCTCAATGCAATTGTACCAAAAACTAAACAACTAGATAATGTATTTACAGGACTAAATGTTAAATAAAAGAAATAGGAGGGCCTAAGGGTAAATTACCCTTTATTAAGTCGAGCCGGTGGATGAGCGCCACGTGGTAGATCAACGGTCAGGATGCGGGTGGCGCTCCAAAGCTGGGCTCCTCGCGCGGATCTGACGGTCGAGGCCTCGCCACGTGCTAGATCTGGCGGTAGAGATGCGTCGCTACTAAGCCTCGGCCATCGGACGGCTGGGATCAGACCTCCTGAGGATCGTGTGGTGGCTGTTGCTCCGTGAATGAAGGGCTCAGATCGAATCTGGAGCTGGAGGCTGATCGAACGACGGACAGGGATGGAGGATGAACTGGCCTTCGGCGAACTTCGTCGAGGTCGTGACGGCGCTGGCCTCCTCCTGGGAGCCCTCTGATGATCGAAAATGGTGCGTGGAAGGCTTCCGCGTCTGTTGGAGGTCTCCGATGACCCAACCGAGCTATGAGGAGCCCCGGCAAGGTCGGCAGAGGCGGAGCTGCTGGTCCTGATGGTCCAAGCCCTCAGATGGGCTTGGATGAACCTGCAAAATGCACCAACAAGCTCGCGGGTCGAGGGCAAACTGCCTCGACCCCGTTAGGCGGAGTGGAAGTGATCGGGGGGTCGGTGTGGGCAAGCTCCGGCGAGGGTGTGGACGGAGGAGCTCGAACCCCAGCTCCTGTGTGAGCTGGGTTGAATGGAGGGGTGCAGAACGTGCGCGAGGGAAGGGCGAACGTGGTGATGGATTCTGATGATCGAACGGAGGGGGGATATGGTCGGAATCGGCGAAAATCGACGGCGGTGCGGATTGGGGGAAATCTGAAATTGACGAAAAGGAAAGGGAGAAAGGTCTACCTGGGTGGATGAATGGACTGTGGGCGAGCTTGCGAAGCTCTGGGTCCTCGCCTCAAGGAGCGTCGACGTCCGAGGCTCGAGCTCCTGCTCTGGGCGGAGCACGGTGGTGGAGACTCGCCGGATCAGTGGTCTGAGCGCCCTCAGCCTCGCTGCAACACCTCCGGGGCAAGCTGTCACTCTCGCGATGAAGGTGGAGGTCACTGGAAGGAGAAACGACAAGCCAAAGATAGGAAATGGAGTGGCG
This sequence comes from Ottelia alismoides, assembly GCA_037367405.1. Classification (NCBI taxonomy): domain Eukaryota; kingdom Viridiplantae; phylum Streptophyta; class Magnoliopsida; order Alismatales; family Hydrocharitaceae; genus Ottelia; species Ottelia alismoides. The sequence goes on from JAZKJV010005017.1 coordinate 413,106, forward strand.
GAGCTCGAGCTATATATGGTGGAAGCTCCGGGAAGATGAGGTCGGGTAGGGCAATGGAATGCGCGGATCTCGAGGCGGGGGCTCCGGCGAGGGTGTCGGATGTGCAGGGATTGACACGGACCCGGGGTTTGGGTGATGGACGATCGGGTTTGGATGGGAAAAGTCCGAGAAATCGGGTCACCCGCTAAGGACCCGTGCAATGTGGTCTTGGGGGGGAGTTGACCGGGCGGTCAACAATCCCCTGGACCAATAGGAAGAGGCCATTTGGAAAAAAATTGAAAATTCCATTAAAAATAACAAATGGCCGAATTATTGAAAAGTCAAAACATGAAATATTTTTGTTTTATTTTTTTCTATTTTTTAATGATTTTTAATTAATTTTTCAAAATAAAAAGAGGTATTTACACTATATAGCTAAATATAGGTATATTTACACTATAGGGTTTTTAATTTTTTATTTTTAATTTGTTATTTTTATACAATTTTATTCCCATTTTATATTTTATTTATTTATGTCATAAAATAAGGAATAAAAAGATGTTTTTATTTTATTTTTATTATTTATATACATAGGTGAAATAAATACATATGTACATGGTATATTTACAATAGTCTTTTTGATTTTTACTTTTGTTCTTTTTATTTTGTTTTTGTTTTAATTTATTTTATTTATTTACACTATATAATATAGAATATTTACAAAATTTTGGAAATTAATTTTGTTTATTTATAGGGCTAAATAAATATAAGTGTGGTGGTATGTACAAGGTGGATATATACAAGTGGTGTTTTTGTTTTCTTTTTAATTTTTCTATTTTTGTCTTGATTTTATATTTAAATATATACATAAATTTACAAGCCCATTTTAGTCTATTTTTGGGAGGAAAATATTTTTATTATATTTACATATATATTTACACACATGAGCCCCTATCTCCCTCTACTTTAGCTTTTATGCGGTCAGGCCCATGCTGAGCCCTCCCTTGGGTTAGGTTGCTCAATATTTATTCTAAATATTTCCCTCTTTTTTTCTTTTTGATCTTTATTCTTTTATTTTTGCACAAAAACATGCTAATTATTACTTTTTACACAATGCATGCTTTTGGTAATTATTTATATTTACAACTATATACATGCATTTGCAAAGGTTTTTGTAGCTAAAATATAAGAATAAAGAGTGATGAATGAGTATTCATCACCGTGCATCTTTTTATTTACAAGGGTCAGGTTGTAGGAATTTACAGTATTGTATTTACAAGATTTGTAAAGAATCTTTATTTGTTCGGGTTATGTATATAATTCTCAAAATAATTTGAAAAACATTTTGCAAGCATTTTGATAACTTTATTTTGCAAACTAGTTTGACAAAAAAAATTCCTATGTTCGGGTTATGTATATAATTCTCAAAATAATTTGAAAAACTTTTTGCAAGCATTTTGATAACTTTATTTTGCAAACTAGTGAGGACAAAAAAAATTCCTATATATAGGGAATCCTATATTGTAATGACTAAAGAATAAAGAAAGAATAAATGCGAAAATGACCATCCCCCCTATACTTAGGATCAAATAATCCTAAGTATAGCAGATTCTATCTACATATAGGGAAGGTCGAGGGTGACAATGAACAACGCCAATGATATGTCCTGTCTCCCCCTATAGTTAGGGTAAAATATCCCTAAGTATAGACAGGAGTATCAGTAAAAGAGGAGACAAATGATGGGACAAAGAATGAACATATGAAGTCACTCATCCTCCCTTTACTTAGGATAAAGCGTGTCAAAGTATAGAAGCAATGAGTGAGGACAACAAATCAGAAAATATAACAACAACTGAGAAAAAGAAAAGAAGAAAAGAAGAGAAGAAGAAAACTAAAGAGTTTTTGAGGAACATTATATGAATTTTTCGATGTTGCTGAGGTTTTGAATGCTTCTTCATTGCATATCACTTGAACTGAATCGGCAATAGCCAAGAAAGTGTCGAGCTCAAGGTACGTATTCAATTCCTGACTGTAGATTGTGAATGGTTGTGCATCAGACAACTAATCTACTATCATAATAATTCTGTTGTCATGCACTTCTTGCACTGTGAATGGCCCTATCCATTTACTCTTTAGTTTGCCCGAAAATATCTTCAGATTTGCGTCAAATAGCCACACTTTCTATCTAATCTCGAGCGTCATTCGTCTGATGTGTCGGTCATGCTAGCGCTCAACCTTTTCCTTGTACATCAAGGTGTTATCATACACATAGTCTCAAAATTCTAGGAGCTTGTTCATATCCTCTTTTCTTTTCTGACCACCTCTTCGTGAGTCCAAGATGCAGATATTGACTGCCCATAATGATTTGTGTACCAGTTCCACAGGCATATGGCATGGCTTTCCATACACAAGACGGTAGGGTGACATGCCCAAGCGAGACTTGTAAGTGGTTTTGTTTGTCCATAGGACGGAGTCCAAGAGTTGGGACCAATTCTTTATGTCCGGCTTCACATGCTTGTACATGATCATCTTTATTTCTCTGTTTGATAATTCTACCTTGCCATTGATCTGGGGATGGTAAGGAGACGTGACTTAGTGCTCGATGTTGTACTCCTTCGTCAATTTCCTGACCTCTTTATTAATGAAACGACTACCCCTGTCTAATATCATCATCTTCATAATCTTGAACCATGATATGATGTTCTCTCTCAGAAATGAAAAACTGTACAGTTGTCTACAGCTCTGGCGGGGATAGCATCAACCTAGCGACTCAAAGAGTCAACAGCAAAAAGGATGTGCTCGTATCCCTAACTATTTGGAAAGGGTCCCATGAAATCGATGCTGCAAGCATCGAATACAACTGAAATCTGAATGAATTTTAGGGGCACAAAATCTTTAGCTATAAGGGTACCTCCCAATCTCTGAAAATCAGTGCAGTGCTTCACAAATGCTGCAGCATCCTTAAATGGTGCTGGCCACAAAAGCCCACACTGCAATACTTTCTCTATCATTCTATATCCAGAGTGGTGTCCACCAGATTCGAGCGAATGACAATGCTCTAGCATATTATGATGCTCCACTTGAGGCATACACCAATGCCAAATGCAATCTGCTCCTTCCCTTAATATAAGTAGGTCTTCCCATTGGTAGAAATGGATGGTGGACAAGAATTTGTCCTTCTTAATTTTAGTCTAATCTTATGGGACTAGACTAGAAACAAGGTAGTTTATAATGTCGGCATATCAAGGGAGTGAATCCACAATAAAAATTGACTCATCAAGAAAGGCGTTTGTGATGGGTGCACTGCTTAGTGGAGGCTCTTGCTATTCAATTCTAGAGAGGTGATCTGCTAGCACATTTTGAACCTCAGGCTTGTCTTTCATTTCCAAGTCAAACTCCTAGAGGAGAAGGATCCACCACAAACTGTGTGA